>JAQPPZ010006183.1:6012500-6535863 GCA_028583015.1 Wollemia nobilis | reverse complement strand
TCGAGCTGTCCCTGCTGCTTGAAGTTCAAGCTCAGGAAGGGTGCGAGATTCCACCAGTAATATGGAGCACTGCTCGAACACAGGCTCAAAAGATCGCCGATTGTCTGCTCGCTACTCATGTCTTCTGTAATTCCACACCCTTCCAGACTCACATTGCTCAAGGATGCCACAAACGGTGCCGCAGACCAATCAACTTTAACTGCCCCTCCTTGTGTGGCCCATTGATCTCCGTTCCAAATGGTGGAAGATACCTTCATTGCCTGCTTTAGATATGGCAGTCCTAACCCTTCCAGGTTGGTAAAAACTCTAATGGGCACCTCATCGATCAGAATCCTGCATTAACCCAATTGTTATTGGCGATCTGGCGTTCGTATTATACAAGATTCAATTTAATTCACAGATATATGTTATCGAAACAGACGAGTAAGGAAAGCAATTGGGACACAAAATGATGGCTTACACGACTAGCGAAGGGTTCCAGAGGATTGAGTATTTGTGGAAATCAACCGTGGGATCGAACCATAGATAAAATTACTGCTCCCTGCCACCTAGGCCCCCAATGATGATGTTTGTGTGTAAGGCATAAGGTTCACCCGTAACGTTCCCAATGAATTCCAAATCTATCTCATTATGAAAATCTCCTTCACAATGAAGCTGCGTAAGAAATAACAATTCTCTTACACCGGAAAATAGTAGATCTAGGTATACATGTGTCACTCATATGAATTACCAATTCTTTTACACAGGAAAATAGTAGATCTAGGTATACATATATGTGCTATGAATGAGATAAGAAAAAGGTATTAAAGCAGAAGGAAATATTAGCATAATTATTAAAAATAAATAATTTATATAAACTAAAATTAAAAGGGTTAACTATTCTTAGTTATGTACGGCTACTCATCACATAAATTAATTAGAAAGTAAGAAGGTCAAATACTCTACACAGCGTAAGAAATCTTCTTCACTCACATAAAATGTAGTAACTGTGCCCGCGGAATTTCCTGCCACTAGCTTCATAGACATCTCGAAGACTCCAAACAAAAACGCCTTCTTCGACTGGATTCCCGAACCTAGGTAAAAACAGAGTCACCGGGGCTAAGATCAGATGCTTTGTTGCTGTAAACATAATTAAAGCACACAAAAAGCGAAATCTTTTTTCTCCGTGTGGAGATCATACATAAAGGAAAATCTACCGACCACAGGAATTAGTGAGAGAAAGCTGCATGTCCTGGCCATTGTTGAAAATGTTCACATTTTCAGTTCCAAACATAACATCTACGTCGCTATAGAAGTTGCCGTAGACTCCTACGAGAGCTGAAGCTGCTATGGCCACAAGGAGAAATCGAGGGCTATGTCTTGAAGCTTCCATGGCTTGGGAACGATAGAATGGAAATGGCTTTGGGGACGGCGGGGAGAGACAGAGGCAGGTACACAACAATGATCACTCCATACGCTTATATATATATATTTCCAACGTAGTTAGCCAGCATAGTTAAGCTGGTTTATCCAACAATGCCCCCTCTTGTGTCACGCGGCTTATTGATTTCCATGACTAGTTCTTCTCTCTCGTTGGCGAAAGTTGTCTACAGGGAGTTTCGTGTGTCTAATTGTGATCAACGAATCTCATGTGGGAAGGTTACGCCCAACGATTCCTAAGTTTTCGATTTTGGCAGTTATGCTCCGGCACCGCATGTCATGGATCCCTTGAAATGGAAAGGAGATAGGATTTAAACCTTATTGACAGTTATAAAAACTGTTTGATACTGGAGATTTATCTGGCCACCGATGCGGCTACATGCCATCCTGTCGATGTGCAGGGCAACAATCGGATTGATTTACAACATCTGCGGCCTTTCCATTCGAATTCATTTCTCTTTCAATATTTTTCGGCATGCACGATCCTTCCATCAACCCACTTCTGCGACGTAACGCATCCTGTAACTTTGATTTTCCACTTTATTCCCTTAAAACTTGAACTTCATCTTGTGTCACTAACCTGCAGCATTCATTTTCAAATTTTATGGCCCGGGAAAACATGAACTTTATCTTGACCCATTTGTAAATCATCATTGCTTAAGAATGTGTGATCTGTAATCTCTTCACAGAGTAAGGCTTAGAGATGGTCATTTATTTTCTATATTACACCTATATTGTTTTTATTTTAGTATATAAATATATTTGATTAATGCTGAAAAAATAAGGTCCCTTAATCTCTTATATTAGATAAGATTAACTAAGCACAGGTCAACCGCCAAGGCCAAGAGAAAGAAAAATTAAACTAAAACAGTCATCCAAAAGCAAAGACCAGCCCAAAAATCACCGCAAACAACCATCCAAAAGCAAAGACCAGCCCAAAACTCAGTACAAACAGTCATCCCATCACTCACCACTCATAAAGCAGAATTTTTCTGCAAATTATTAAAAGATAAATACAATATTTTTAAATTAAAAAATAATATTTATACGTATTAATTAAAGTTTAAAGTTTATATGTGTCCTCAGGGACAGTGCAATGTTTCAGGCTTGGGCGAGTGTGTGAGGGGTGGTTGTGTGTGTTAGGTCCTATTGATAAGCTCAACTCTCACCCTTATGAGAGGTCATTCTTGGATGGGGATCTCAAAATTTTCCATACTAACTTCAATAAATAAATAAATATATAAGTTTAAACAATAAATATATAATATTTTATTTTAAATTAATATTAATTAAATAAAAATATTTATTAAGTGTTTAAGTTGTACAAATTATAATATCAATTAAAAGGTATGTTTTATGTTAAGATTAATCATGGAGTTTAAAAACAAAAAAAAATAGATACCATGTAATCATTTTTTTAAAATATGTTTAATTTGATTGATTATAACAACATGCATCTCTATATATATATATATATATATATATATATTCATTTTTAATTTATTTTAGAAAAAAAATTATATATATTTTTAATTATTATTCATTTTTATTGTTTTTATTAATGGTGAAAATTCAAGGATTTGAAAGGTCTTAGAATATTTTACATTAGAGGACGTAGAGAAAGACAAGATCAGGCCAAAATAATAGAAGTTAAAACCTAACAACCACCCAAGAGCATAGACCAACCCAATGTAGACACCAAAACAACACCAATTCGATTATGTGATGACAAGCACTGATCGAATTGACATACATAGCCCCTAGGGCAGCCCACAGATGTTAAACAGTGGTCTTAACCACTCCCATAGCATTTTGGAAGGTCATAGGTCAATTTGGCACCTTTTTGGCACTTTGCTGCCTACTCCTCCCACCCTGGGACGATTACAAACTGGTATTCATCTCACCCAGGGGTGATTAGCAGCATTCATCCCAGGGTGGGATGAATAGCAGGTTTGATTGGCAAGAATTCAAACCTTGATAGGTCTGCCAGTTAACTACAACTTCAGGACATGTAATTGCGAGGAATGACTTCAAATCAAGGAGAGAGACTTCAGTCATGCATGTATTTATTTTGGAGGCCTCATGCAAGGAGACTTTAAATCAAGGAATAATCGTTTTTCCCAAAATAGGACATGCAACTAAAGTGGCGCCCTCGCATGCACATTCAAAGAGAGAGACCCTAGGTCTATAAATTGGTGAGTATTCTCACCCAAAAAAAAGAACAAAGAGGAGATTTTGGAGAAAAAAAGTGTTGCCAAATTACAACAATGTGCACTTGATTTTCAACATCTACGACATTTCCATTCGAATTCATTTGTCTTTCAATTTTTTTTAGCTTGCACGATCCTTCCATCGACCCACTTTTGCAACATAACTCATCCTGTAACTTTGATTTTCCACTTTATTCCCTTAAAACTTGAAATTCATCTTGTGTCATTGACCTGCAGCATTCATTTTCAAATTTTATGGCCCGGGAAAACATAAACTTTATCTTGACCCATTTGTAAAATCATTATATTCTTAAGAATGTGTGATTTGTAATCTCTTCACAGAGTAAGGCTTAGAGATGGTCATTTATTTTCTATATTACACCTATATTGTTTTTATTTTAGTATATAAATATATTTGATTAATGGTGAAAAAATAAGGTCCGATAATCTTTTATATTAGATAAGTTTAACTACGCACAGATCAACCTCCAAGGTCAACAGAAAGAAAAAATAAACTAAAACAACCATCCAAAAGCAAAGACCAGCCCACAACTCACTACAAAGAGCCATCCAAAAGCAAAGACCAGCCCATCACTCACCACAAACAGTCATCCAAGAGCAACGACCAGCCCACCACTCACCACTCATAAAGCAGAATTTTTCTTCAAATTATTAAAGGATAAATATAATATTTTTAAATAAAAATATATTATTTATATGTATTAATTAAATTTTATGTGTCCTCAGGGACAGTGCAATATTTTAGGCTTGGGCGAGTGTGTGAGAGGTGGGTGTGTGTGTTTGGTACTATTAATAAGCTCAACTCTCTCCCTTATGAGAGGTCATGGTTGGATGGGGATCCTCGATATTTTCCATTCTAACTTCAATAAATAAATAAATATATATAAATTTAAATAATAAATATATAATACTTGATTTTAAATTAATATTAATTAAATAAAAATATTCATTAAGTGTTTAAGTTGTACAAATTATTATATCAATTAAAAGGAATGTTTTATGTTAAGATTAATCATGGAGTTTAAAAACAAAAAAAAAAATAGATACCATGTAATCATTTTTTTAAATAAGTTTAATTTGATTGATTATAACAACATGCATGTCTATATATATAATTTATTTTAGAAAAAAAAATATTTTTTTGTTTTTTAATTATTATTATTTTTTATTATTTTTATTAATGGTGAAAATTCAAAGATTTGAAAGGCCTTAGAACCTTTTACATTAGAGGAGGTAGACAAAGACTTGATCAATTAAATATAGGTCAACCTCCAAGGCCAAAATAATGGAAGTTAAAACCTAACAACCACCCAAGAGCATAGGCCAACCCATCATCCAATAGGGTGTAAAGAAGAATTTTTTATTCAACTTTGTTTTCGAGGCACTAACAATTCTGCTCTATTTTTATGTAAGATTGCAAGGGCAAAAAATAAATCAAGATGCACATAACAAAACCTCAATCCCATAGAGCACGGGTGAGGGCAATACACCAAGCATATACCTTAAGAATGGAAACCACTAAGGAGAAAAAGCACTAGCTCCTCAAAAATGAAACCCTGGAGAGGATCACTAAAACACAAAGCAAAAATCATCCAAGTATAAATACAATGAAAAGACCTACTAGATAGGTAGACCAAATGCTTCAAAAGCAACAATTGTCATTAATCACAAAGGGAAATTATCTTCTAAAATTCTAAATTAGCCACTATCCACCCCCAAATTTGCCATAACATGAGTAGCTTAGTTACCTTCCTTATAAACATGTTAAATTTTAACTTCTAGCATACCTTCTAGTATCTTCGAGGTGCCCTTAATAATGTTCAAGATGAAACAATTGTTACTCTTTCTATTTTACAAATCCTAATTGATGTTCAAGGAGTCACCTTGAATGAGAAGTATTTTGAAGCCTCTCTCAAAGCCCTAATGAACACCCAATAAAAGTACATTAGCTTCAACTAGGTGGTTGGTTTGATTACCATAATATTCAACATAAATCTAAATAACCTCACCATTATCATTTATGACAACCCTCCACTAGCCCTCTTGAAGTTACCTTTGGAAACCCCATCAAAATTCAAAATAACTCACCCTTTAGCTGGTTTATGTCATCTCGTAGACAATATTTTTTGAACAATGAATATAAAAGCAAAATATCCTAGGTTCAATTTCCAATTAATAGAAGCTCTATTTTCCACAACTTTATCCCTACTATTTCCAGCAGCAAAGAGAGTCAGGTTATTCTTAATAGAAAATTTAATCATTCTAAAGATAATGGATTCATCCATAGTAATATCCTTGAAAGTTATTTTGTTTCTCTTCCACTAGATGCCCCATAAAAAATAAGGAAGAACTGGATCCCACACCCTATTGAGGTTGTGATTGATGAAGAGGGATTTCCACTAAGTGAAAAATTCCTTGAAATTTCACAACAATGTCCACTTCATAGAAAAAGAATCTAGTAAAGCATTGAGCACCTTATTTGAAAAATCATAGTGGATGAAAGCATGAGGATACGAAAGAAAAAAGGAAAGCGAAGATGCGATGCAAAACCAAACCAAACTTAACGCTAAATCCTAGGAATTTGAAAGTGCATGAAAAGAGGGAAAAGCATGAGCAAATCGAAATGAAACAAATGCAAATAAAGAAGACAACCCTTTTTTATTGATATGTTTTACAACTTGGTTACAATGTGCATCCTCCCTTTCCAAGGGCTAGGAGCATTTAAGTACGTGTTCTTGTTACATCCATGGATGCCCTTCCTTCTTCCACGTGCCCACATGTAAAATGGGCGTGCCTACATGCCATCCTGTCGATGTGCAGGGCAACAATCGGATTGATTTACAACATCTACGGCCTTTCCATTCGAATTCATTTCTCTTTCAATATTTTTTGGCATGCACGATCCTTCCATCAACCCACTTCTGCGAAGTAACGCATCCTGTAACTTTGATTTTCCACTTTATTCCCTTAAAACTTGAACTTCATCTTGTGTCACTAACCTGCAGCATTCATTTTCAAATTTTATGGCCCGGGAAAACATGAACTTTATCTTGACCCATTTGTAAATCATCATTGCTTAAGAATGTGTGATCTGTAATCTCTTCACAGAGTAAGGCTTAGAGATGGTCATTTATTTTCTATATTACACCTATATTGTTTTTATTTTAGTATATAAATATATTTGATTAATGCTGAAAAAATAAGGTCCCTTAATCTCTTATATTAGATAAGATTAACTAAGCACAGGTCAACCGCCAAGGCCAAGAGAAAGAAAAATTAAACTAAAACAGTCATCCAAAAGCAAATACCAGCCCAAAAATCACCGCAAACAACCATCCAAAAGCAAATACCAGCCCAAAACTCAGTACAAACAGTCATCCCATCACTCACCACTCATAAAGCAGAAATTTTCTGCAAATTATTAAAAGATAAATACAATATTTTTAAATTAAAAAATAATATTTATACGTATTAATTAAAGTTTATATGTGTCCTCAGGGACAGTGCAATGTTTCAGGCTTGGGCGAGTGTGTGAGGTGTGGTTGTGTGTGTTAGTTCCTATTGATAAGCTCAACTCTCACCCTTATGAGAGGTCATTCTTGGATGGGGATCTCAAAATTTTCCATACTAACTTCAATAAATAAATAAATATATAAGTTTAAACAATAAATATATAATATTTTATTTTAAATTAATATTAATTAAATAAAAATATTTATTAAGTGTTTAAGTTGTACAAATTATAATATCAATTAAAAGGTATGTTTTATGTTAAGATTAATCATGGAGTTTAAAAACAAAAAAAAATAGATACCATGTAATAATTTTTTTAAAATATGTTTAATTTGATTGATTATAACAACATGCATGTCTATATATATATATATATTCATTTTTAATTTATTTTAGAAAAAAAATTATATATATTTTTAATTATTATTCATTTTTATTATTTTTATTAATGGTGAAAATTCAAGGATTTGAAAGGTCTTAGAATCTTTTACATTAGAGGACGTAGAGAAAGACAAGATCAGGCCAAAAGAATAGAAGTTAAAACCTAACAACCACCCAAGAGCATAGACCAACCCAATGTAGACACCAAAACAGCACCAATTCGATTATGTGATGACAAGCACTGATCAAATTTACATACATAGCCCCTAGGGCAGCCCCCAGATGTTAAACAGTGGTCTTAACCACTCCCATAGCATTTTGGAAGGTCATAGGTCAATTTGGCACCTTTTTGGCACTTTGCTCCCTACTCCTCCCACCCTGGGACGATTACAAACTGGTATTCATCTCACCCAGGGGTGATTAGCAGCATTCATCCCAGGGTGGGGCGAATAGCAGGTTTGATTGGCAAAAATTCAAACCTTGATAGGTCTGCCAGTTAACTACAACTTCAGAACATGTAATTGCGAGGAACGGCTTCAAATCAAGGAGAGAGACTTCAGTCATGCATGTATTTATTTTGGAGGCCTCATGCAAGGAGACTTTAAATCAGGGAATAATCATTTTTCCCAAAATAGGACATGCAACTCAAGTGGCGCCCTCGCATGCACATTCAAAGAGAGAGACCCTAGGTCTATAAATTGGTGAGTATTCTCACCCAAAAAAAAGAACAAAGAGGATATTTTGGAGAAAAAAAGTGCTGCCAAATTACAACAATGTGCACTTGATTTTCAACATCTGCGGCATTTCCATTCGAATTCATTTGTCTTTCAATTTTTTTAGCATGCACGATCCTTCCATCGACCCACTTTTGCAACATAACGCATCCTGTAACTTTGATTTTCCACTTTATTCCCTTAAAACTTGAAATTCATCTTGTGTCATTGACCTGCAGCATTCATTTTCAAATTTTATGGCCCGAGAAAACATAAACTCTATCTTGACCCATTTGTAAAATCATTATATTCTTAAGAATGTGTGATCTGTAATCTCTTCACAGAGTAAGGCTTAGAGATGGTCATTTATTTTCTATATTACACCTATATTGTTTTTATTTTAGTATATAAATATATTTGATTAATGGTGAAAAAATAAGGTCCGATAATCTTTTATATTAGATAAGTTTAACTAAGCACAGATCAACCTCCAAGGTCAACAGAAAGAAAAAATAAACTAAAACAACCATCCAAAAGCAAAGACTAGCCCACAACTCACTACAAAGAGCCATCCAAAAGCAAAGACCAGCCCAAAACTCAGTACAAACAGTCATCCAAGAGCAACGACCAGCCCACCACTCACCACTCATAAAGCAGAATTTTTCTTCAAATTATTAAAGGATAAATATAATATTTTAAAAATAAAAATATATTATTTATATGTATTAATTATATTTTATGTGTCCTCAGGGACAGTGCAATATTTTAGGCTTGGGCGAGTGTGTGAGAGGTGGGTGTGTGTGTTTGGTACTATTAATAAGCTCAACTCTCTCCCTTATGAGAGGTCATGGTTGGATGGGGATCCTCAAGATTTTCCATTCTAACTTCAATAAATAAATAAATATATATAAATTTAAATAATAAATATATAATACTTGATTTTAAATTAATATTAATTAAATAAAAATATTCATTAAGTGTTTAAGTTGTACAAATTATTATATCAATTAAAAGGAATGTTTTATGTTAAGATTAATCATGGAGTTTAAAAACAAAAAAAAAAATAGATACCATGTAATCATTTTTTTAAATAAGTTTAATTTGATTGATTATAACAACATGCATGTCTATATATATAATTTATTTTAGAAAAAAAAATATTTTTTTGTTTTTTAATTATTATTATTTTTTATTATTTTTATTAATGGTGAAAATTCAAAGATTTGAAAGGCCTTAGAACCTTTTACATTAGAGGAGGTAGCCAAAGACTTGATCAATTAAACATAGGTCAACCTCCAAGGCCAAAATAATGGAAGTTAAAACCTAACAACCACCCAAGAGCATAGGCCAACCCATCATCCAATAGGGTGTAAAGAAGAATTTTTTATTCAACTTTGTTTTCGAGGCACTAACAATTCTGCTCTATTTTTATGTAAGATTGCAAGGGCAAAAAATAAATCAAGATGCACATAACAAAACCTCAATCCCATAGAGCACGGGTGAGGGCAATACACCAAGCATATACCTTAAGAATGGAAACCACTAAGGAGAAAAAGCACTAGCTCCTCAAAAATGAAACCCTGGAGAGGATCACTACAACACAAAGCAAAAATCATCCAAGTAGAAATACAATGAAAAGACCTACTAGATAGGTAGACCAAATGCTTCAAAAGCAACAATTGTCATTAATCACAAAGGGAAATTATCTTCTAAAATTCTAAATTAGCCACTATCCACCCCCAAATTTGCCATAACATGAGTAGCTTAGTTACCTTCCTTATAAACATGTTAAATTTTAACTTCTAGCATACCTTCTAGTATCTTCGAGGTGCCCTTAATAATGTTCAAGATGAAACAATTGTTACTCTTTCTATTTTACAAATCCTAATTGATGTTCAAGGAGTCACCTTGAACGAGAAGTATTTTGAAGCCTCTCTCAAAGCCCTAATGAACACCCAATAAAAGTACATTAGCTTCAACTAGATGGTTGGTTTGATTACCATAATATTCAACATAAATCTAAATAACCTCACCATTATCATTTATGACAACAGCCCTCCACTAGCCCTCTTGAAGTTACCTTTGGAAACCCCATCAAAATTCAAAATAACTCACCCTTTAGCTGGTTTATGTCATCTCGTAGACAATATTTTTTGAACAATGAATATAAAAGCAAAATATCCTAGGTTCAATTTCCAATTAATAGAAGCTCTATTTTCCACAACTTTATCCCTACTATTTCCAGCAGCAAAGAGAGTCAGGTTATTCTTAATAGAAAATTTAATCATTCAAAAGATAATGGATTCATCCATAGTAATATCCTTGAAAGTTATTTTGTTTCTCTTCCAATAGATGCCCCATAAAAAATAAGGAAGAACTGGATCCCACACCCTATCGAGGTTGTGATTGATGAAGAGGGATTTCCACTAAGTGAAAAATTCCTTGAAATTTCACAACAATGTCCACTTTATAGAAAAAGAATCTAGTAAAGCATTGAGCACCTTATTTGAAAAATCATAGTGGATGAAAGCATGAGGATACGAAAGCAAAAAGGAAAGCGAAGATGCGATGCAAAACCAAACCAAACTTAACACTAAATCCTAGGAATTTGAAAGTGCATGAAAAGAGGGAAAAGCATGAGCAAATCAAAATGAAACAAATGCAAATAAAGAAGACAACCCTTTTTTATTGATATGTTTTACAACTTGGTTATAATGTGCATCCTCCATTTCCAAGGGCTAGGAGCATTTAAGTACGCGTTCTTGTTACATCCATGGATGCCCTTCCTTCTTCCGCGTGCCCACGTGTAAAATGGGCGGACCAAACATCGCCGTTTCTTGTGTTGATGAGTCTTTACTCCTCGATGCTCCTTCGATGTCCAGACCCTACGTTAAAAGGAACAAGAAACGATCAGTAGCACCTACGGATAAAACAAAGCATGCAATCCCCAAGCCTACGATAAGTGAATAAGAAAAATGAATTAAACTATGACTAAAATGAATCCAAATGCCCTAAAAATTTGATAGGGGCATCAAGACACCACCAGGAGGGCCCTGCAAAATTAATAGTATAGAAATTCCTTGCCGATTTGAAGTCACTCCGAGGTGGGACGAATTCGCCTGCAACAAAATGTCGAAAAGGTACTGTCCCAAATGTCCTGCCTAGGAAGCTCCAAAAGACCTGAAAACTTGTGGTTAGCTAATTGGCGGAATTTTGGGAAGACCCAGATTGTCATATTTTACCAATTTGACCTCCATCAACAGGAATTTGATGATGCTACCTGCAAATTAGTAGAAGCGAACAAGGACATAAACATGATCAAAATTGTTCAAAACGAGATGAAATTTAAATGACAACCTATCTAAGCATCATAGAATTGAATGCAAAAATGAAAGAAATAAAATCTTCCATAGAATTCACATCGCTCCGAAGGGGGGCGATTAGGACTATAGTAGTGTGGGAGGGGGCGCCCATGGGGCAGGACGCCCGCCGTTTGAGGCTCGATTTCGGCACCAATCCACTTGGGATGGGTCCAAAACCTCTTGTGGGGTATTTTTGGCAATTTTTGTGGGATATTGTGGCCAAATGTCTGGTTTTGGGCTCAATATTCATCCTCCCAATAGTCACCCAATGACCTCCCCTCTAAAGGAGATCAAGGATGTGAAAGGCACAAATCCAAAAGGTGTGAGGTATGCAAATAAAATGACAGCACTTCGTTGCTCCAAAATGCTCCTTCTCTGTATCTTTTGGGGTGAGGAAACTCACCAATTTATAGACCTGGAGGTCTCTTGAAATGGGCATATAGAGGCACCACTTGGCAATCATGCCTTCCCAGGGGGAAGGAGACTCCTCCCTGAATAGGGACTTCATGACTGCCCTTGTAATTGCCTCTAACGCTCGAAAACGTACACCCATGCTCCCATGTGATGAAGGAAGCGTTAGGTGGTAGATCTGAGCTGCCATTTGTCAAGATTTGACTTTTTGCCCGTCAAACCTGCAATTCGCCCCACCTTGGAGTGAATCTAGAATTCGTCCCTGGGTGGGGCGAATCCCAGTTTGAATTCATTCCAGGGTGGAACGGATATTGAACAAAGTGCCTGAAGGTGTCAAATTGATCTCTGACCTTCCAAACTATTGTAAGAGTGGTTAGGACCACTTTTTAACCTCTGGGGGCTGCCCTTGGGGCTGTGTATGTCAATGCGATCAGTGTTTGTAGTCACATAATCGGATTGGTGCTATTTTGGTGTCTACAGTGGATTAATAGATGATCCACAAATTCAGCATCCTTAGAATATAAGAGACAAATATTTGTAATATGAAAGCTTTTATTACATTAATTATCAACAGTAAGAATTCTGTTTTGATCTAGGAGTGTGTGTGTTAATTAGAGGAAAAAAAATCTTCATTTACTCACATAAAATGTAGTAACTGTACCCATAAAATTTCTTGCCACTAGCTTCGTAGACAACTCGAAGACTACAAACACTATGCGTGACAATAAAATGAAACACTAACAATAAAATGAAATGCGTGACAATGCAAGGAAATAATTGCCAATCAGAACAACAATGGAAAAGGACAATTCTAGTCTACTTCTTCGGCTTGCATTCGGCAGGAAGCGAATAGTTGAAGCGGGGAAGATCAGTGCAGTAGTCATAAAGGAGATAGTTATTGCGAACCCAATCGAGCTGTCCCTGCTGCTTGAAGTTCAAGCTCAGGAAGGGTCCGAGATTCCACCAATAATATGGAGCACTGCTCGAACACAGGCTCAAAAGATCGCCGATTGTCTGCTCGCTATTCATGTCTTCTGTAATTCCACACCCTTCCAGACTCACATTGCTCAAGGATGCCACAAACGGTGCCGCAGACCAATCAACTTTAACTGCCCCTCCTTGTGTGGCCCATTGATCTCCGTTCCAAATGGGGGAAGATACCTTCATTGCCTGCTTTAGATATGGCAGTCCTAACCCTTCCAAGTTGGTAAAAACTCTAATGGGCACCTCATCGATCAGAATCCTGCATTAACCCAATTGTTATTGGCGATCTGGCGTTCGTATTATACAAGATTCAATTTAATTCACAGATATATGTTATCGAAACAGACGAGTAAGGAAAGCAATTGGGACACAAAATGATGGCTTACACGACTAGCGAAGGGTTCCAGAGGATTGAGTATTTGTGGAAATCAACCGTGGGATCGAACCATAGATAAAATTACTGCTCCCTGCCACCTAGGCCCCCAATGATGATGTTTGTGTGTAAGGCATAAGGTTCACCCGTAACGTTCCCAATGAATTCCAAATCTATCTCATTATGAAAATCTCCTTCACAATGAAGTGCGTAAGAAATAACAATTCTCTTACACCGGAAAATAGTAGATCTAGGTATACATGTGTCACTCATATGAATTAACAATTCTTTTACACAGGAAAATAGTAGATCTAGGTATACATATATGTGCTATGAATGAGATAAGAAAAAGGTATTAAAGTAGAAGGAAATATTAGCATAATTATTAAAAATAAATAATTTATATAAACTAAAATTAAAAGGGTTAACTATTCTTAGTTATGTACGGCTACTCATCACATAAATTAATCATAAATTAATTAGAAAGTAAGAAGGTCAAATACTCTACACATACATAAGCGTAAGAAATCTTCTTCACTCACATAAAATGTAGTAACTGTGCCCGCGGAATTTCCTGCCACTAGCTTCATAGACATCTCGAAGACTCCAAACAAAAACGCCTTCTTCGACTGGATTCCCGAACCTAGGTAAAAACAGAGTCACCGGGGCTAAGATCAGATGCTTTGTTGCTGTAAACATAATTAAAGCACACAAAAAGCGAAATCTTTTTTCTCCGTGTGGAGATCATACATAAAGGAAAATCTACCGACCACAGGAATTAGTGAGAGAAAGCTGCATGTCCTGGCCATTGTTGAAAATGTTCACATTTTCAGTTCCAAACATAACATCTACGTCGCTATAGAAGTTGCCGTAGACTCCTACGAGAGCTGAAGCTGCTATGGCCACAAGGAGAAATCGAGGGCTATGTCTTGAAGCTTCCATGGCTTGGGAACGATAGAATGGAAATGGCTTTGGGGACGGCGGGGAGAGACACAGGCAGGTACACAACAATGATCACTCCATACGCTTATATATATATTTCCAACGTAGTTAGCCAGCATAGTTAAGCTGGTTTATCCAACAATGCCCCCTCTTGTGTCACGCGGCTTATTGATTTCCATGACTAGTTCTTCTCTCTCGTTGGAGAAAGTTGTTTACAGGGAGTTTCGTGTGTCTAATTGTGATCAACGAATCTCATGTGGGAAGGTTACGCCCAACGATTCCTAAGTTTTCGATTTTGGCAGTTATGCTCCGGCACCGCATGTCATGGATCCCTTGAAATGGAAAGGAGATAGGATTTAAACCTTATTGACAGTTATAAAAACTGTTTGATACTGGAGATTTATCTGGCCACCGATGCGGCTACATGCCATCCTGTCGATGTGCAGGGCAACAATCGGATTGATTTACAACATCTGCGGCCTTTCCATTCGAATTCATTTCTCTTTCAATATTTTTCGGCATGCACGATCCTTCCATCAACCCACTTCTGCGACGTAACGCATCCTGTAACTTTGATTTTCCACTTTATTCCCTTAAAACTTGAACTTCATCTTGTGTCACTAACCTGCAGCATTCATTTTCAAATTTTATGGCCCGGGAAAACATGAACTTTATCTTGACCCATTTGTAAATCATCATTGCTTAAGAATGTGTGATCTGTAATCTCTTCACAGAGTAAGGCTTAGAGATGGTCATTTATTTTCTATATTACACCTATATTGTTTTTATTTTAGTATATAAATATATTTGATTAATGCTGAAAAAATAAGGTCCCTTAATCTCTTATATTAGATAAGATTAACTAAGCACAGGTCAACCGCCAAGGCCAAGAGAAAGAAAAATTAAACTAAAACAGTCATCCAAAAGCAAAGACCAGCCCAAAAATCACCGCAAACAACCATCCAAAAGCAAAGACCAGCCCAAAACTCAGTACAAACAGTCATCCCATCACTCACCACTCATAAAGCAGAATTTTTTTGCAAATTATTAAAAGATAAATACAATATTTTTAAATTAAAAAATAATATTTATACGTATTAATTAAAGTTTATATGTGTCCTTAGGGACAGTGCAATGTTTCATGCTTGGCCGAGTGTGTGAGGGGTGGTTGTATGTGTTAGGTCCTATTGATAAGCTCAACTCTCACCCTTATGAGAGGTCATTCTTGGATGGGGATCTCAAAATTTTCCATACTAACTTCAATAAATAAATAAATATATAAGTTTAAACAATAAATATATAATATTTTATTTTAAATTAATATTAATTAAATAAAAATATTTATTAAGTGTTTAAGTTGTACAAATTATAATATCAATTAAAAGGAATGTTTTATGTTAAGATTAATCATGGAGTTTAAAAACAAAAAAAAATAGATACCATGTAATCATTTTTTTAAAATATGTTTAATTTGATTGATTATAACAACATGCATGTCTATATATATATATATATATATATATTCATTTTTAATTTATTTTAGAAAAAAAATTATATATATTTTTAATTATTATTCATTTTTATTATTTTTATTAATGGTGAAAATTCAAGGATTTGAAAGGTCTTAGAATATTTTACATTAGAGGACGTAGAGAAAGACAAGATCAGGCCAAAAGAATAGAAGTTAAAACCTAACAACCACCCAAGAGCATAGACCAACCCAATGTAGACACCAAAACAGCTCCAATTCGATTATGTGATGACAAGCACTGATCGAATTGACATACATAGCCCCTAGGGCAGCCCCCAGATGTTAAACAGTGGTCTTAACCACTCCCATAGCATTTTGGAAGGTCATAGGTCAATTTGGCACCTTTTTGGCACTTTGCTCCCTACTCCTCCCACCCTGGGACGATTACAAACTGGTATTCATCTCACCCAGGGGTGATTAGCAGCATTCATCCCAGGGTGGGGCGAATAGCAGGTTTGATTGGCAAAAATTCAAACCTTGATAGGTCTGCCAGTTAACTACAACTTCAGGATATGTAATTGCGAGGAACGGCTTCAAATCAAGGAGAGAGACTTCAGTCATGCATGTATTTATTTTGGAGGCCTCATGTAAGGAGACTTTAAATCAGGGAATAATTGTTTTTCCCAAAATAGGACATGCAACTCAAGTGGCGCCCTCGCATGCACATTCAAAGAGAGAGACCCTAGGTCTATAAATTGGTGAGTATTCTCACCCAAAAAAAAAGAACAAAGAGGAGATTTTGGAGAAAAAAAGTGCTGCCAAATTACAACAATGTGCACTTGATTTTCAACATCTGCGGCATTTCCATTCGAATTCATTTGTCTTTCAATTTTTTTTAGCATGCACGATCCTTCCATCGACCCACTTTTGCAACATAACACATCCTGTAACTTTGATTTTCCACTTTATTCCCTTAAAACTTGAAATCCATCTTGTGTCATTGACCTGCAGCATTCATTTTCAAATTTTATGGCCCGGGAAAACATAAAATTTATCTTGACCCATTTGTAAAATCATTATATTCTTAAGAATGTGTGATCTGTAATCTCTTCATAGAGTAAGGCTTAGAGATGGTCATTTATTTTCTATATTACACCTATATTGTTTTTATTTTAGTATATAAATATATTTTATTAATGGTGAAAAAATAAGGTCCGATAATATTTTATATTAGATAAGTTTAACTAAGCACAGATCAACCTTCAAGGTCAACAGAAAGAAAAAATTAACTAAAACAACCATCCAAAAGCAAAGACCAGCCCACAACTCACTACAAAGAGCCATCCAAAAGCAAAGACCAGCCCATCACTCACCACAAACAGTCATCCAAGAGCAACGACCAGCCCACCACTCACCACTCATAAAGCAAAATTTTTCTTCAAATTATTAAAGGATAAATATAATATTTTTAAATAAAAATATATTATTTATATGTATTAATTAAATTTTATGTGTCCTCAGGGACAGTGCAATATTTTAGGCTTGGGCGAGTGTGTGAGAGGTGGGTGTGTGTGTTTGGTACTATTAATAAGCTCAACTCTCTCCCTTATGAGAGGTCATGGTTGGATGGGGATCCTCAAGATTTTCCATTCTAACTTCAATAAATAAATAAATATATATAAATTTAAATAATAAATATATAATACTTGATTTTAAATTAATATTAATTAAATAAAAATATTCATTAAGTGTTTAAGTTGTACAAATTATTATATCAATTAAAAGGAATGTTTTATGTTAAGATTAATCATGGAGTTTAAAAAAAAAAAAAAAAATAGACACCATGTAATCATTTTTTTAAATAAGTTTAATTTGATTGATTATAACAACATGCATGTCTATATATATAATTTATTTTAGAAAAAAAAATATTTTTTTGTTTTTTAATTATTATTATTTTTTATTATTTTTATTAATGGTGAAAATTCAAAGATTTGAAAGGCCTTAGAACCTTTTACATTAGAGGAGGTAGACAAAGACTTGATCAATTAAACATAGGTCAACCTCCAAGGCCAAAATAATGGAAGTTAAAACCTAACAACCACCCAAGAGCATAGGCCAACCCATCATCCAATAGGGTGTAAAGAAGAATTTTTTATTCAACTTTGTTTTCGAGGCACTAACAATTCTGCTCTATTTTTATGTAAGATTGCAAGGGCAAAAAATAAATCAAGATGCACATAACAAAACCTCAATCCCATAGAGCATGGGTGAGGGCAATACACCAAGCATATACCTTAAGAATGGAAACCACTAAGGAGAAAAAGCACTAGCTCCTCAAAAATGAAACCCTGGAGAGGATCACTACAACACAAAGCAAAAATCATCCAAGTAGAAATACAATGAAAAGACCTACTAGATAGGTAGACCAAATGCTTCAAAAGCAACAATTGTCATTAATCACAAAGGGAAATTATCTTCTAAAATTCTAAATTAGCCACTATCCACCCCCAAATTTGCCATAACATGAGTAGCTTAGTTACCTTCCTTATAAACATGTTAAATTTTAACTTCTAGCATACCTTCTAGTATCTTCGAGGTGCCCTTAATAATATTCAAGATGAAACAATTGTTACTCTTTCTATTTTACAAATCCTAATTGATGTTCAAGGAGTCACCTTGAACAAGAAGTATTTTGAAGCCTCTCTCAAAGCCCTAATGAACACCCAATAAAAGTACATTAGCTTCAACTAGGTGGTTGGTTTGATTACCATAATATTCAACATAAATCTAAATAACCTCACCATTATCATTTATGACAACCCTCCACTAGCCCTCTTGAAGTTACCTTTGGAAACCCCATCAAAATTCAAAATAACTCACCCTTTAGCTGGTTTATGTCATCTCGTAGACAATATTTTTTGAACAATGAATATAAAAGCAAAATATCCTAGGTTCAATTTCCAATTAATAGAAGCTCTATTTTCCACAACTTTATCCCTACTATTTCCAGCAGCAAAGAGAGTCAGGTTATTCTTAATAGAAAATTTAATCATTCTAAAGATAATGGATTCATCCCTAGTAATATCCTTGAAAGTTATTGTGTTTCTCTTCCACTAGATGCCCCATAAAAAATAAGGAAGAACTGGATCCCACACCCTATTGAGGTTGTGATTGATGAAGAGGGATTTCCACTAAGTGAAAAATTCCTTGAAATTTCACAACAATGTCCACTTCATAGAAAAAGAATCTAGTAAAGCATTGAGCACCTTATTTGAAAAATCATAGTGGATGAAAGCATGAGGATACGAAAGCAAAAAGGAAAGCGAAGATGCGATGCAAAACCAAACCAAACTTAACGCTAAATCCTAGGAATTTGAAAGTGCATGAAAAGAGGGAAAAGCATGAACAAATCGAAATGAAACAACTGCAAATAAAGAAGACAACCATTTTTTATTGATATGTTTTACAACTTGGTTACAATGTGCATCCTCCCTTTCCAAGGGCTAGGAGCATTTAAGTACGCGTTCTTGTTACATCCATGGATGCCCTTCCTTCTTCCGCGTGCCCAAATGTAAAATGGGCGGACCAAACATCGCCGTTGCTTGTGTTGATGAGTCTTTACTCCTCGATGCTCCTTCGATGTCTAGACCCTATGTTCAAAGGAACAAGAAACAATCAGTAGCACCTACGGATAAAACAAAGCATGCAATCCCCAAGCCTACGATAAGTGAATAAGAAAAATGAATTAAACTATGACTAAAATGAATCCAAATGCCCTAAAAATTTGATAGGGGCATCAAGACACCACCAGGAGGGCCCTGCAAAATTAATAGTCTAGAAATTCCTTGCCGATTTGAAGTCGCTCCGATGTGGGACGAATTCGCCTGCAACAAAATGTCGAAAAGGTACTGTCCCAAATGTCCTGCCTAGGAAGCTCCAAAAGACCTGCAAACTTGGGGTTAGCTAATTGGGGGAATTTTGGGAAGACCCAGATGGTCATATTTTACCAATTTGACCTCCATCAACGGGAATTTGATGATGCTACCTGCAAATTAGTAGAAGCGAACAAGGACATAAACATGATCAAAATTTGTTCAAAACGAGATGAAATTTAAATGACAACCTATCTAAGCATCATAGAATTGAATGCAAAAATGAAAGAAATAAAATCTTCCATAGAATTCCCATCGCTCCGAAGGGGGCGATTAGGACTATAGTAGTGTGGGAGGGGGCGCCCATGGGGCAGGCCGCCCGCCGTTTGAGGCCTGATTTCGGCACCAATCCACTTGGGATGGGTCCAAAACCTCTTGTGGGGTATTTTTGGCAATTTTTGTGGGATATTGTGGCCAAATGTCTAGTTTTGGGCTCAATATTCATCCTCCCAATAGTCACCCAATGACATCCCCTCTAAAGGAGATCAAGGATGTGAAAGGAACAAATCCAAAAGGTGTGAGGTATGCAAATAAAATGACAGCACTTCGTTGCTCCAAAATGCTCCTTCTCTGTATCTTTTGGGGTGAGGAAACTCACCAATTTATAGACCTGGAGGTCTCTTGAAATAGGCATATAGAGGCACCACTTGGCAATCATGCCTTCCCAGGGGGAAGGAGACTCCTCCCTGAATAGGGACTTCATGACTGCCCTTGTAATTGCCTCTAACGCTCGAAAACGCACACCCATGCTCCCATGTGATGAAGGAAGCGTTAGGTGGTAGATCTGAGCTGCCATTTGTCAAGATTTGACTTTTTGCCCCTTAAACCTGCAATTCGCCCCACCCTGGAGTGAATCTAGAATTCGTCCCTGGGTGGGGTGAATCCCAGTTTGAATTCATTCCAGGGTGGAACGGATATTGAGCAAAGTGCCTGAAGGTGTCAAATTGATCTCTGACCTTCCAAACTATTGTGAGAGTGGTTAGGACCACTTTTTAACCTCTGGGGGCTGCCCTTGGGGCTGTGTATGTCAATGCGATCAGTGTTTGTAGTCACATAATCGGATTGGTGCTATTTTGGTGTCTACAGTGGATTAATAGATGATCCACAAATTCAGCATCCTTAGAATATAAGAGACAAATATTTGTAATATGAAAGCTTTTATTACATTAATTATCAACAGTAAGAATTCTATTTTGATCTAGGAGTGTGTGTGTTAATTAGAGGAAAAAAAATCTTCATTCACTCACATAAAATGTAGTAACTGTGCCCATAAAATTTCTTGCCACTAGCTTTGTAGACAACTCGAAGACTACAAACACTATGCGTGACAATAAAATGAAACACTAACAATAAAATGAAATGCGTGACAATGCAAGGAAATAATTGCCAATCAGAACAACAATGGAAAAGGACAATTCTAGTCTACTTCTTCGGCTTGCATTCGGCAGGAAGCGAATAGTTGAAGCGGGGAAGATCAGTGCAGTAGTCATAAAGGAGATAGTTATTGCGAACCCAATCGAGCTGTCCCTGCTGCTTGAAGTTCAAGCTCAGGAAGGGTCCGAGATTCCACCAATAATATGGAGCACTGCTCGAACACAGGCTCAAAAGATCGCCGATTGTCTGCTCGCTATTCATGTCTTCTGTAATTCCACACCCTTCCAGACTCACATTGCTCAAGGATGCCACAAACGGTGCCGCAGACCAATCAACTTTAACTGCCCCTCCTTGTGTGGCCCATTGATCTCCGTTCCAAATGGTGGAAGATACTTTCATTGCCTGCTTTAGATATGGCAGTCCTAACCCTTCCAAGTTGGTAAAAACTCTAATGGGCACCTCATCGATCAGAATCCTGCATTAACCCAATTGTTATTGGCGATCTGGCGTTCGTATTATACAAGATTCAATTTAATTCACAGATATATGTTATCGAAACAGACGAGTAAGGAAAGCAATTGGGACACAAAATGATGGCTTACACGACTAGCGAAGGGTTCCAGAGGATTGAGTATTTGTGGAAATCAACCGTGGGATCGAACCATAGATAAAATTACTGCTCCCTGCCACCTAGGCCCCCAATGATGATGTTTGTGTGTAAGGCATAAGGTTCACCCGTAACGTTCCCAATGAATTCCAAATCTATCTCATTATGAAAATCTCCTTCACAATGAAGCTGCGTAAGAAATAACAATTCTCTTACACCGGAAAATAGTAGATCTAGGTATACATGTGTCACTCATATGAATTAACAATTCTTTTACACAGGAAAATAGTAGATCTAGGTATACATATAGGTGCTATGAATGAGATAAGAAAAAGGTATTAAAGCAGAAGGAAATATTAGCATAATTATTAAAAATAAATAATTTATATAAACTAAAATTAAAAGGGTTAACTATTCTTAGTTATGTACGGCTACTCATCACATAAATTAATTAGAAAGTAAGAAGGTCAAATACTCTACACAGCGTAAGAAATCTTCTTCACTCACATAAAATGTAGTAACTGTGCCCGCGGAATTTCCTGCCACTAGCTTCATAGACATCTCGAAGACTCCAAACAAAAACGCCTTCTTCGACTGGATTCCCGAACCTAGGTAAAAACAGAGTCACCGGGGCTAAGATCAGATGCTTTGTTGCTGTAAACATAATTAAAGCACACAAAAAGCGAAATCTTTTTTCTCCGTGTGGAGATCATACATAAAGGAAAATCTACCGACCACAGGAATTAGTGAGAGAAAGCTGCATGTCCTGGCCATTGTTGAAAATGTTCACATTTTCAGTTCCAAACATAACATCTACGTCGCTATAGAAGTTGCCGTAGACTCCTACGAGAGCTGAAGCTGCTATGGCCACAAGGAGAAATCGAGGGCTATGTCTTGAAGCTTCCATGGCTTGGGAACGATAGAATGGAAATGGCTTTGGGGACGGCGGGGAGAGACACAGGCAGGTACACAACAATGATCACTCCATACGCTTATATATATATTTCCAACGTAGTTAGCCAGCATAGTTAAGCTGGTTTATCCAACAATGCCCCCTCTTGTGTCACGCGGCTTATTGATTTCCATGACTAGTTCTTCTCTCTCGTTGGCGAAAGTTGTTTACAGGGAGTTTCGTGTGTCTAATTGTGATCAACGAATCTCATGTGGGAAGGTTACGCCCAACGATTCCTAAGTTTTCGATTTTGGCAGTTATGCTCCGGCACCGCATGTCATGGATCCCTTGAAATGGAAAGGAGATAGGATTTAAACCTTATTGACAGTTATAAAAACTGTTTGATACTGGAGATTTATCTGGCCACCGATGCGGCTACATGCCATCCTGTCGATGTGCAGGGCAACAATCGGATTGATTTACAACATCTGCGGCCTTTCCATTCGAATTCATTTCTCTTTCAATATTTTTCGGCATGCACGATCCTTCCATCAACCCACTTCTGCGACGTAACGCATCCTGTAACTTTGATTTTCCACTTTATTCCCTTAAAACTTGAACTTCATCTTGTGTCACTAACCTGCAGCATTCATTTTCAAATTTTATGGCCCGGGAAAACATGAACTTTATCTTGACCCATTTGTAAATCATCATTGCTTAAGAATGTGTGATCTGTAATCTCTTCACAGAGTAAGGCTTAGAGATGGTCATTTATTTTCTATATTACACCTATATTGTTTTTATTTTAGTATATAAATATATTTGATTAATGCTGAAAAAATAAGGTCCCTTAATCTCTTATATTAGATAAGATTAACTAAGCACAGGTCAACCGCCAAGGCCAAGAGAAAGAAAAATTAAACTAAAACAGTCTTTCAAAAGCAAAGACCAGCCCAAAAATCACCGCAAACAACCATCCAAAAGCAAAGACCAGCCCAAAACTCAGTACAAACAGTCATCCCATCACTCACCACTCATAAAGCAGAATTTTTCTGCAAATTATTAAAAGATAAATACAATATTTTTAAATTAAAAAATAATATTTATACGTATTAATTAAAGTTTAAAGTTTATATGTGTCCTCAGGGACAGTGCAATGTTTCAGGCTTGGGCGAGTGTGTGAGGGGTGGTTGTGTGTGTTAGGTCCTATTGATAAGCTCAACTCTCACCCTTATGAGAGGTCATTCTTGGATGGGGATCTCAAAATTTTCCATACTAACTTCAATAAATAAATAAATATATAACTTTAAACAATAAATATATAATATTTTATTTTAAATTAATATTAATTAAATAAAAATATTTATTAAGTGTTTAAGTTGTACAAATTATAATATCAATTAAAAGGTATGTTTTATGTTAAGATTAATCATGGAGTTTAAAAACAAAAAAAAATAGATACCATGTAATCATTTTTTTTTAAATATGTTTAATTTGATTGATTATAACAACATGTCTATATATATATATATATATATATATATATATATATATATATATATATATATATATATATATATATATATATATATTCATTTTTAATTTATTTTAGAAAAAAAATTATATATATTTTTAATTATTATTCATTTTTATTATTTTTATTAATGGTGAAAATTCAAGGATTTGAAAGGTCTTAGAATCTTTTACATTAGAGGACGTAGAGAAAGACAAGATCAGGCCAAAAGAATAGAAGTTAAAACCTAACAACCACCCAAGAGCATAGACCAACCCAATGTAGACACCAAAACAACACCAATTCGATTATGTGATGACAAGCACTGATCGAATTGACATACATAGCCCCTAGGGCAGCCCCCAGATGTTAAACAGTGGTCTTAACCACTCCCATAGAATTTTGGAAGGTCATAGGTCAATTTGGCACCTTTTTGGCACTTTGCTCCCTACTCCTCCCACCTTGGGACGATTACAAACTGGTATTCATCTCACCCAGGGGTGATTAGCAGCATTCATCCCAGGGTGGGGCGAATAGCAAGTTTGACTGGCAAAAATTCAAACCTTGATAGGTCTGCCAGTTAACTACAACTTCAGGACATGTAATTGCGAGAAACGGCTTCAAATCAAGGAGAGAGACTTCAGTCATGCATGTATTTATTTTGGAGGCCTCATGCAAGGAGACTTTAAATCAGGGAATAATCGTTTTTCCCAAAATAGAACATGCAACTCAAGTGGCGCCCTTGCATGCACATTCAAAGAGAGAGACCCTAGGTCTATAAATTGGTGAGTATTCTCACCCAAAAAAAAGAACAAAGAGGAGATTTTGGAGAAAAAAAGTGCTGCCAAATTACAACAATGTGCACTTGATTTTCAACATCTGCGGCATTTCCATTCGAATTCGTTTGTCTTTCAATTTTTTTTAGCATGAACGATCCTTCCATCGACCCACTTTTGCAACATAACGCATCCTGTAACTTTGATTTTCCACTTTATTCCCTTAAAACTTGAAATTCATCTTGTGTCATTGACCTGCAGCATTCATTTTCAAATTTTATGGCCCGAGAAAACATAAACTTTATCTTGACCCATTTGTAAAATCATTATATTCTTAAGAATGTGTGATCTGTAATCTCTTCACAGAGTAAGGCTTAGATATGGTCATTTATTTTCTATATTACACCTATATTGTTTTTATTTTAGTATATAAATATATTTGATTAATGGTGAAAAAATAAGGTCCGATAATCTTTTATATTAGATAAGTTTAACTAAGCACAGATCAACCTCCAAGGTCAACAGAAAGAAAAAATAAACTAAAACAACCATCCAAAAGAAAAGACCAGCCCAAAAATCACCGCAAACAACCATCCAAAAGCAAAGACCAGCCCAAAACTCAGTACAAACAGTCATCCAAGAGCAAAGACCAGCCCACCACTCACCACTCATAAAGCAGAATTTTTCTGCAAATTATTAAAAGATAAATACAATATTTTTAAATTAAAAAATAATATTTATACGTATTAATTAAAGTTTATATGTGTCCTCAGGGACAATGCAATGTTTCAGGCTTGGGCGAGTGTGTGAGGGGTGGTTGTGTGTTAGGTCCTATTGATAAGCTCAACTCTCACCCTTATGAAAGGTCATTCTTGGATGGGGATCCTCAAGATTTTCCATACTAACTTCAATAAATAAATAAATATATATAACTTTAAACAATAAATATATAATATTTTATTTTAAATTAATATTAATTAAATAAAAATATTTATTAAGTGTTTAAGTTGTACAAATTATAATATCAATTAAAAGGAATGTTTTATGTTAAGATTAATCATGGAGTTTAAAAACAAAAAAAAATAGATACCATGTAATCATTTTTTTAAAATATGTTTAATTTGATTGATTATAACAACATTCATGTCTATATATATATATATTCATTTTTAATTTATTTTAGAAAAAAATATATATATATTTTTAATTATTATTCATTTTTATTATTTTTATTAATGGTGAAAATTCAAGGATTTGAAAGGTCTTAGAATCTTTTACATTAGAGGATGTAGAGAAAGACAAGATCAGGCCAAAATAATAGATTTTAAAACCTAACAACCACCCAAGAGCATAGACCAACCCACTTGTAGACACCAAAACAACACCAATTCGATTATGTGACGACAAGCACTGATCGAATTGACATACATAGCCCCTAGGGCAGCCCCCAGAGGTTAAACAGTGGTCTTAACCACTCCCATAGCATTTTGGAAGGTCATAGGTCAATTTGGCACCTTTTTGGCACTTTGCTCCCTACTCCTCCCACCCTGGGATGATTACAAAATGGTATTCATCTCACCCAGGGGTGATTAGCAGCATTCGTCCCAGGGTGGGGCGAATAGCAGGTTTGATTGGAAAAAAGTCAAACCTCAATAGGTCTGCCAGTTAACTACAACTTCAGGACATGTAATTGCGAGGAACGACTTCAAATCAAGGAGAGAGACTTTAGTCATGCATGTCTTTATTTTGGAGGCCTCATGCAAGGAGAATTTAAATTAGGGAATAATCATTTTTCCCAAAATAGGACATGCAACTCAAGTGGCGCCCTCACATGCACATTCAAAGAGAGAGACCCTAGGTCTATAAATTGGTGAGTCTTCTCACCCAAAAAAAAGAATAGAGAGGAGATTTTGGAGAAACGAAGTGCTACCAAATTACATCCTCACCCATAATTTGTGCTTTCACATCCTCGATCTCTCTTTTGGAAGGGAGGTTATTGGGTGATTATTAGAAGCATAATACGGACCCAAACTTGAACATTTGGCCATAATATCCCACCAAATTTACTGAAAAAACCCCATAAGAGGTTTTTGACCCATACCAAGTGGATTGGTGCCAAAATAGAGTCCCAAACGGTTGGCGTTCTGCCCCTGGGCGCCCCCCAAACTGTTGCAGTTCTAATCGCCCCACCCTGGAGCGATTAGAAATCTATTGTAGATTTCCTTGATTTTTATTTTGCATCTGATTCTAGGTTGTTTACATATGTTTTCATTTAAATTTCATCTGATTCTGACAAGTTTTGATCATGCTTTTATCATTTCCCGCTTTCACTAACATGTAGATAGCATCATCAGATTCTGGGTGATAGAGATCGAGTTGGAAAAATTTGACCATCTGGGTCATCCCAAAATATCCCATTTTACCTAATCCTAACTTTGCAGGTGATTTAGAGGCCTTGGTACTAGACATTTAGGAGGTGGCTTTCGAACAGGTTATGACAGTCCTAATCGTCCCACCCCGGAGCGATTAGAAATCTGTGCAATATTTCTAGACTGTTCCTTTTGAAGTAGCTTCCTGGTAATTTTTTATTGCTTTTGTCAAAGTTTCATCTCATTCTGATATGTTTCAGTTATCATTTTAATCATTTTATGCATACACTAACCGCAGGCTTGGGGATCGCATGTTTCATTTTATCTATAGGTGCTACTAACTTTTTTTTGTTTCCTTGAATGCAGGATATCGACATTAAAGGAGAAGCAAGGAATCAAAGACATATTCACACAAGCGGTAGTGACATTTGGTCCGCCCATTTTACATGTGGGCATGCGAAAGAAAGCGTATAAATTCATGGTGTAATAGAGCCCTACTTAAAGCTCCTAGTCCCCAAAAGGGAGGAGACGTATTGTAACCTAATTTTAAAGCAAATTAATAAAAAGGGTTGTACTCAAAATTTGCTTTCTATATTTTTTCAATTGGTTTACGTTTCTTTCCTTTCATGAGTTTCAGTTCTTAGGACTTAGCGTTGCGTTTCACTTTTGCATACATCGCACTTGGCATTTCCGCTTTTGTTTTCGTATCCTCGTGCTTTTACTGGCGATCATGGTGGGACCTCTATCCCTTGATTTTAAGATTAAATTTCTGATCAAAAGTTGTTTGTTTTTGCTTGCAGGTATCAATCTTTCAAGCACTGGACTGCTGCTCGTTCCATCCTGTAATGAATACAGAGCTAGAATTCATACCACCCTAAGACGAATAGGAATTCGTCTTACCCTGGGATGAATACAAATTTGTTATTCGTCTTACCCTGGGATGATCAAAATAAGAAGTGATGCATGTTTATTAGAAGATAAGCATAAGGTGATGAAATATAATACATAAGTGATGCATCCTAAACAAAAGAGAAAATAATCCAAGATGTTGATGATGAAATAGGTCTATAGTGAAAATAATATTACAAGTAACATGTGGCCTATAAAATATGCTTCTCAAAAATAGATATCAATGGAATATGTTAAAGTAGTTTAATTTAGCAACAATACTACAAGCTTTTAAGGGATAAAAGTCATCTATTTTTTAAGTCTATAATATATTTGTAAATGAATTTATTTGATGGATGTTGTAATTAATATAGAATATGGAATAGTTTTAAAGCAAAAATATTATAAAGTAAAAATGACTTCATCTAAATGGATGTAAACTACATGGAATATAGTACATCCTTCTATACTTCATCATGGAATAACACTTAGAGATTGTAAATGAAAATGATTACGATCTGAATGGATGTAAACTACATGGTGTAGACACCAAAACAACACCAATCCGATTATGTGATTGCAAAAACTGATCGCTTTGACAAACACAGCCCCCAGGGCAGCCCTCAGAGGTTAAACAGTGGTCTTAACCACTTTCATAGCAATTTTGTAAGGTCAAGAAGCAATTTGGCACACTTGGACACTTTGCCCAGTATTCGTCTCACCCAGGGACGAATTCAAAATAGAATCCGTCCCACCCCAGGATGAATTCTGAATTCATCCCTGGGTGGGACGAATTCTAAGCTTAACGGGCAAAAAGACAAATGGCGCCAAGTGGCAGCCCAGAATAGTCAGTTGATGACTCCTGCCTTGCACGCGTGTGTAGGTGGACAGAGGGGCCATTAGAAGACTGTCACAAAAGGCATTTATCAAAGCCCAAGTCAACGGAGGACTCCCCTCCCTCATGGGAAGACAAGACTGCCACATGGCGCCTATGACCAACACATGGCATTTGTGCTTCCCTCCCAAAAGAGACCCCATGGGTCTATAAAAGGTGGGACTTTTCTCACCCAAGATATACGAGGTTGAAGGAGTTTTCAAGCAACGAAGTCTTTGCCGAGTTGAAGACCCACTTGCATCCCTTTTGGTTCACCTTCCCACATCCACCAATCTCTTTTGCAAGGGAGGTTGTTGGGTGGATTTTGGAAGCTTGAATCGGACCTAAATCCAACACATGGACACTTGAACCAACCAATTCATCGACCCCCCAAATCCTAAGAGGTTTTGGGCCCATCCCTAGTGGATTGGCGCCGGAATCAAGTGCCAACGGTGGGAGGCCCACTTGGGCACCCCCACACTTTCTAAGTTTTAGAGCATTCTAGATTACTTTTTCAAGTTGCATTTTGTGTTATCATGTTTGGTTAACTCATAGCTACAATTTCGTAACTTTTGGTCAGATTCTAGTATGTTTTGTGTTGCTTTGTTGTTTCATTGACTTGCAGGTGGCGAGATCAAATTCCCGAGGGTAGAGGCCAAATTGGGAGAATCCGACCATCTGGGTCATCCCAAAATGGCCCCAATTACATAACCCCCTTGTTTGCAGGCATTTTGTAGGTCTCGGGAATCGACATTGGAGTAGCGACGAGTCGGCTTCTTCAACACGGAAGAATTCGTCCCACCCGGGGACGAATTGCGATCAGAAATCGTCCCACCCGGGGATGAATTCCGATTGAAGGCAGATTGGCCAGCTGTCTCAGTGGCAATGGCCTTCTGGTAACATTTTCTGTCTTCTGTCAAGTTTTCAGGCTGTTTAGAATCATTTTGTTTACTGTTTAGATAAATGTTTGCATGCATCTTTTGATGATTTTAGAAGAACGAACACTTTTCACTTGCAGCAGGTGCTACTGACATATTCGTTGTTTCTTTGTTCATAGGAGGAGCAGCAGAGGTAAGGACTCATCAGCGTAAGCGGTGGCATCGTCTTGGCCCGTCCATTCAAACGTGGGCACGCGAAAAGAGGAAGACTAAGTCACATATTGTAACAAATACGAATTTAACGCTCCTAGCCCCCCAAAAGGGAGGAGACGTCTATGTAACCGAGGATAAGATATTTGAATAAAGAGGGCTGTGATTTCTTTACATCTTTTCTTTCATTTTCAAATTGTCTCCTTTCTTCATTTTTGTGCATAGGATTAAAGCGTTACATTTCGTCTTATGTTGCATAATTAGTGCTCCCTCTACCCGAAATCTCGTGCTTTCAGTGGAGATCACGGTGGGACCTGTTCCCTATTTTTAAAATCACAGAAACTGATTAAATTTTTGTGTTTTGTGCTTGACAGGTACATTTTTTGTTGCAGACTGCTATTCATCTACGCGGGGACGAATTCCGTTACGCAATTCGTCTGACCCTGAGATGAATTCAAATTCGTCTCTGGGAGGGACGAATTTTGTTCTGCAATTCGTCTCCCAGAGGGACGAATTCTTGCCTGCAAATTTTTAGAGCAGAAATTCAGAAGCAACTGGAGCAGGCGAGAGAAGAGGTAGGGATTTTTATAATCTCTGTTAAAATTTCTATTTTTGTTTCTGTTTCTTTGACTGTTTTCATTTTTATCCTGCATTACTTAGGGAAAATCATTCATGCTTGTTTCAATTTTCGCTAAATAAAATGAATCTCACACACTCCACGCAACAATTTTAAACCAAGGAGCTGGTCGTAAGACCTCAGCCCTTGAGCAAGACCAACGGTGGGTTCATCACCACCTTGGCTTAGCTTTGCATCCATTTCCCGATTGTCAGCTGTTGTTAGGCGTAAATCCGACGAAGACGAGACCGAGTGTCGCTGGGGTGATTCCCATGCGCGCGAGGATAAGTTTTCTATGGTAGGTGCCATTAACAGGACAATCCCCATTTCGGACCGCCTACGTACCATGTACCTTCTGCTCTCACGTACCTATAGTCTCCCTCTCGTAAGGGCGGGTATATAGAGAGGTTGGTATATCGGCCTGGTTGGTATATTGAAGGGGCTACCGTTTTGGGAGTTATATGAGCCGTCATAATGCATTTAAACGATCTTCAAAACCTACAAAAAAAAAACAAAACACCAAAATGCACTAAACCAGTTTAGGGCACACCAATAATTCTTAAAAGAGATAATCATGGTTTTGTGAATGTGTGTGCTTAATTCCGCTTAGTGTAGACAAAAAAAAATCATAAACGAGATAAAAACTTATTTAGATAGCATAGAAGCACCGCAATGGTGTACACCCGCGATCAAGCCCAATCAAGGGCGAAGCTCCGGAAGGTACACAAAAAGCGAGCACAAGTCGCCTTCACTTCGAGTCCTGAGGATTTGGTCATACCACCTTATAGGTCTAACCTACAAAAGAATCCAATTGAGAATCCTCGGTGGGGTATGCCTATTCAAAGCAGCCCCTTTCGGGAAGATGCCTTACATGTAGACCTTGACATAAATAGAGAATCACCTCTTGAAGTTAGGCATGAGTGGCCACCGCGCGATGAAGCGCTAGACAGGCACACCATCCATTTGGAGGGGCAACATGGATATGGCGTCCCTTCTTTACCTATCATCAGAATAGAGAGACCAAATCCAGAGCGTAGGGCTCCTTACATAGGGCGACCTAACTCCGCCCACCCCCTTTACACCCGTGAAAGGGAGTACGAGGAAAGCCATCGCATTCCTCGAGGGCAACAAACAACGCGGGAACCTTGCATTTCCGCACCAGCAGGATATCATGATCACCCCTTGAGGCCAGAACCTCAAGCACATACCGCTTACCTCGACAGAGGGAAGCGACCCATTGAAACCTTAGAACAAAAAACTTGAGGTAAACACATAGAAGAAACATTCAAACCTCCTGAGCAAAATAGGGTAGACCAAATTGACCCAGTTGTCGCCAGATATACCGCCCGTCAAGCCCAAATCATGCGGCTTAAACAAAGTCATCAGGAGATAGAGTATCGACACCGCTTGGATAGAGAGTGCATGCAACGCAAAGCGGATGAGTTACGCTATGAAATACCTGAGAGGGGGCCAACCCCTCACATCCAAAGAGCTGAACAGTATGAGAGGCGTAATCCGTTGGTGCAGGACAGGTCTCCACGACCTCGTCAAGATCTACCTCCAAGACCTCATAGATTCGAGAGGGAGGCAACTCCCCAAAACAATGATGGGTACCTTCAGCAAGAGCTTGATCAGGGTCATAGGTTTCGCCCAGAGACTCCTCAAGAATTTTACGAGGAGTATGAACCAGAAGAGGAATATGTTGAAACTCCCCATCAAGGCGGGAAGGATGCCATTCGGCCACCCCTCCATAGGCCTCCAGTTTACCGTAACTTGCAACAAGAGCGAACAAGAGAGGAAGAAATAAAATCTTCCGATGCATACCAAGCGCTATTGGAGCGTTTGGAGTCTGTGGAGACAAAAGCTGTTGGGCATCAAAAACCCACATTACGTCTACTCCGTAGTAATCCGGTGCATCCCTCAGTGCCTACACCTCTTTACCCCGAACACTTCAAGTTGCCTCAATTGGCAGTTTTTAAAGGTGAAGAGGACGCACAGGAACACGTTACACGATTTCTAAGCCAATGCTTCGGCATCCAAGATAATGACGCATTGTTGCTTAGAACATTCATAACCACATTCGCAGGCCCTACCTCGGATTGGTTCACACAACTGCCCAAACACAGCATAAGCAATTTAGATCAATTAGTAGACGCGTTTCTTGAATGCTTTGCCTTCAACACAAGGAAGAAGGCATCACTAAGTGATTTAGCGAGCCTCAAGCAATTTGAAGAGGAAACAATGGCAGCGTACGGGAATCGATGGAGAGCTTTGCTTTCTAGGTTACCCTACCATCCTCCTATGTCTGATCTCATGCAGATGTTTGCAAAAAGTTTCTTAAAATCAATCTTTGGTCTATTGTTACTGCGACAATACGATAGCTTAGAAGAAGCTTTGGCGCAAGCCAGAGTCATAGAAGAGATTAAGATAGGCGAAGGCGCAATTGCCAAGCCTAAGAAGAAAGAGTGGAATAAAACCACTAAAAGCGGGACAACGCAACCACAACACGCTGCGATCAACCAAGTTGCGATAAATGTTCCCACGCTCAGTGCAAGAAACGTAGCCTCAAAAGGCTAACTACCGAGCGAGTGCCTCCTGCTTATGAAAGAGATAATAGAAGACAGGAGCAAAATTACCCGCGTCGCCCTAGGAAAAATTTCACCCCATATGCGGAGTCTAGGGACTCCTTATTTGACCGCTTGTCAGCGGCAAATTTAGTCACTCTGCCAAAAATCCAAATTATAGACCCTAACATTCCCAAGCCTAGGGGGTACAGAGAGGAATTGTATTGTAGATTCCATAGGCGCGAGAGGACATGACTTGAATGGGTGCTGGAAATTCAAAGACCTAGTCCAGGATTTGATCGACAACAGAACATTGGTTGTGGACAACCCCATCACACCAAACAACCAGAAAATGGGGGTATTCAAGGACCCCTTGCCAGCCCACGAGGCACAAACAAAACCACTCCAGATTAATGAGGTGCGACAAGATCTTCCCACACAAGGATTTGTGGGAATGATTAGCATAGTAACAAGGAACAGAAGGTACCCGACAGCTGCCCCTGAGGTTGCTACGAAGGAAGTTTCGGCAACATCGCATCCTCAACAACGCCCAATGCGATTACCTCCGCCTAGACCTGAGGTCACGATACGAACCAAACTCACGCGAGTTTGCGGACCACGTCGGCTAGGCTGTCCATCTACGAGCTTATTCAACAATCGGCTCCCCATAGAGAAGCTCTTATGGACATTTTAAAAGCCATTGAATTACAACCCCATGAGGCAAATTCTTTCAACGCCTTCGTGGGACATGTGAAACAATGTACGGAGCCGGTCATCACATTCAGAGAATATGAGGTCAAAATGATATCAAATGACATGGCAGATCCACCCCTGCACGTTATCGCGCGGGTCAACGAGATTTTGTACAAGAGAGTGCTTGATAGATACTGGCTCATCCAGTAACATCATAACCACTTGTAGCCTTAAAGCATTTGAAGGCGCCAGCCTCTCACATCACAGCCTCCACGTACACACTACGAGCTTTTAATGATGCAATATGTTCGACAGTCGGCACAGTCGTTCTGCCAGTCCAGGTAGGACAAAATTCAATACCTACATTGTGCCATGTGCTGGAAGGTGAAATGGCTTATAATATACTGCTAGGGCGGCCTTGGATCAGGGATATGAAATGTGTCCCTTCGATCGCCCACCAGTGCTTGAAGTATGCTTATGAAGGAGAAATACATGTAGTCCCAATGGACTTAGAGCCCTTCAAGTATTGCAATGCGGTACAATTCATACCTCAATCGACCCTCCCTTCAATGCATTTGGATTTCCAATTAAATCCATCTAAACAAGGTCCAATACCGCAGGCACCACTGGTGGCCAACAAGGCAAAATCCCGGCCAGGTGAGACTTCATCATCGGCTCCTTCATCATCAACGCCACCTATCATGGCCCAAAAGAAGGACAAGGGAAAACAAATCATGGAAGAGGTTAAGCCCTTAGAAGAAAGGTTGCCCACAATTTCAACAATAACAACAGAGGAAGCGCCCAACGCAATGGAAACCAAGATTCCTGAACCACCAAACATGGAATGGACTCAGGAAGGACTACCGTTTCCTCCCACCCAATCATCAACAATCACTATTGAAATGGCCAGTACAGGCCTGGGGAATACTTAGTGCAAAATGTTGTGGCAACCCCCACACTGGAGTCAGTACAAGACATGGGAAGACCTCGCCTTCCCATTGGAACAATCGTCCCTCTAGGCTACCCACCGAACCAGACAAATTTTGTGTATGGGGGCTTTGATCATGGTCTTGAACCATGCCAACAAAAGGAAACAGACGAAGAGCCTTTTGTTGAAAACATCAATTATCTGTCAAACCCCGAATTTGCCCTAAAATATCTTGGCCAATGCAATTGGCATGGATACGAGCTCGGAAGATATGAGCAAGGGATGCGGATCCTTTGCCAACCAAGATATCGGATGCCATATGACAAGTCGGGGGTAGGGTTCAACCATCCCCTGCCATTAGACATCTTGGTTGAAAATATGCAAGGCCTAGAAATAGGCAACAAGGGGGGATTGGCATTGGGTCCTTATGCCAATCCGAATACAGAATACACATTGGGAGACTACCTCCCATGGTCAACAAACACCCACATCGAGCAACAATAATCCCTCTTCTTTGCTAGAGAGAGGCGAAAGTTCGAGAGATTAATCCTCAAAGAGAACATCAAAGGCTGCCAGGACATCTTTCTAAAGCTGTTCCCCTTAGAGGTTCCGGATGAAATAACACAGTCTCAAGAGAATCAGGTCCCTCCACTAAGAGTGGAACAACCGCAATGGGACCAAATTAATTCACTGGAATAGGAAGAGTCCTCAACGTCGCAAGCAACAGATGCTGAAGAGGATGAACAATTTTGGATCTATGAAAGTGATTCAGAAGATGAAACTAAAATGGACTATCTCAGACATGCGCGACGACATCATCACGCTCTAACTCATGAAGATCTAATGGGACAGATGGGCATACTGTTGGGGCATGAATGGCATGTAGACCCAGCGAGGTGGGACCAAGTGTTGGATCCATGGCTCCAAATTCAAGATGAGCATCGTCCACCTCGAGATCCCATCATGACAGCAGTGCCGAGGGAAGACCTTGCCCTCCTTTTCGCAAAATTCGCACCTAGGAAAGATCCATTCGTGCCCGTACCTCTAGAGCCAGATCCGAAGTGCAAAGACCATCAAGCTGGGGGTACCTCTATCCCCTAAAGAACCATAATTCAAACCCAAAATGCTCCAAGGATTATCGCAATCTCTTGGTCACCCAAAAAGCTCCAAGGATTATCGCAATCTCTTGGTCAATCCAAAAAGCTCCAAGGATTATCGCAATCTCTTGGTCAATCCAAAAAGCTCCAAGGATTATCGCAATCTCTTGGTCAATCCAAAAAGCTCCAAGGATTATCGCAATCTCTTGGTCAATCCAAAAAGCTCCAAGGATTATCGCAATCTCTTGGTCAACCCAAAAAGCTCCAAGGATTATCGCAATCTCTTGGTCACCAAAAAGCTCCAAGGATTATCGCAATCTCTTGGTCAATTCAAAAAGCTCCAAGGATTATCGCAATCTCTTGGTCACCCCAAAAAGCTCCAAGGATTATCGCAATCTCTTGGTCAATCCAAAAAGCTCCAAGGATTATCGCAATCTCTTGGTCAACCCAAAAAGCTCCAACGATTATCGCAATCGCTTGGTCAAAAAAATCAAGAAATTCAAAAAAAAAAACAACAAAAATCATCAAAAACAACAAATATTTGCATCTCAATTCTAGGCATACTCAAATTCATCAAAAAAATCATATTCTCGCACCTCATATTCACCTTCACCAAAAACAATCCATCAAAATTACAAAAATACATAGTTGCATTAAGCATTGCATCCATACATTGCATATTTGTAGTCATACAGGTCAAAGGCACCATAAGTCGCAATAGCTACGATAGTCCATCTTGTTCCGCATTGTCTCATGTTACAAAAACAACAAAAACACCAAGCATAACTTTTACCACACTACGGTCGGTGGTGCGGGAATGTACCAAGAGTTTCAGTGATTCGGTCATCATTTTCCTCTTTAGCCATGTAGTGTATCAAGTCGAACAGATTTTACGAAGGTAGAGTCATACTTGAAATACACCTTGTTACGTAACATCCCAACACAAATCAAAACACTAAAATTCCCAAATTGTGTGAACGAAAGACGAAACCTACAAAATAATCTAGGTCACCACAAGAGAAACGGTTATCTTGCTCATCCCCCTATGCGAATGACCCCTAGAATGCTGAGAGTTGGCAAAAGGACAAGCATCCTCCCTACCCAATTCCCTAAGAATCCCTAAAGTTCTCAATAGTTGCAAAACACAAAAAATTTGCAAAATGTCAAAACTCCAAATTTGACAAACTACAGTGCACACATCAAAAGGCACAAACAATAGTGATTTTTGTCACTCCATAAACAAAAACAAAACTCCAATCCCTTGCTCGAAAGAAAAACAAATCAAAATAAACAGTGATCTCATCACTACAATGAGCAAGTATCCCAATACAATTGAAGAAAAGAAGGGAGTTGACCTTGAATCCCTGGAACTCTCAGCATTCTATAGGTCATAAGGCAAGCTTCAGTACCAATTTGGTTGATAGCCAATGGGTAACAGAAGTAAACCTCCCGCATGATGATATATCTGTCACATTAACTTGCGTATAGATCAATATTTGCATGTGGATGAGCTAGCTTATGGCATCCTGGATTACACGCAGATTAATCTTAGTACATACAACAAAGGAATTCGTGGAGCTAATTAGGTGATCCTCAGTACAGATTCGGTTGAAAGCCCATCTAGCACTGGCGGTATCCTAACAAATACCACTAAATGAACTCAATTGCACACACAAGGATATGAAATAAGCTGGGTCAAAAACAAGTCCGATTCATACCTTGGTCAAAAAGTCTTGTAAGATAAAGTACAGTCATGGATGGTGAGTTAAAACTGACTGAATCTCAGAAAACCTTACATTCATTCCAAAACCATCTGCGCTACTTATCATCCTTATGATACCATCAGAAAATACAAAAAAAAAAAAAAACCATGTAAATAAAGAGCTTCTTAAACAGCCTATAGTGCAATCATCACAAATGTCATTCATCCATTTCACCTCGCATATCACATAGACATCAAAAACATTTACATTCATCAAAATAAATCAACATACAACAGTAGCATTTATCATGCCATATGCATATATCAATATACAGTAGCATGCATCCATCAACATCAATCATTATGCATAACATAAAATCATGACATATACAAAAAAAACAAGAAAGCAAAAACAACAAAAACATCACAAAAATGTAACACAAAAGCACAGCAATAAACATTGCCAGACACAAGTGCTCTTGCACTTAACCTCTTGGCATAGCAAAACTGATGTCAGGGTCTACATTGTCGCTATCCTACTCCCTAAGAAGGCTACCATAGCCGGACCGCTCCACGAGAAGATGGATTGTTGACAATTTCACCCCCAAATGACGTCACAAATGGGTCAAAGCCCACTCAAAAACAATAAGAAAATCAAAACAACAAACAAGCAATAAACATTGCCAGACACAAGTGCTCTTGCACTTAACCTCTTGGCATAGCAAATCGACATCGGGGTCACAAATTATCACTATCCTACTCCCTAAGAAGGCTACCATAGCCGGACCGCTCCACGGGAAGACGGATTTTAGACAATTTAATCCCCAAATGGCGTCACAAAAGGGTCAAAGCCCACTCAAAAACAACACAAAATGCAACAAAAAACAAACAGCAATAAACATTGCCGGACACAAGTGCTCTTGCACTTAACCTCTGGGCAAAGAAAATCGATGTCGAGGTCCAAATTATCTCTCTCCTACTTCCCCAAGAAGGCTACCATAGCCGGACCGCTCCACGGGAAGTTAGGTTTTCGATGATTTCACCTCATTACGAGCATCACCAAAAGGGTTAACACCCACCAAAAATAGGTCCAAATGTTGGAAAAATTGCACACGCTTAACGGTAAACCCTTTAAAGGCACCCTTGCACAAGTCATCTTGGGTCAAGCGACTCGTCGCTTCTCTCACGAAGGTCATTCCCTCATCGATTCGTCGCTTGAGGGGGTAGTCACACTTAGTCACCAACCAACAATCACACACCCAATTAAGGAAAATGACATGCATTCAAAGAATCATTGACAAAGACAATCACGCTCCTGATTGGGGCTATAAACAAGCAACAATCAAATCAATCAAACACTTGGCTTTTCGTGAATCATGAACACAAGGTTCCCCCCGAGGATAAAAATGCCCTTTGCTGTTCATGCTGATCAATGTCTAAGTTCAAGTCACACCTCAACAAAATAGGTTAATACTTGAAATCAAATTCCTTAGCTCGTCAGAAGCAAGGATTCAAGAATGCATGCCCTTTCCATACTTGGGGCATCAAAATTTGGTTAGGTTACCAAGAAACCCTAATCATTAGTGCTTTGGTTATCTATTTTTGCTCAGCACTGCGTCACCCGCAGCGCTTCCCAAAAAGGGGCATCTGTAGACACCAAAATAGCACCAATCCGATTATGTGACTGCAAACACTGATCGCTTTGACAAACACAGCCCCCAGGGCAGCCCTCAGAGGTTAAACAGTGGTCTTAACCACTTTCATAGCAATTTTGTAAGGTCAAGAAGCAATTTGGCACACTTGGACACTTTGCCCGGTATTCGTCTCACCCGGGGACGAATTCAAAATAGAATCCGTCCCACCCTAGGGACGAATTCTAAATCCATCCCTGGGTGGGACGAATTCTAAGCTTAACGGGAAAAAAGACAAATGGCGCCAAGTGGCAGCCCAGAACAGTCAGTTGATGACTCTTGCCTTGCACGCGTGTGTAGGTGGACAGAGGGGCCGTTAGAAGACTGTTACAAAAGGCATTTATCAAAGCCCAAGTCAATGGAGGACTCCCCTCCCTCATGGGAAGACAAGAGTGCCACATGGCGCCTATGACCAACACATGGCATTTGTGCTTCCCTCCCAAAAGAGACCCCATGGGTCTATAAAAGGTGGGACTTTTCTCACCCAAGATATACAGGTTGAAGGAGTTTTCAAGCAACGAAGTGCTACCGAGTTGAAGACCCACTTGCATCCCTTTTGGTTCACCTTCCCACATCCACCAATCTCTTTTGCAAGGGAGGTTGTTGGGTGGCTTTTGGAAGCTTGAATCGGACCTAAATCCAACACATGGACACCTGAACCAACCAATTCGCTGACCCCCCAATCCTAAGAGGTTTTGGGCCCATCCCTAGTGGATTGGCGCCGAAATCAAGTGCCAACGGTGGGAGGCCCACTTGGGCACCCCCGCACTTTCTAAGTTTTAGAGAATTCTAGATTACTTTTTCAGGTTGCATTTTGTGTTATCATGTTTGGTTAACTCATAGCTGCAATTTCGTAACTTTTGGTCAGATTCTAGTATGTTTTGTGTTGCTTTGTTGTTTCACTGACTTGCAGGTGGCGAGATCAAATTCCCGAGGGTAGAGGCCAAATTGGGAGAATCCGACCATCTGGGTCATCCCAAAATGGCCCCAATTACATAACCCCCTTGTTTGCAGGCGTTTTGCAGGTCTCGAGAATCGACATTGGAGCAGCGGCAGGTCGGCTTCTTCAACACGGAAGAATTCGTCCCACCCGGGGACGAATTGCGATCGAAATCGTCCCACCCAGGGACGAATTCCGGTTGAAGGCAGATTGGCCAGTTGTCTCGGTGGCAATGGCCTTCCGGTAACATTTTATGTCTTCTGTCAAGTTTTCAGGTTGTTTAGAATCATTTTGTTTACTGTTTAGATAAATTTTTGCATGCATCTTTTGATGATTTTAGAAGAACAAACACTTTTCACTTGCAGCAGGTGCTACTGACATATTCGTTGTTTCTTTTTTCGCAGGAGGAGCAACAGAGGTAAGGACTCATCAGCGTAAGCGACGGCATCGTCTTGGCCCGTCCATTCAAACGTGGGCACGCGAAAGAGGAAGACTAAGTCACATATTGTAACAAATACGAATTTAACGCTCCTAGCCCCCAAAAAGGGAGGAGACGTCTATGTAACCGAGGATAAGATATTTGAATAAAGAGGGCTATGATTTCTTTACATCTTTTCTTTCATTTTCAAATTGTCTCCTTTCTTCGTTTTTGTGCATAGGATTAAAGCGTTACATTTCGTCTTATGTTGCATAATTAGTGCTCCCTCTGCCCGGAATCTCATGCTTTCACATGGGCTATAGTATATTCTTCTAAGCTAAAAAAATAGACTAGGTATAAAATATTTTTATAATTAGCTAATGAAAAGGACTAAGGTTACATAAATGAGTTACAAAAAAAAAATAGCTTAGGCAATTGTATCTCCTTATCATTGACATGGATAACAGATATGGTCTATTTGAGAACAAATAGATGGCCCTAAATTATATAATATTTTTATATCTTGTGTTTTACAATTTCATAAATATTGTAACTTGAAATGATTCTATTAGTAAGAATTTGATTCACTATGCTTTTAGTTTGAAATTTATATATAGTATTTGATATAATTATGAAAATAACTTCTTATGTTTCATCTTACGTGATTTGTCTCTATTATGTTTTTAAATTATTTTTTAAAGTAATACTTTTTATACACATCCATTATAAGGATTAAATTTAGGTCACATCACCGATAACACAAGTGGCTTCTATTCGGGTAGACCACACTCACGAAGATGTATGTATCTAGTAAGTATTGGACTTAGACTTCTTCCAATTTTTTATCCATATAGAAAAATTAGATTGGTAATTGTAGATATTAAACTTAAAAAATTAGTAAAAATAAAACTATAATTAAAATTATACCTTTTGCATTTTAAATACTCCCTTGTAGATAGCTTTGTACTTTTATATGTTATCTCTTAGTTTTAACTTAATGTGATTTTTCATATTTAGTTGACAATAAACACACACACACACACACACAAATATATATATATATATATATATATATATATATATATATATATATATATATATATATATATATATATATATATATATTTTTTTTTTTTTTTTTTAAATTATCCATATATGACTATAATATCTAATAATAAAATTAAGAAATACCTTCCTAATTTCACCAAAATATTGCAAGATATAAAATATCACTATGTTGAATCACTAATTTGCTTAGTGGTAAGTAGAGGATACTCATGAAGAGATCAAGGTTCAATCAATACTTCTTATGGTATTAGGTCATTGTGTATATGCATAGCATCTCCAAAATAAAATCTCCATGATTTTTTTGATAAGATAACTACAATTTCTAAGAATAAAATTAAAAAATATATTTCGTGTTTCATAAAAATATTATAAGATATAAAATATCACTATATTGAACCATTGATTTGATTAGTGGCAAGTGGAGGAAAATCACTATGAAGTGGTCAATGATCAACCTTCGATAATGTTCCTCCTAGGCTTAGGCAATTTTTTACATGCATACCAACTCCAAAGTAAAAATATCCATTCTTTTTTAACAAACTCACTTACACAACCATGCACACACAACTCATTATTTTTTAAACCTGGTTTCATGGAAGAGATCTCAAATTCCTAACCATTGCACTATCTCACACAAAAAAAAATCTCCATAACTAAGAACCATGTAATAATGATCCTCTATATGGTGTAGATACTAATAATACAAGGTTAATGTTAAACTATAACATATTTTATTTATAAAAAAATTGATAATTAATTGTATTAAAACTCATATTTTGCATTAGTATCATTATTTTTGCTCTATATGTATTAAACCCAACTGTATATGATATTATATTATTATCATATTTTTTTCTAATAATGGTCACAATGTGTGAATATATAATCATGTTATTATCAATCTTTATCTAAGACATGAAGTGCAATAGAAATAAAATATATAACAACATATTACATCATTATTCCAAATGTATTATCATGATCTCTTCCTATGATTTCTCATAAAATATCAACTTATATACCTTTTAAAATATGTATATCTCTTATTCTTCATTACAATACCAAATCTAGAAAGAAACATGGTCAATATTCTCTTTCTCTTCAAATTTTACAATCCAAAGGTGAATTTTCTTGAAATAAATTCTTTTAATATTTATTGCTTAAATGTGTCACTCATTTATTATTTTTTTGGTTTTATTAGATATTTTTATGGTAGTCAATGATTTTAATAATCCCATAATAAGTAACAATTTTAAATATTTTAAAAACTAAAATAAACTTTTAAGTAGTAGTACTACATATAAATATAATTTATTGATTAAATAACCATTTGATTAAGTAGTCTATTGTTTCTCAACTAATATACAACATCAAAGGATTCATTGAATTACAGATTTAAAATTTGTTTAAATGTTTTATAGAATAAAATGGTTATCATATTTATTGCACTAAATATACATGAATTATTGATAATACAAGCCTAATTACAAAATAAAACTTATGTCAACTTTGAAAATTTATTTTATTTAATATAAAAATATATATTCAACCATTTTTAATGTTTTTATTAATAATTTTTTTTTTAAGATTTTAATTATATTAAGCATTCATTATGTTGTGAAAAAATAATTAATGGTAGAATCTTTGTTGCTTAAATAAATCAATTTTAAAAGTAAAAACTAGGGTTCAAATCTTACGCTCAAACAATGTATGCATAATTATCAAGAGTTCAAATTTTAACAAGCACTATATGCATATTATACAAATCCTAGTGAACTTTATTTATAATAAGTTCAATTTAATCACAACTAACATAAACATAATTAACAACTCCACTTGATTTGAACAAATAATAGTTTACTATGTTTTATAAATATGTTTATGTCACACTAGTTAAAAAAATTATAATAATATTTTTTAACTAAAAATTATAATAATATTTTGCATATTGTATCATTAGTTTATGTTTTATCACAATAAAGTTAAAAATTACTAATCTCTATAAATAATTATTAAAAACATAAAAATTAATTAAAAGGTGTTACTCAATAAATTAATACTAGAACTTGGTTCAAATTGCATTTTAAAACCCTTCAATAAAATTTTAAATTTGTATCGAAAACCATTTTTATGCAAAACAATATTTTACATTTAAACAAGAAATAAATTAATTTAAATATTCAATTTTTATAAAATATTAATAAAAAATTTATATGCATTTGTAATTTCAATTTATAGATGCTTTGGCTCAACTACATGTAAATAAAACGATATTCAATTTTTATTCACGCCAATATCTCCTCCTCTTTCCGAAATTAATCGTTAAAGGTTTCCATAAAATTATCAATCCAAAATAAATTTAAAACACCGCCTAAATTAAGTCGATGGTTATTTTGGAAGAACGTAATAGAGACACTGACAATAAAATGAAATGCGTGACAATGCAAGGAAATAATTGCCAATCAGAACAACAATGGAAAAGGACAATTCTACTCTAGTTCTTCGGCTTGCATTCGGCAGGAAGCGAATAGTTGAAGCGGGGAAGATCAGTGCAGTAGTCATAAAGGAGATAGTTATTGCGAACCCAATCGAGCTGTCCCTGCTGCTTGAAGTTCAAGCTCAGGAAGGGTGCGAGATTCCACCAGTAATATGGAGCACTGCTCGAACACAGGCTCAAAAGATCGCCGATTGTCTGCTCGCTACTCATGTCTTCTGTAATTCCACACCCTTCCAGACTCACATTGCTCAAGGATGCCACAAACGGTGCCGCAGACCAATCAACTTTAACTGCCCCTCCTTGTGTGGCCCATTGATCTCCGTTCCAAATGGTGGAAGATACCTTCATTGCCTGCTTTAGATATGGCAGTCCTAACCCTTCCAAGTTGGTAAAAACTCTAATGGGCACCTCATCGATCAGAATCCTGCATTAACCCAATTGTTATTGGCGATCTGGCGTTCGTATTATACAAGATTCAATTTAATTCACAGATATATGTTATCGAAACAGACGAGTAAGGAAAGCAATTGGGACACAAAATGATGGCTTACACGACTAGCGAAGGGTTCCAGAGGATTGAGTATTTGTGGAAATCAACCGTGGGATCGAACCATAGATAAAATTGCTGCTCCCTGCCACCTAGGCCCCCAATGATGATGTTTGTGTGTAAGGCATAAGGTTCACCCGTAACGTTCCCAATGAATTCCAAATCTATCTCATTATGAAAATATCCTTCACGATGAAGCTGCGTAAGAAATAACAATTCTCTTACACCGGAAAATAGTAGATCTAGGTATACATGTGTCACTCATATGAATTACCAATTCTTTTACACAGGAAAATAGTAGATCTAGGTATACATATATGTGCTATGAATGAGATAAGAAAAGGTATTAAAGTAGAAGGAAATATTAGCATAATTATTAAAAATAAATAATTTATATAAACTAATATTAAAAGGGTTAACTATTCTCACGTATGTACGGCTAAAGGTCAAATACTCTACACATACATAAGCGTAAGAAATCTTCTTCACTCACATAAAATGTAGTAACTGTGCCCGCGGAATTTCCTGCCACTAGCTTCATAGACATCTCGAAGACTCCAAACAAAAACGCCTTCTTCGACTGGATTCCCGAACCTAGGTAAAAACAGAGTCACCGGGGCTAAGATCAGATGCTTTGTTGCTGTAAACATAATTAAAGCACACAAAAAGCGAAATATTTTTTCTCCGTGTGGAGATCATACATAAAGGAAAATCTACCGACCACAGGAATTAGTGAGAGAAAGCTGCATGTCCTGGCCATTGTTGAAAATGTTCACAGGTCAACCGCCAAGGCAAGAGAAAGAAAAATTAAACTAAAACAGTCATCAAAAGCAAAGACCAGCCCAAAACTCACCACAAACAACCATCCAAAAGCAAAGACCAGCCCAAAACTCAGTACAAACAGTCATCCAAGAGCAAAGACCAGCCCACCACTCACCACTCATAAAGCAGAATTTTTCTTCAAATTATTAAAAGATAAATACAATATTTTTAAATTAAAAAATAATATTTATATGTATTAATTAAAGTTTATATGTGTCCTCAGGGACAGTGCAATGTTTCAGGCTTGGGCGAGTGTGTGAGGGGTGGTTGTGTGTGTTAGGTCCTATTGATAAGCTCAACTCTCACCCTTATGAGAGGTCATGCTTGGATGGGATCCTCAAGATTTTTCATACTAACTTCAATATATAAATAAATAAATAATTATTATATATATATATATTTTTTTTATATATATAACTTTAAACAATAAATATATAATATTTTATTTTAAATTAATATTAATTAAATAAAAATATTTATTAAGTGTTTAAGTTGTACAAATTATAATATCAATTAAAAGGAATGTTTTATGTTAAGATTAATCATGGAGTTTAAAAACAAAAAAAAATAGATACCATGTAATCATTTTTTTAAAATATGTTTAATTTGATTGATTATAACAACATGCATGTCTCCTTTTTATATATATATATATATATATATTCATTTTTAATTTATTTTAGAAAAAATATATATATATTTTTAATTATATTTCCTTTTTATTATTTTTATTAATGGTGAAAATTCAAGTATTTGAAAGGTCTTAGAATCTTTTACATTAGAGGAGGTACAAAAAGACAATACCAGGCCAAAATAATAGAAGTTAAAACCTAACAACCACCCAAGAGCATAGACCAACCCACCATCTAATAGGGTGTAAAGAAGAATTTTTTATTCAAATTTCTTTTCGAGGCACTAACAATTTTGCTCTATTTTTACGTAAGATTGCAAGGGCAAAAAATACATCAAGATGCACATAAAAAAATCCCAATCCCATAGAGCACGGGTGAGGGCAATACACCAAGCATATTTCTTAAGAATGGAAACCACCAAGGAGCAAAAGCACTAGCTCTCCAAAAATGAAACCCTGGAGAGGATCACTACAACACAAAGCAAAAATCATCCAAGTAGAAAGACAATGAAAAGACCTAATAGATAGGTAGACCGAACGCTTCAAAAGCAACAATTGTCATTAATCACAAAGAGAAATTATCTTCTAAAATTCTAAATTAGCCACTATCCACCCCTAGATTGGCCATAACATGAGTAGCTTAGTTACCTTCCCTATAAACATGTTGAATTTTAACTTCTAGCATACCTTCTAGTATCTTCGAGGTGCCCTTAATAATATTCAAGATGAAACAATTGTTACTCTTTCTAGTTTGCAAATCCTAAATGATGTTCAAGGAGTCACCTTGAATGAGAAGTCTTATGAAGCCTATCTCAAAGCCCTAATGAACACACAAGAAAAGTACCTTAGCTTCAACTAGGTGATTGGTTTGATTACCATAATTCTTCAACATAAATCTAAATTACCTCACCATTATCATTTATGACAACACCCCTCCACTAGCCCTCTTGAAGTTACCTTTGGCAACCCCATAAAAATTTAAAATAACTCACCCTTTAGCTGGTTTATGTCATCTCGTAGCCAATATTTTTTGAACAATGGATAAAAAAGCAAAAGATCCTAGATTCAATTTCCAACTAATAGAAGCTCTATTTTCCAACAACTTTTTTTTTTTTTTTTGCAAAGACAATCGAGTTATTCTTAATAGAAACTTTAATCATTCTAAAGATAATGGATTCATCCCTAGTAATATCCTTGAAAGTTATTTTGTTTCTCTTCCACTAGATGCCCCATAAAAAATAAGGAAGAACTTGATCCCACACCCTATTGAGGTTGTGATTGATGAAGAGGGATTTCCACTAAGTGAAAAATTCCTTGAAATTTGACAACAATGTCCACTTGATAGAAAAATAATCTAGTAAATCATTGAGCACCTTATTTGAAAAATCATAGTGGATTAATAGATGATCCACAAATTCAGCATCCTTAGAATATAAGAGATAAATTTTGGGAAGATGGAAGTTTTTCTTACATTAATCATCAACAATCATAATTCTATTTTGATCTAGGAGTGTGTGTGTATGTGTGTGTGTGTGTGTGTGTGTGTGTTAATTAGAGAAAAAAAAATCTTCATTCACTCACATAAAATGTAGTAACTATGCCCGTGGAATTTCTTGCCACTAGCTTCGTAGACATCTCGAAGACTGCAAACAAAAACACATTCTTTGATTGGATTTAATTGATCACCAAATACAATATGGCTTTCAAACTTTGTCTTCACTACAGAACGAAACGCATCGATGGCTAAAAAGGAGCCAAAGTAATCATGCATTTACAGATTAATATTGCCAATGATGGCTATAAGGAGCCAAGAAAGCAAGCGTTCGTTAGGAGAGAGTAGAACAAATAGGCATACGAGGAGAACAATAAAATATGGAAGGAAATTATAAATTTTAATATATATATATTTTGTATTGTAAGAGTAGAAATTTTAATATCTAAAAAGCAAATTGAGGAGAATATTTGCATAATATGGTAAAATAAATCTATATAAACTATTTAGATAATACCATAAACAAATTTATCTATAAAAAAATTGTAGCTATAATGAGCAATCTACAATAGATATAAAAAACTCTTTCCCTTTTTTAAAATATAAAAGATAAGAGATAATGAACCAGTTCGTGAAACTGCCTTAAAAAGAGAATACCTAACAGAATCTATCTTGCTCTCGTACCATATTAGAATTTCCCAAGAGTAGAACTATAAAGAATTACAAGATTTGAAGGAACAAAATAGAAATGATTGATTTATTCCATGGATTAACTTTGTATAAATAGCAAAGTTGATCATTGAGAGTTGTTGGATTACAACTCATCAAATATGATCTAGACTATACTGGGAGTTCACCTGACTCATGGAGGAGTGGAAACTCAAGTATGTCTATCCTAGTAGAACTTAAGACAATAATTACTTATTCTAACAATCGAGGGCTATATCTTGAACCTTCCATAGGGCAAGTACAGAGGAAAAAATATATTTAGTTCTCCTTTATAGACGTGGGGGAAAGAAGTGAAAATTTTTTATTTTAATTTTTTGTGAGGGGGGGGACCAAAAATTTTATTTATAAAAAAAAAAAAAAAAAAAGCGGGGGGGGGAAAAAAAATAAGAAAATGAGAAAAAAAAAGGTAAAAGGAGAAAAAAAAAAAAAAAAAAAAAGGCCCGTGTGGGGGTCCGGGGGGAAAACTAATGTCTGGAAAAATATTTTTAGGAAACCAAAGAAAAAACCCATATGACATAATCTAAGATTCACATTTTATATATAAAACAAAAAAATAATATTATAATTTTTAATATGAATGTCTTAAATATGCATACACAAATGTTATTTTAAAATTATAGTTATTTAACTAGATATTTTTTTGGTTGGTAGAGGTTATTTTTTAAAGGGTTCTTGAACCTATTACGAGTAGGCTTTTGAAATGCACCCTCAAACCTTAGATATAACAATAAGATATCAAGAAAGAAAATATAAGAGATTGTCATAATTAAATAGCCAGCTCACAACAGAGGCCAGCATAGGAGAGACCATAACCCAAAACAACCAAGGGTGCTTAGAGAACCAGAAAGCCAAGAATATTGCCTAAGAATAGATTAGATCTACAACAACAACATCCAAGCCTCACAAACAACTAGACCAAAAACAAATAAAAATCACTTGCTGAAAGCCTTTCTCATTGAGGTCTTGGGAGGCTTACCCACCTTGTTTTGACCCCATAGAAAGAAATAATTTTTTAGGCCACACTCCTGAATACATTTTTTCCAAGTCTCCATGATTAGAACAACCTCATTCTCTTTAGGTTTTAGAGCCTCAAAACTATCTGTTAGAAGGGGTTGTACTTCTTTAGCAATATTAGAGTCGATCTCCATTTATCTGAGTGCTTTTTTGTTGGGTCTCCCCACTTTCCTTTTGTTCCCTACATCAAAACAAGCTTCGTGTGACTTCTTGTATTCGAACCCAAAGAGCTTTTCTCAAACACAATTTTTGGAGAGGCTAGAGAGCTTTCCATTAACTCTTGAAGAGTCGGATCATCCATGTCAAGATAGTCAAAGAAATTTTTGAGGATAAGACTAGAGGGATTTACCTCTTCTCCACTCTCCCTGAATTTTAGAAGTTGAAAAATATTCCCCGCTATTGGGCTAACTTCCCTTCGCTTCATAGGAACTATGTTCAACTCCTCCTCTTCATAAAACATGATTGATGGAAGAAGGGCTCCCTCCTATAATTTTTCATTGAGTCCAACTTGATAAATAGAAATCAAATCTTATCCTTTAAAATTTTGAGGGTTTTACTTAGGCACCCACTTTTCACTGAGCTTCTTACTATTTTCCTTATGACTCATCAAAGTAGTTAGAGATTTAGGATGTAGGAGGAATAAGCTCTTATGGTACCCACCCTTACCACACTCTTGGCAAACTTAGGGTTTATTTTTATATTCAATGTTCTGAACCCAGGTGCCAAGATTAGAAATGAGTTCAACAAATCTTGAAAAATCCTTCTCAATATTTGCCATCACACATAATCTAGCATAGAGCATTTGAGATTTTGAACTACTAATATGGTCGAACAAAATCAAATCCTTGATCGTCTTGGTAATATATTCGAAGATGCTCTCATGCCAAATATGAAGTGGGAAGTTTGGTAGCTTGACCTATAGTTAGACAAGATTAATTGTCTATGTCAGGGTATTAAAATTTGGGTCCCATTTATGCATAAATAAACCTTATTTTCCAAAAAAAAATGTACCCCCTTCCAAGATCCGCTTGGAATCCTCCTCAGTGTTGAGCCTGATATGGAAGAAATTTCTTGGTATGGCCAAAATTTCATGAGATTCGATAGGTATCCATCTTACCAAAAGCCCATCTCCTTAGAGAATCAATACAAGGCCTCCTACCTTGGAATTTTTTGAAAAAATTCCACAACCCATATTTCAGGATATTATAGGGATATGGATCTGGTTTGATAGAGGAGAGGTATAAAAGAGGGTTTTATATCCTCCATTACCACCAATGGGTACTTTTGCAAATAAAGGTACACTAGGAGGGATGGGGTCCTCCCTATAGGTTCTATTGGTCCCGCATTTGAGCTTACCAGGATCCCACTCCTCCCATTCAAAATTAAAGGAGGGGTAATGAGAGTCAAATAGATCCACCTTCATGAACTTATCTTCTTTAGTAATGGGATCAAAGCTACCTAACTAGGCATCCACTTCCTCTAGAATGATCATCTTCATCCTCTATAGTGCTCCTCTAAAATCCTAATCTGTAGGGTTATGCCTAAGGGGTTGGACTCAAAATGTACTTGTAAAAAATGGGGAATCCTAATCAAAATCAAGGTGAATCATGGATAATCCTAAGCAAATCAAATTGAGCATCTTCATACAAAAATTTGGGGTATTTGAAACCCTAAAATGTAAGGTCATATTTGGGACCACTTTTGACCTATTAAATCATTTTATAATTTTATAAAAACACACCATTATATAAGGATTGAAAAGAGCTTTTCAATGAGTACAAATATGCCTATGTTTGGATATATATTGTGGCAAATTGAACCTACAAAAAAATAGGTTTTGAAAATTTTATATGAATGATCTGACGTCAGTGTTCCTCATATTCACCAATTTCTAATTTTTGAAATCCTAATATTCGCCCAATTTATAAATATTCACCACTATGCATAACCCTGCTAATATGCCTCCTCTACAATGCTCCTCTAAACCTAATCTACATCCTCTACAATGCTCCTCTAAAACCCTAATCTATATCCTTTATAATGCTCCTCTAAAATCCTAATCTACCTTCTTTGCAATGCTCCTATAAAACCCTAATCCACCTCCTTTGTAATACTCCTCTGAAACCCTTTTTATTCCTCTAAAACTATGTGAGGGTTGTAGCTAGAATTGACTTTTGCACATGAACGAAAATGCGATTTAGCTTGTGCAAATTATATCTTTTGGAAACCCTCACATGGATGCAAGGTAATAGTTGAAACCTTAGCGAACAAAAACGGTGTGCGTTTATGAAAAATAATAGCAATTGGATCTCTTTTGAAGAGGAACAAGAAACCTCCTTAACAATAAGTGAGGCTAAAACCCTTGTGTGCTATGAACACAAACAAATCGGTGGATGACCCGTGCTATTGAGTATCGTAGGGGAGGTTGTGTGTGAACATTCTATATCTCCACTATTTAACTAGTTACAACTCATAGCCTAGATTTAAAATACATAAATTTTGTAGAATATTAATATTATCTAATGTTTTTTTATCATTTGACTTTTTGAATTAGTTTACTTTTAAAATATAAACCATTTCAAATTAAAATTTCAAGAAAAATAATTAAATTGAATAAAAAATAAATAAATATCATAATTTGTATGACATGATTTATTCTCTCCTATCATAAAAATAAAAAAATTAATGTTTGTTATAAATTAATATATTACATACAAAAACATCATTTTTATATGTTGTACATTCAAATATTTATTCAAAAATAATTGTTGAAGTGCTTTAAAAAATATTTTTCATACATCTTAGGTTATTTAGGCTCTACACATGATACCCCTGCCTCCTTGGGTCTTACTCGAAAGTGGCATCCCTTTTGGGATGTTTTCCACAGATTTTAAAAAAATTAGGCTCTATACATTTCAGAGAAAAATCTCATATTTAAAATTGAGTCTATAATAAAATAATTTATTGGCATATTAGCCACTCACTATCTTGTTATGTATTTTAATATTTTACTTCATATAGATATATGTATGCAAATTTTATTTTATAAAGAATACAATACAAAATAGAAATCTACACTAAGAATGATTCAAATCATCTCTTAATTTTTTTATCAAAATTTAAGTGCATGTCATATTAAAGAGTAATAAAATTGATATAAACAAGTTTCCCTAGTCTAAAGGGGGACTTATTACCTTATAATCACCCATGAAAAAAATAATTTTTCTAATAATATATTATGGAAATTATACAAGTATGAGGTCATTCATCTAGGTTTGTTACTTATGAATATTTTGGAAAAGTATAATTAAGAATATTACAATGGTAAGAGTTAGATAATTGCATATTAGAGCTTATTGATGTAATGGTATGCTTATTTTTTATTTTGTGAAAGAAGGGATTTTTGAAAGGGTCCCCAAATATTTTACAAATAGAAAGCAAAAGCTTCCAAAGAGAACACTTAAAATCTATAGAAAATAACTATCCCATATAGTGGGACGTACCACAATCCAAGTGACACCCTCAACAATAGGACTACAAGATGAAATAAAATAAGAACAAAGAGAACCTGAAGAAGACAAAAAAAACCAATAACCAAAAGATCTCAAACTGTGATATGACCAAAAATCCCATAGGTCATATATCCATACTACATTATGGGACATGCAATATGATAAGGGAAAACCCATAAAATAGCCAATATCCTAGGACCAAAAAAAAGAATCGTGAAGGAATCCCCAATCCTCTAGTACGATATCTCTAGCTGAATATTTTATAATCTTTAACCCTTTCAAATCCTACTGATCCCACCTTATCAGTATTTTTATTTCTTGAGCACATCCAGATGTAATGGTATGTTGACCTCATAGGGTTTTTTGAGTTGCATCCATGTTTATTAGAATATAATAATGATCAAAATAAGAAGTGATGCATGTTTATTAGAAGATAAGCATAAGGTGATGAAATATAATACATAAGTGATGCATCCTAAACAAAAGAGAAAATAATCCAAGATGTTGATGATGAAATAGGTCTATAGTGAAAAGAATATTACAAGTAACATGTGGCCTATAAAATATGCTTCTCAAAAATAGAGATCAATGGAATATGTTAAAGTAGTTTAATTTAGCAACAATACTACAAGCTTTTAAGGGATAAAAGTCATCTATTTTTTAAGTCTATAATATATTTGTAAAGGAATTTATTTGATGGATGTTGTAATTAATATAGAATATGGAATAGTTTTAAAGCAAAAATATTATAAAGTAAAAATGAGTTCATCTAAATGGATGTAAACTACATGGAATATAGTATATCCTTCTATACTTCATCATGGAATAACACTTAGTGATTTTAAATGAAAATGATTATGATCTAAATGGATGTAAACTACATGGGATATAGTATATTCTTCTAAGCTAAAAAAATAGACTAGGTATAAAATATTTTTATAATTAGCTAATGAAAAGGACTAAGGTTACATAACTGAGTTACAAAAAAAAATAGCTTAGGCAATTGTATCTCCTTATCATTGATGTGGATAATAGATATGGTCTATTTGAGAACAAATAGATGGCCCTAAATTATATAACATTTTTATATCTTGTGTTTTACAATTTCATAAATATTGTAACTTGAAATTATTGTATTAGTAAGAATTTGATTCACTATGCTTTTAGTTTGAAATTTATATCTAGTATTTGATATAATTATGAAAATACCTTCTTATGTTTCATCTTGCATGATTTGTCTCTATTATGTTTTTTATTTAATTTTTAAAGTAGTACTTTTTATACACATCCATTATAAGGATTAAATTCAGGTCACATCACCGATAATACAAGTGGCTTCTATTCGGGTAGACCACACTCACGAGGATGTATGTATCTAGTAAGTATTGGACTTAGACTTCTTCCAATTTTTTATCCATATATAAAAATCAGATTGGTAATTGTAGATATTAAACTTAAAAAATTAGTAAAAATAAAATTATAATTAAAATTATATCTTTTGCATTTTAAATATTCCCTTGTAGATAGCTTTGTAGTTTTATATGTTATCTCTTAGTTTTAACTTAATGTGATTTTTCATATTTAGTTGACAATACACACACATATATATATTTTAAATTATCCATATATGACTATAATATCTAATAATAAAATTAAGAAATACCTTCCTAATTTCATCAAAATATTACAAGATATAAAATATCACTATGTTGAATCACTAATTTGCTTAGTGGTAAGTAGAGGATACTCATGAAGAGATCAAGGTTCAATCAATACTTCTTATGGTATTAGGTCATTGTGTACATGCATAGCATCTCCAAAATAAAATCTCCATGATTTTTTTAAGAAGATAACTACAATTTCTAAGAATAAAATTAAGAAATATCTTTCTTGTTTCATAAAAATATTATAAGATATAAAATATCACTATATTGAACCATTGATTTGATTAGTGGCAAGTGGAGGAAAATCACTATGAAGTGGTCAATGATCAACATTTCGATAATGTTCCTCCTAGGCTTAGGCAATTTTTTACATGCATACCATCTCCAAAGTAAAAATATCCATTCTTTTTTAAAAAATCTCACTTAGACAACCATGCACACACAACTCATTATTTTTTAAACCTGGTTTCATGGAAGAGATCTCAAATTCCTAACCATTGCACTATCTCACACAAACAAAAATCTCCATAACTAAGAACCATGTAATAATGATCCTCTATATGGTGTAGATACTAATAATACAAGGTTAATGTTAAACTATAACATATTTTATTTATAAAAACATTGATAATTAATTGTATTAAAACTCATATTTTGCATTAGTATCATTATTTTTGCTCTATATGTATTAAACCCAACTGTATATGATATTATATTATTATCATATTTTTGTCTAATAATGGTCACAATGTGGGAATATATAATCATGTTATTATCAATATTTATCTAAGACATGAAGTGCAATAGAAGTAAAATATATAACAACATATTACATCATTATTCCAAATGTATTATCATGATCTCTTCCTATGATTTCTCATAAAATATCAACTTATATACCTTTTAAAATATGTATATCTCTTATTCTTCATTACAATACCAAATCTAGAAAGAAACATGGTCAATATTCTCTTTCTCTTCAAATTTTACAATCCAAAGGTGAATTTTCTTGAAATAAATTCTTTTAATATTTATTGCTTAAATGTGTCACTCATTCTATTAATTTTTTGGTTTTATTAGATATTTTTATGGTAGTCAATGATTTTAATAATCCCATAATAAGTAACAATTTTAAATATTTTAAAAACTAAAATAAACTTTTAAGTAGTAGTACTTACATATAAATATAATTTATTGATTAAATAACCATTTGATTAAGTAGTCTATTGTTTCTCAACTAATATAAAACATCAAAGGATTCATTGAATTACTGATTTAAAATTTGTTTAAATATTTTATATAATAAAATGGTTATCATATTTATTGCACTAAATATACACGAATTATTGATAATACAAGCCTAAATTACAAAATAAAACTTATGTCAACTTTAAAAATTTATTTTATTTAATATAAAAATATATATTCAACCATTTTTAAGGTTTTTATTAATAAACAAAATTTTAAGATTTTAATTATATTAAGCATTCATTATGTTGTGAAAAAATAATTAATGGTAGAAGCTTTGTTGCTTAAATAAATCAATTTTCAAAGTAAAAACTAGGGTTCAAATCTTACGCTCAAACAATGTATGCATAATTATCAAGAGTTCAAATTTTAACAAGCACTATATGCATATTATACAAATCCTAGTGAACTTTATTTATAATAAGTTCAATTTAATCATGACTAACATAAACATAATTAACAACTCCACTTGATTTGAACAAATAATAGTTTACTATGTTTTATAAATATGTTTATGTCACACTAGTTAAAAAAATAAAAATTATAATAATATTCTGCATATTGTATCATTAGTTTATGTTTTATCACAATAAAGTTAAAAATTACTAATCTCTCTAAATAATTATTAAAAACATAAAAATTAATTAAAAGGTGTTACTCAATAAATTAATACTAGAACTTGGTTCAAATTGCATTTTAAAAACCTTCAATAAAATTTTAAATTTGTATTGAAAACCATTTTTATGCAAAACAATATTTTACATTTAAACATGAAAATAAATTAATTTAAATATTCAATTTTTATAAAATATTAATAAAAAATTTATATGCATTTGTAATTTCAATTTATAGATGCTTTGGCTCAACTACATGTAAATAAAACGATATTCAATTTTTATTCACGCCAATATCTCCACATCTTTCCGAAATTAATCGTTACAGGTTTCCATAAAATTATCAATCCAAAATAAATTTAGAACACCGCCTAAATTAAGTCCTAAATTAAGTCGATGCTTATTTTGGAAGAACGTAATAGAAACACTGACAATAAAATGAAATGCGTGACAATGCAAGGAAATAATTGCCAATCAGAACAACAATGGAAAAGGACAATTCTACAACAATGGAAAAGGACAATTCTAGTCTAGTTCTTCGGCTTGCATTCGGCAGGAAGCGAATAGTTGAAGCGGGGAAGATCAGTGCAGTAGTCATAAAGGAGATAGTTATTGCGAACCCAATCGAGCTGTCCCTGCTGCTTGAAGTTCAAGCTCAGGAAGGGTGCGAGATTCCACCAGTAATATGGAGCACTGCTCGAACACAGGCTCAAAAGATCGTCGATTGTCTGCTCGCTACTCATGTCTTCTGTAATTCCACACCCTTCCAGACTCACATTGCTCAAGGATGCCACAAACGGTGCCGCAGACCAATCAACTTTAACTGCCCCGCCTTGTGTGGCCCATTGATCTCAGTTCCAAATGGTGGAAGATACCTTCATTGCCTGCTTTATATATGGCAGTCCTTGTTAGAAAAATTAACCCAGATTTCATGCCTGTGCCCAACTGCGCTCTGAACCTTGGGCGAAACCATATTGCGCTCCAGACATGGGCGAAGTCGGACTGCGCTGCCGCAGTCCGGGATCCCGGCAAAGGGCTGACATGACACCGCACCTACTCTCTGACAGATGTGACGCTTGTGCGGCGATTGGTCAGAAACCCTAGTTGAGGGCTTGTCAGGACCTGTCAGAGGACAAACCCCAATCCTCCTCTTCCCGCGGCTATATAAGGCGTCTCGGGTATTTCAGACAGTGTAAGAGGAAGAAAAAGAGAAGGAGCAAGAAGGAGCAGAGGCAAAGAAAAGTATCTCAGCGAACAGTTTGACTCGGCTGATTAATGTCTGAGCAGCCGACTCGACATTTTGTCTGTTTAACTTATCCTGCAGTGCAGCCTGCAGATGATTGTAATTTCCTCGGTTGAGGAACTCTGTAACCCTCGTTTAATATAAATAAAGTTTGTTGTTTGTTTCCGACATCTTTTAGGGTTTGCAGTTTGTTGCTCTCTGTTTCGGCGTCTCTCTCTTCTCATACAGGTGTTGCCAAGCCAGGCAAACCCAACGGCAGCCGCGGAAGAAGAACAAGTCTGAAGCGGCTTTCCAAGTTTGCTTCCGAAGTTCGCAGTTAAGACTGAAGCAGCTCGAGTGCACGAGAAGTCCGAAGTTGGCCTCAGTCCCCTATTCACCCTGCACAATTCATTGGCTTCCCGAAGTTCGAACTTCACCCAAGTTTCGGGCGAAGTCCGTCGCAGCCGCGAAGTTCGAACTTCGCCCAAATTTCGGGCGAAGTCTGTCGCAGCCACGAAGTGCGAACTTCGCCCAAGTTTGGGCGAAGTCTGGCTACGGCCCCGAAGTGCGAACTTCGCCCAAGTTTGGGCGAAGTCCGACTGCGCAGCCGAAGTGCGCACTTCGCCCAATTTCGGGCGAAGTCCGTCGGCGCGGCCGAAGTTCGAACTTCGCCCAATTTCGGGCGAAGTCCGTCGGCGCGGCCGAAGTTCGAACTTCGCCCTAGTTCGGGCGAAGTCCGTCGACATGGCCGACGTTCGCACTTCGCCCTAGTTTGGGCGAAGTCCGTCGGGCCCCCGACTTGCGCACTGCGCTGTCCGAACAGCACCGTGCAGACTTCGGAAAAAATAAAAAAAAAATTAATTCTTCAAATTGGTATCAGAGCTGATAGTGCCGTGACACGGAGATAGAAGCATGGCTTCCGAGAGAAACTCGCTGCAGTTGCAGATCCCGCGATTTAACGGCAAGAACTACGATTACTGGAGCATCCAGATGAAGATCCTGTTTGGATCTCAGGAGCTATGGGAGTTAGTCGAGAACGACTACCCAGAACCGAAAGATGCAGCAGCATCGGCCGCCCTCTCTCAGGCAGACAAGGATCTGTTGAAAGAGCACAAGAAGAAGGACCAGAAGGCCCTCTTTTACATCATGCAAGCGAGTTGAGGAGACCATCTTCCCGCGGATTGCATCAGCCACCAAGGCCAAGCGGGCTTGGGAAACCCTAGCAAGTTCGTATCAGGGCACCGACAAAGTGAAGTTGGTGAAACTGTAGATTCTCAGGAGACAGTTTGAGAACCTCCAGATGAGCGAGTCCGAGTCGATGAGCGACTTATTCACCCGGATGACTGACATTATCAACCAGATGCGGTTGAACGGAGAAAATGTCCAGAGCCAGAGAATCGTGGAGAAGATTCTCAGAAGTCTGCCTATGATGTTTGACTCGGTTGTGATTGCCATCGAAGATTCGAGGGATCTGACAACCCTCTCGACAGACGAACTCATGGGTTCATTGCAGACCCATGAACAGAGGCTGAGCCGTTCATCTCAGACCTCTCTGGAGCAAGCATTTCGGTCTCAAGCCTCAGTCCGAGACAGCGGCAGATAAGACTCCCACCACAGCGCTTCTAGTTCTCAAGGAGGGAGAGGCAGAAGCAGGCATGGGAGAAGTAACAAGCAAGGAGGGAGATCAAACCCTCATGATGCTGAGCCAAGTTGCAACTTTCATCAGCAAGGAGGAAGAGGCATTGGCAAAAATTAGCAAGGAAGCTCTCAGAAGAAGGACATGTCAAAGGTCCAATGCTACTACTGCAGTAAGTTCGGCCATTATACCTCACAATGCAAGAAGAAGATGGCGAACGAGAATCAGCAGCAAGCCCATTATATGGAGGAACCCGAAAATGCGATAGGAGGTAATGTACTGTTGACTTGCAGTATTGAAGAGGAGAGCAAGAAAAACATCCGGTATCTTGATAGTGGTTGCGGCAACCACATGATCGGGAACAGAGAGATGTTCTCACAAGCTGGATGAAACAATCCGGTCCGAAGTCAAGATGGGGAACAACAGCAAAGTTCCTGTGATGGGGAAAGGCAAGATCCTCATCTGCACCCGACACGGTGAAAGAAAAACAATTCAAGATGTTTTTTATGTGCCAGGTTGAAGCACAATCTGTTAAGTGTTGGACAACTTGTGCAAAAGTGGCACACTGTACTGTTTAAATACGGTGTCTGTTCCATCAGAGACAAAGTCCATGGACAAATTGCAACTGTGTCCATGACGAAAAACAAAATGTTTCCGCTGCAGATTCAGAATGAATCATTGATGTCTCTGAGTGTAGTTGAGAAAGATGCTACCTGGCTGTGGCATCTCAGATTCGGTCACCTGAGCTTCAGTGGCCTGAATCAACTGCACAGGATGCGAATGGTGAAGGGTCTACCCACGATAGAGCAACCAAACCAAGTGTGTGAAGGTTGCCTAGTCGGCAAGCAGCATAGGGATGCATTCCCTGTAGGACAGTCTTGGAGAGCATCATGGCCATTGGATCTGGTGCACTCAGACATTTGCGGTCCGATGCAGACCACCATGTTTGCCGGCAACAAATACTTCTTGACATTCATAGATGACTTCAGCCGGAAGACTTGGATTTATGCCATCAAGCTGAAGTCAGAGGCATTTGCCGATTCAAGGAGTTCAAGGCTCCGGTGGAGAAATAGAGCGGTTATTATGTGAAGACTCTCAGAACTGATGGAGGTGGAGAGTACATCTCCAATGAATTCCACAATTTTTGCAAGCAGCACGGAATTCGAAGGCAGTTCACTGCCAGATACACGCCACAGCAGAATGGCATAGCTGAGAGGAAGAACCGAAACATCATGGAAATGGCAAGAAGCATGATGAAGGCGAAGGGATTATCGTATGAATTACGGCGGAGGCCGTAACATGTGCGATCTACTTGCTGAACGGATGTCCCACCAAAAGCATGAAGGACAAAATCCCTCGGGAGGCCTGGAGCGGAGTGAAGCCAAGTGTGGCTCACTTGCGTGTGTTCGGGTGCATTGCATATGCACATGTTCCGAAGAGAAGCGGCGAAGTTGGATGATAGAGCTAAGAAATGCATTTTCACGGGTACGAGTGAGCGGGCGAAGGCTTATAGGTCGTACAACCCTATGACGAAGAAGCTCATCATCAGCCGTGATGTGAAGTTTCTTGAAGATCAAGCCTAGAACGGGAAGTCAGAGACTGGCCAGTTAAAGCCAGCAGAATTTCAGTCTGTTGACTTGGAAGAAGGAAGTGTGCAGCCACCTACAACTTCCAGCATCAACAGTGGTGCCAGCAGTAGCACAGCCACTCCATCACGGTCGCCTCCACTTGTAAGCAGAATTCAAAACCTGAGGACACCTGCGAAGACTCGGAGCTTGCAAGACATTTACGAGGCAACCCGAACCCACATAGATGAAGAGCACTCTGACTTTGCATTCTTTACTGAAGTTGATCCAGTGAGGAGTTCGAAGATGCAAGTCGAGAATCGGAAGTGGGTGCGAGGCGATGGATGAGGAGATAGCGACCATTGAAAAAAATGAAACATGGCGGTGACGGATCTTCCGACGAGGAAGAAGACCATTGGGTTCAAGTGGGTGTATAAGACGAAGTTCAACGCCCAAGGAGATGTTGACAAGCATAAGGCCAAACTTGTGGCAAAGGGGTACAAGCAGAAGTCAGGCATCAATTACCATGAGGTATATGCGCCTGTAGCCCGACTTGACACAGTCAGGATGATCCTGGCATTGGCAGCCCAAAAAGGTTGGAAGATGTACCAGATGGATGTCAAGTCAGCCTTCCTCAACAGAGTGTTAGAGGAAGAGGTCTACATAGACCAGCCACCGGGTTACGAAATTGAAGGCCAGGAGGGCAAATTCCTGAAGCTAAAGAAGGCCCTGTATGGTTTGAAGCAGGCACCCCAAGCTTGGTACAGCCGGATTGACAGCTATTTTCAGGAGAATGGGTTTCAAAAATGCCCATATGATCACACCCTGTACATGAAGACAAATGCAGTAGGTGAGCTCATTATCGTCGCACTGTATGTGGACGATCCGATTTATACTTGCAATGACAATGTCTTGTTCGACCGATTCGGAAACGACCATGAAGAAGGAGTTCGAGATGACGGACTTAGGGCTGATGAAGTATTTTCTCAGCATTGAAGTTGACCAATCAGCAGATGGCATCTTCATTTCTCAGGGCAAGTATGCGAAGGATGTCCTGAAGTGCTTCAAGATGGAGGACGATAAACCTGCCATCACACTGCAGCCACGGGTTTGAAGCTAAGCAAGTTGGATACGAGGAGGAATGTCGACCCAACCTCGTTCAAGAGGCTAGTTGGCGGTCTGATGTATTTAACTGCAACTCGACCAGATCTGATGTTCGGAGTCAGTCTGATTATCCGTTTCATGGAGACTCCAAAAGACACGCACTGGCAAGCAGGCAAGAGGATCTTGCGCTATGTCAACGGGACACGAAACCATGGCCTATTTTACGCCAGACAAGACCAGTTGGAGCTAGTGGGCTTCACGGACAGTGACTGGGCTGGCAGTACCGACGATCGAAAGAGCACCTCCGAGTATGCTTTCCATATCGGATCAGGGGCAGTATCATGGGCGTCAAAGAAACAACCCATCGTTGTGTTGTACACAGCCGAAGCAGAATATGTCGCCTCCACGTCAGCCGCATGCCAGGCAGTTTGGGTGCAAAGAGTTCTGAGTGAACTGAACTTTCCTCCGGATGGTGCGACAACAATTTTTTGTGATAACAATTCGGCCATTGCACTCTCAAAGGATCCTGTGTTCCATGGCCGGACGAAGCACATAGACATCCGGTATCATTTCATCAGAGAGCTGGTGAAATTTGGCGAAGTACAACTGTAGTTTTGCGAGTCCAAGGAGCAGTGGTCGACATCTTCACGAAGCCTTTGAATGAGGAAGACTTCAGCAGATTGCGAGAGCAGCTTGGAGTCAAAGCGCTCGTGAAATCAGGCTTAAAGGAGGGTGTTAGAAAAATTAACCCAGATTTCACGACTGTGCCCAACTGCGCTCCGAACCTTGGGCGAAACCGGATTGCGCTCCAGACATGGGCGAAGTCGGACTGCGCTGCCGCAGTCCGAGATCCCGGCAAAGGGCTGACATGACGCCGCACCTACTCTCTGACAAATGTGACGCTTGTGCGGCGATTGGTCAGAAACCCTAGTTGAGGGCTTGTTAGGACCTGTCAGAGGACAAACCCCAATCCTCCTCTTCTCGCGGCTATATAATGCGTCTCGGGTATTTCAGACAGTGTAAGAGGAAGAAAAAGAGAAGGAGCAAGAAGGAGCAGAGGCAAAGAAAAGTATCTCAGCGAACAGTTTGACTCAGCTGATTAATGTCTGAGTAGTCGACTCGACATTTTGTCTGTTTAACTTATCCTGCAGTGCAGCCTGCAGATGATTGTAATTTTCTCGGTTGAGGAACTCTGTAACCCTCGTTTAATATAAATAAAGTTTGTTGTTTGTTTTCGGCATATTTTAGGGTTTGCAGTTTGTTGCTCTCTGTTCCGGCGTCTCTCTCTTCTCATACAGGTGTTGCCAAGCCAGGCAAACCCAGCGGCAGCCACGGAAGAAGAACAAGTCTGAAGCGGCTTTCCAAGTTTGCTTTCGAAGTTCGCGGTTAAGACTGGAGCAGCTCGAGTGCACGAGAAGTCCGAAGTTGGCCTCAGTCCCCTCTTCACCCTGCACAGTTCGTTGGCTGCCCGAAGTTCGAACTTCGCCCAAGTTTCGGGCGAAGTCCGTCGCAGCCGCGAAGTTCGAACTTCGCCCAAATTTCGGGCGAAGTCTGTCGCAGCCGCGAAGTGCGAACTTCGCCCAAGTTTGGGCGAAGTCCGGCTGCGGCCCCGAAGTGCGAACTTCGCCCAAGTTTGGGCGAAGTCCGGCTGCGCAGCCGAAGTGCGCACTTCGCCCAATTTCGGGCGAAGTCCGTCGGCGCGGCCGAAGTTCGAACTTCGCCCAATTTCGGGCGAAGTCCGTCGGCGCGGCCGAAGTTCGAACTTCGCCCTAGTTCGGGTGAAGTCCGTCGGCGTGGCCGACGTTCGCACTTCGCCATAGTTTGGGCGAAGTCCGTCGGGCCCCCGACTTGCGCACTGCGCTGTCCGAACAGCGCCGTGCAGACTTCGGCAAAAATAAAAAAAAATTAATTCTTCAGTCCTAACCCTTCCAAGTTGGTAAAAACTCCAATGGGCACCTCATCGATCAGAATCCTGCATTAACCCAATTGTTATTGTCGATCTGGCGTTCGTATTATACAAGATTCAATTTAATTCACAGATATATGTTATCGAAACAGACGAGTAAGGAAAGCGATTGGGACACAAAATGATGGCTTACACGACTAGCGAAGGGTTCCAGAGGATTGAGTATTTGTGGAAATCAACCGTGGGATCGAACCATAGATAAAATTGCTGCTTCCTGCCACCTAGGCCCCCAATGATGATGTTTGTGTGTAAGGCATAAGGTTCACCCGTAACGTTCCCAATGAATTCCAAATGTATCTCATTATGAAAATCTCCTTCACAATGAAGCTGCGTAAGAAATAACAATTCTCTTACACCGGAAAATAGTAGATCTAGGTATACATGTGTCACTCATATGAATTACCAATTCTTTTACACAGGAAAATAGTAGATCTAGGTATACATATATGTGCTATGAATGAGATAAGAAAAGTATTAAAGTGGAAGGAAATATTAACATAATTATTAAAAATAAATAATTTATATAAACTAAAATTAAGAGGGTTAACTATTCTTATATATGTACGGCTACTCATCACATAAATTAATTAGAAAGTAAGAAGGTCAAATACTCTACACATACATACATAAGCGTAAGAAATCTTCTTCACTCACATAAAATGTAGTAACTGTGCCCGCGGAATTTCCTGCCACTAGCTTCATAGACATCTCGAAGACTCCAAACAAAAACGCCTTCTTCGACTGGATTCCCGAACCTAGGTAAAAACAGAGTCACCGGGGCTAAGATCAGATGCTTTGTTGCTGTAAACATAATTAAAGCACACAAAAGCGAAATATTTTTTCTCCTTTTTAATTTATTTTAGAATATATATATATATATATATATATATATATATATATATATATAATTATATTTCTTTTTTATTATTTTTATTAATGGTGAAAATTCAAGTATTTGAAAGGTCTTAGAATCTTTTACATTAGAGGAGGTAGAGAAAGACAAGATCAGGCCAAAATAATAGAAGTTAAAACCTAACAACCACCCAAGAGCATAGACCAAACCACCATCTAATAGGGTGTAAAGAAGAATTTTTTATTCAAATTTCTTTTCGAGGCACTAACAATTTTGCTCTATTTTTACATAAGATTGCAAGGGCAAAAAATACATCAAGATGCACATAAAAAAATCCCAATCCCATAGAGCACGGGTGAGGGCAATACACCAAGCATATTTCTTAAGAATGGAAACCACCAAGGAGAAAAAGCACTAGCTCTCCAAAAATGAAACCCTAGAGAGGATCACTACAACACAAAGCAAAAATCATCCAAGTAGAAAGACAATGAAAATACCTAATAGATAGGTAGACCGAACGCTTCAAAAGCAACAATTGTCATTAATCACAAAGAGAATTTATCTTCTAAAATTCTAAATTATCCACTATCCACCCCTAGATTGGCCATAACATGAGTAGCTTAGTTACCTTCCCTATAAACATGTTGAATTTTAACTTCTAGCATACCTTCTAGTATCTTCGAGGTGCCCTTAATAATATTCAAGATGAAACAATTGTTACTCTTTCTAGTTTGCAAATCCTAAATGATGTTCAAGGAGTCACCTTGAATGAGAAGTCTTATGAAGCCTATCTCACAGCCCTAATGAACACACAAGAAAAGTACCTTAGCTTCAACTAGGTGATTGGTTTGATTACCATAATTCTTCAACATAAATCTAAATTACCTCACCATTATCATTTATGACAACACCCCTCCACTAGCCTTCTTGAATTTAACTTTGGAAACCCCATCAAAATTTAAAATAACTCACCCTTTAGCTGGTTTATGTCATCTCGTAGCCAATATTTTTTGAACAATGGATAAAAAAGCAAAAGATCCTAGATTGAATTTCCAACTAATAGAAGCTCTATTTTCCATCAACAAAGACAGTCAGGTTATTCTTAATAGAAACTTTAATCATTCTAAAGATAATGGATTCATCCCTAGTAATATCCTTGAAAGTTATTTTGTTTCTCTTCCACTAGATGCCCCATAAAAAATAAGGAAGAACTAGATCCCACACCCTATTGAGGTTGTGATTGATGAAGAGGGATTTCCACTAAGTGAAAAATTCCTTGAAATTTGACAACAATGTCCACTTGATAGAAAAATAATCTAGTAAATCATTGAGCACCTTATTTGAAAAATCATAGTGGATTAATAGATGATCCACAAATTCAGCATCCTTAGAATATAAGAGATAAATTTTGTGAAGATGGAAGTTTTTCTTACATTAATCATCAACAGTCATAATTCTATTTTGATCTAGGAGTGTGTGTGTATGTATGTTGTGTGTGTGTGTGTGTGTGTTAATTAGAGAAAAAAAATCTTCATTCACTCACTTAAAATGTAGTAACTATGCCCATGGAATTTCTTGCCACTAGCTTCGTAGACATCTCGAAGATTGCAAACAAAAACACATTCTTTGATTGGATTTAATTGATCACCAAATACAATATGGCTTTCAAACTTTATCTTCACTACAGAAAGAAACACATCGATGGCTAAAAAGGAGCCAAAGTAATCATGCATTTATAGATTAATATTGCCAATGATGGCTATAAGGAGCCAAGAAAGCAAGCGTTCATTAGGAGAGAGTAGAACAAATAGGCATACGAGGAGAACAATAAAATATGGAAGGAAATTATAAATCATAGTGGATTAATAGATGATCCACAAATTCAGCATCCTTAGAATATAAGAGATAAATTTTGCGAAGATGGAAGTTTTTCTTACATTAATCATCAACAGTCATAATTCTATTTTGATCTAGGAGTGTGTGTGTATGTATGTTGTGTGTGTGTGTGTGTGTGTTAATTAGAGAAAAAAAATCTTCATTCACTCACTTAAAATGTAGTAACTATGCCCGTGGAATTTCTTGCCACTAGCTTCGTAGACATCTCGAAGACTGCAAACAAAAACACATTCTTTGATTGGATTTAATTGATCACCAAATACAATATGGCTTTCAAACTTTATCTTCACTACAGAAAGAAACACATCGATGGCTAAAAAGGAGCCAAAGTAATCATGCATTTATAGATTAATATTGCCAATGATGGCTATAAGGAGCCAAGAAAGCAAGGGTTCATTAGGAGAGAGTAGAACAAATAGGCATACGAGGAGAACAATAAAATATGGAAGGAAATTATAAATTTTAATATATATATATATATATATATATTGTATTGTAAGAGTAGAAATTTTAATATCTAAAAAGCAAATTGAGGAGAATATTTGCATAATATGGTAAAATAAATCTATATAAACTATTTAGATAATACCATAAACAAATTTATCTATAAAAAAATTGTAGCTATAATGAGCAATCTACAATAGATATAAAAAACTCTTTCCCTTTTTTAAAATATAAAATATAAGAGATAATGAACCAGTTCATGAAACTGCCTTAAAAAGAGAATACCTAACAGAATCTATCTTGCTCTCGTACAATATTAGAATTTCCCAAGAGTAGAACTATAAAGAATTACAAGATTTGAAGGAACAAAATAGAAATGATTGATTTATTCCATGGATTAACTTTGTATAAATAGCAAAGTTGATCATTGAGAGTTGTTGGATTACAACTCATCAAATATGATCTAGACTATACTGGGAGTTCACCTGACTCATGGAGGAGTGGAAACTCAAGTATGTCTATCCTAGTAGAACTTAATACAATAATTACTTATTCTAAAAATCGAGGGCTATATCTTGAACCTTCCATAGGGCAAGTATAGGGGCAAAAATATATTTAGTTCTCCCATATGACATAATCTAAGATTCACATTTTATATATAAAACAAAAAAATAATATTATAATTTTTAATATGAATGTCGTAAATATGCATACACAAATGTTATTTTAAAATTATAGTTATTTAACTAGATATTTTTTTGGTTGGTAGTGTAGACACCAAAACAGCACCAATCCGATTATGCGACTACAAACACTGATCGCTTTGACAAACACAGCCCCCAAGGCAGCCCTCAGAGGTCAAACAGTGGTCCTAACCACTTTCATAGCAATTTTGTAAGGTCAAGAGGCAATTTGGCACATTCAAGCACTTTGCTTAGTATTCGTCTCACCCAAGGACGAATTCAAAATGGAATTCGTCTCACCCAGAGACGAATTCTGAATTCGTCTTTGGTAGGGACGAATTTTGAGTTTAACGGGCAAAAAGAAGAATGGCACCAAGTGGCAGCCAAAGACAGTCAGTTGATGACTCTTGCCTCACATGCGTGTGTGGGTGGGCAAATAGGCCATTAGAGGACTGTCACAAGGGCAGTTATGAAAGCCCAAGTCATGGAGGACTCCCCTCCCTCATGGGAAGACATGACTGCCACATGGCACCTATGACCAACACATGGTGCTTATGCTTCCCTCTCAAAAGAGACCCCATGGGTCTATAAAAGGTGGGACTTTTCTCACCCAAAGAAGATAGATTGGAGGCGATTTCAAGCAACGAAGTGTTGTCCGATTGATTACCCACTTGCATATTTTTGATTCACCTTCTCACATCCACTAATATATTTTGCAAGGGAGGTTATTGGGTGGCTTTTGGAAGCGTGGATCCAACCCAAATCCAACATTTGACCACCTTACACCACCAATTTGCAGACATACCAATCCTAAGAGGTTTTGGGCCCATCCCTAGTGGATTGGCGCTGAAATCAAGTGCCAACGGTGGGAGGCCCACTTGGGCACCCCCGCACTCTCTAAGTTTTATTCTAAAGCATTCTAGATTATTTTTTCATATGGCATCTTATGTTTTTCTATCTGGTTAACTCATAGCTTCAATTTCATAACACTTTGATCAGATTTTATCATGCCTTTTGTCGCTTTCTTGTCCTACTAACTTGTAGGTGGCGATATCGAATTCCCGAGGATAGAGGCCAAATTGGGAGAATCCGACCATCTGGGTCATCCCAAAATGGCCCCAATTACATAACTCCTCTATTTTTAGGTGTTTTGGAGGTCTCGGGAGTCGACATTGGAGCAGCATAACCTCGACTTTTCCAACACAACAGAATTCGTCCCACCCAGGGATGAATTGCAGTCAGAATTCGTCCTGCCCAGGGACGAATTCTAGGTGAAGGTAGATTGGCCAACTATTTCAGTGGCAACGGCCTTCTGGTAATATCTTCTGTCTTCTTTCAGGTTCTCAGGCCATTTGGACTCACTTTACTCACTATTTTAGACAAATGTTTATATGCATATTTTGGCGATTTTAGAGAACAGACACTTCTTATTTGCAGCAGGTGCTACTGACATCTTCATTGTTTCTTTGTTCGTAGAAGGAGCAGCAGAGGTCAAGGACTCATCAACATCAATGACGACATCGTCTTGGCCCGCCCATCTCAAGTGTGGGCATGCGAAAAGAGGAACCTTAAGTCTTGATTGTAATCAAATTCTTTTAACGCTCCTAGCCCCTAAAAAGGGAGGAGGCATCTTTGTAACAAAGATTAAGAGAGTTTAATGAAAGGGATGTGTTTTCTCCATTTGCTTGTATCTCATTTCAATGCATCTCTTTCATTTCATGCATTCTACATTTCTAGGACTTAAGCGTATTTGATTTTGAATGCATCACAATTAGTGTTTCCTTCACCTGGAATCTCGTGCTTTCAGTGGTGATCACGGTGGGACCCAGTCCCCTGTTTTTAAGATCATAGAAACTGATCAAATTTTTGTGTTTTGTGCTTGACAGGTACATTTTTTTTGTTGCAGACTGTTATTCGTCTCTGACTGTGATGAATTCTTTACTGTAATTCGTCTGACCCTGAGACGAATTCAAATTCATCTCTAGCAGGGACGAATTCTGTTCTAAAATTTGTCTCACAGAGGGACGAATTCCTACCTGTAGATTTTCAGAGCAAAAATTCAGAAGCAACCGGTCCAGGAAGAGAAGAGGTAGGGATTTTTATAATCTCTGTTAATTTTTTTGTTTTTGTTTCTGTTTCTTTGATTGTTTTCATTTTATCCTGCATTGCTTAGGGAAAATCATTTATGCTTGTTTCATTTTTGTTAAATAAAATGAATCCCACACACATCACGTGGTAAATTAAACCAAGGAGCTGGTCATAAGACCCTAGCCCTTGAGCAAGACCAACGGTGGGTTCATCACCACCTTGGCTTAGCTTTGCATCCATTTCCCCGATTGTCACTATTGTTAGGCATAAATCCTGACGAAAGCTGACCGAGTGTCGCTGGGGTGATTCCCATGCATGCGAGGATAAGTCTTCTATGGTAGGTGCCATTAATAGGACAATCCCCCTTCCGTACCGCCTACATACCACGTACCATCTGCTCTCACGTACCTATAGTCTCCCTCTCGTAAGGGCGGGTATATAGAGAGGTTGGTATATCGACCTGGTTGGTATATTGAAGGGGCGACCATTTTGGGAGTTATATGAGCCTTCATTATGCATTTAAACATTCTTCAAAAACACTCAAAAACAAAACAAAACATCAAAATGCACTAAACCAGTTTAGGACACACCATTAATCCTTAAAAGAGATAATCACGGTTTGTGTATGTGTGTGTTCATTTCTGTTTAGTGTAGACAAAAAAAAAAATCATCATAAACGAGATAAAAATCTGCTTAGATAGTAGAGAAGCACCGCAATGGTGTACACCCGTGGCCAAGCCCAATCAAGGGCAGAAGCTCTGGAAGGTACACAAGAAGCAAGCACAAGTCACCTTCGCTTTAGTCCTGAGGACTTAGTCATACCCCCATGGCGGTCTTTCCCACAAGAAGGTCCACGTCAGACCACACCAAAAAAGAATTATTAGGATCCCCCTCGATGGGGTATGCCCATTCAAAACAGCCCCTTTCGGGAAGACGCTTTACATGTAGACCTTGACGTAAATAGAGAATCACATTTTGAGGTTAGGCATGAGTGGCCACAATGCGATGAAGCACTAGAGAGGCACACCGTCCATTTGGAGGGACAACGTGGATATGGCGTCCCTTATTTACCTCCCATCAGAACAGAAAGACAAAATCCAGAGCGTAGGGCTCTTCACACAGGGTGAGCTCACTCCGCCCGCCCCTTTCACACCCATGAAAGGGAGTATGAGGAAGATCATCGCATTCCTCGGAGACAACATACAACGTGGGAACCTTGCGCTTCTGCACTAGCTGGATGTCATGATCACCCATTGAGGCCAGAGCCTCGAGTACATGCCGCCTACCTCGACAAAGGGAAGCGACCCATTGAAATTTTAGACCATCAAGATCGAGGCAAACATATAGAAAAAACATTCAAGCCTCCTGAGCAAAATAGGGTGGACCAAATTGACCCGACAGTCGCCACACATGCCACTCACCAAGCCCGAATCTCGTAGCTTGAGCAAGGTCACCAGGAGTTAGAGTACTTATGCCGCTTGAACAAAGAGTGCATGCAGCGCGAAGTGGATGAGTTACGCTATAAACTACATGAGAGGGATCCAACCCCTCGCACCCAAAGAGTCAAACAATATGAGAGGCATAATCCGTTGGCATAGGACAGGTCACCACGACCTCATCAAGATTTGCCTCTGAGACCTTATAGACCCGAGAGGGAAGCTACTCCCTGAAACGATGATAGGTACCCTCAGTGAGGACTCGATCAGGGTCATAGGCTTCGCCTAGAGACTCCTCAAGAATTTTATGAGGAGTATGAACCAGAAATAGAGCATGCTGAAACTCCCCATCAAGGCAGGAGGGCTACCATTCGGCCACCCCTCCATAGGCCTCCAATCTCCCATAACTTACAACGAGAGCAAACAAGAGAGGAAGAAATAAAATCTTTCGATGCATACAAAGCGCTATTAGAGCGTTTAGAGTCTGTGGAGATAAAAGATTTTGGGCATCAAAAACCCACATTACGTCAACTCCGTAGTCATTCGGTGCATCCCTCAGTTCCCACACCTCTTTACCCCAAACATTTCAAGTTGCCTCAATTGGCAGTCTTTAAAGGTGAAGAGGACGCACAAGAACATGTTACAAGATTTCTAAGCCAATGCTTCGACATCCAAGATAATGACACATTGTTGCTTAGGACATTCATAACCACATTCACAGGCCCTGCCTCGGATTGGTTCACACAATTACCCAAACATAGCATAAGCAACCTAGATCAATTAGTAGATGTGTTTCTTGAACGCTTTGCCTTCAACACAAGGAAGAAGGCATCACTGAGTGATCTGGCTAGCCTCGAGCAATTTGAGGAAGAAACAATGGCAGCATACGGGAATCGATGGAGAGCTTTGCTTTCTAAGTTACCCTACCGTCCCCCTATGTCTGATATCACACAGATGTTCACAAAAAGTTGCTTGAAATCGATCTTTGGGCTATTGCAGCTACAGCAATACGCCAGCTTAGAAGAAGCTTTGGCGCAAGCCAAAGTTATAGAAGAGATCAAAATAGGTGAAGGCGCAATCGCCAAGCCTAAAAGGAAAGAATGGAATAAAACCACTAAGACCGGGACAACGCAATCACAACATGCTGCGATTAACCAAGTTGTGATAAATGTCCCCAAGCCTGTGCAAGAAATGCAGCCCCAAAAGGCTAATTACCAGGAAGTGCCTCCTAGTTAAGAAAGAGAAAATACAAGACAGGAGCAGAATCAGCAACGTCGCCCTAGGCGACAATTCACCCCTTATACGGAGTCTTGGGACTCCCTATTTGACCACTTGTCAGTGGCAAATTTAGTCACCCTGCCAGAAATCCAAACTATAGAACGTAACGCTCCTAAGCCTAAGGGATACAGAGAGGAATTGTATTGTAGATTCCATAGGCGTAGAGGACACGACTTGAATGGATGCTAGAAATTCAAAGGATTAATCCAAGATTTGATCGACAATAGAACATTGGCCGTGGACAACCCCATAGCACCAAATAATCAACAAATGGGGGTATTCAAGGACCCTTTGCCTGCCCATGAGGCACAGGAAAAACCTCTACGATTAATGAGGTGCGACAGAATCTTCCCATGCAAGGATTTGTGGGAATGATTAGCATAGTGATGAGGAATAAAAAGTACCAAGCAGTTGCCCCCGAGGTAGCTACAAGGGAAGTTCCAACAATGTCACAGCCTCAAAAATGCCCTGCGCAGTTGCCTCCGCCTATACCCGAGGTCACGATACGGACCAAACTCACGCAGATTTTGTGGACCACATTAGCTAGGCTTTCCATCTACGAGCTTATTCAATAGTCAGCACCTCATAGAGAAGCTCTTATGGAAATTTTAAAAGCCATCGAATTACAGCCTCACGAAGCAAATTCTTTCAACAACTTCGTGGGACATGTGAAACAATGTATGGAGCCAGCCATTACCTTCAGAGAAGATGAAGTCAAAACAATATCGAATGACATGGCAGATCCACCCCTACACGTTATCGCACGGGTCAATGGGATCCCGTACAAGAGAGTGTTGGTAGATACTGGCTCATCCAGTAACATCATTACCACTGCAGCCTTAAAACATTTGAAGTTGCCAGCCTCTCATATCACAGCCTCCATGTACACACTGCGAGCTTTCAACGATGCAATATGCTCAACAATCGACATAGTTGTTCTGCCTATCCAGGTAGGACAAAAGACAATACCAACATTGTGCCATGTGTTGGAAGGCGATATGGCTTACAACATACTGCTAGGGTGGCCTTGGATCAGGGACATGAAGTGTGTCCCTTCGATCGCTCACCAGTGCTTAAAGTATGCTTTTGAAGGAGAAATGCATGTAGTCCCCATGGACTTAGAACCCTTCAAGTATTGCAATGCGGTACAATTCATGCCTCAATTGACCCTCCCTTCAACGCATTTGGATTTCCAGTTAAATCCATCTAAAAAGGGTTCGATACCGCAGGCACCATTAGTGACAAAATCAACAAAATCCCAGCCAGGTGAGCCTTCATCATCTGCTCCTTCATTATCAACGCCACCTGTCATGGCCAAACAGAAGGACAAGGGAAAACAAATCATGGAAGAGGCTCAACCCTTAGAAAAGGGGTTGCCCACAATTTCAACGGTATCAACAGAAGAAACACCTCGCACAGTAGAAGCAGAGACTCCTAAAACACCAAACATGGAATGGACTCAGGAAGGACTACCGTTCCCTCCCTCCCAAGCATCAACAATCACTGTTGAAATGGCCAGTACGGACCTGGGGGAGTATTTAGTGCAGAATGTTGTGGCAACGCCCGCATTAGAATCAATATAGGACATAGGAAGACCTCGCATTCCCATAGGAACAATTGTTCCTCTAGGTTACCCACCAAACCAGACAAATTTTGTGTATGGGGGCCTTGATCATGGTCTTGAACCATGCAAACAAAAGGAAGCAGACGAAGAGCCTTTTGTTGAAAATATCAACTATTTGTCAAACCCGGAATTCGCTCTAAGATATCTCGACCAATGCAATTGGCATGGATACAGGCTAGGCAGATATGAGCAAGGGATGCGTGTCCTTTGCCAACCAAGATATCAAATGCCTTATGATAAGTCGGGAGTAGAGTTTAACTACCCCCTGCCCTTAGACATCTTGGTCAAAAATATGCAAGGCCTAGAAATAGGCAACAAGGGGGGATTGGCACCGGATCTTTATGCCAACCCAAATACAGAATATACATTGGGAGATTACCTCCCACGGTCAACAAACACCCTTGGCAATAGCAGTAATCCCTCTCCTTTGCTAGAGAGAGGTGAAAGTTCGAACATTAATCCTCAAAGAGAACATCAACGATGTTCGAACATCTTTTTGAAGTTGTTCCCCTTAGAGGTTCCAGTTGAATCAACACAGTGTAAAGAGAATCAGGTCCCCCCACTGAGAGTGGAACAACCGCAATGGGATCAGATTAACTTACTGGAACAAGGAGAACCCTCAATGTCATGAATAGTCACTGAAGAGAATGAACATTTTTAGATATCCGAAAGTGATTCAGAAGATGAGACTGAGATGATCTATCTCAGACATGTGCAATAGAATAATCGCCCTTTAACTCATGAAGATCTGATGGGACATATGGGCATAAGGTTAGGGCATGAATGGTGGGTAGACCCAGCAAAGTGGGACCAAGTGTTGGATCCATGGCTCCAAATTCAAGATGAGCACCCTCCACCACGAGACCCTATCATGACATCAGTGCCAAGAGAAGACCCCGTCTTCCTACCAACACATAGGGCCGATCCGTTCATACCCGTCCCTACAAAACCAGATCCAAAGCATAGGGAGCATCTATAATGTTCAAGTTATAACACCCACGGTAATGGAGACCAAACTCATTTCATCCACATGATCTCCATTGACTTGACCGCACCCATTCACAATCCGGCCGATCCAGCAAGGTCATTGCATCTAGACATAGATGCCATCGACTGGGATCGCGTCAATTCACCTTTATCACCATCAGAGTACTGGCCTTTCGATGAAATTCCTCATTTTACCCCAAGGACAACTCAAGATATTTTTTAGGTTGAAGATGGACCCGAGGTTCCAAACGTGGATCTAAACTCATCCAATGATATCCATTTGATCCCAACTCCACATCAGTTGGAGGACGGATCCCACATGTCAGTCGAAGAAACGACTGATGTAGATATCGACACAGATCCAATGAATCCACAGATTCTCAAGTTGGGGGTAATACTTTCCCCCGAAGAGCAAGCTGACTACATTACCCTTCTTAAATAGAAGAAGGAGGTTTTTGCATGGTCATACAAGGATATGCGAGGACTAGACCCACAGCTAGTCACGCACAATTTAATGCTTGATCCGACAATCAAGCCCGTAAAGCAAAAACTATGAAAGATGCACCCAACAGTGGCCTTGATGGTCAAAGATGAATTGCAAAAGCTGTTGGATGCACAGTTTGTCATCTGCATGGATTATCCGCCATGGTTGTCCAACATGGTTCTCGTCAAGAAGCCCAACGGGAGGATTCGCATATGCACTAATTTTTGAGATCTAAACAAAGCGAGTCCTAAGGATGATTTCCCATTTCCCAGCATTGACGCATTGGTAGACGCTACAGTAGGTCACGAAATGATTTCCCTAATGGATGGTTTCTCAGGATACAATCAAATTCGTATCAATCCTGAAGACCAACTAAAAATGGCGTTCACAACGCCTTGGGGGAAATTTTGTTATAAGGTCATGCCTTTTGGCCTTAAAAATGTTGGCGCTACCTACCAACGTGCCATGACATATATCTTCCACGATTACATGCACAAAAATTTGGAAGATTACATGGATGATTTGTTAGCCAAGTCTCTTTTGCGCTCAGATCATCTCGGTGACTTAACCAAGATTCTCGATCACCTCATAGAGCATAAGGTCAGACTGAATCCCAAGAAGTGCGTATTTGGCGTCACATCTAGAAAACTCTTGGGTTTTATAGTCTCAAAATGAGGCATCAAAGTGGACCCAAAGAAATTCAAGGCAATCCTTGAAATGGTTCCCCCAACCACTATCAAGTAGCTCAGAAGTCTGCAAGGAAAGGTCACGTCGATTAAACGCTTCATAGCGCAATTATCTGACAAATGCCGACCCATGAACAAATTATTGCACAAGGGGGTTACATTTCATTGGGATGACGAGTGCCAGTCAACCTTTGACGAAATCAAACAATACTTGGCTTCGTCACCAGTGTTGGCACCACCTAGACCAGGAGTGTCGTTCTACTTATACATCTTAGCTACTGAGGTGGCACTGGGCGCCATACTGGCCCAGAAGAATGAACTTCACAAAGAACAGGCTACTTACTATCTTAGCTGCACCCTGGTCAGTTACGAACTTAACTATGCATACGTTGAGAAACTCTTCTTAGCAGTGGTGTTTGCTACCAAAAAGCTACGCCATTACATGCTGAGCAACACTACGTATGTTGTGTCTAAGGAGAATCCATTGCGATACATGATGAGTCATACTTATCATAGTAGTCGCATGGCGAAATGGATCATGTTATTGACGGAGTTTGACATTGAGTTCATAGGACAAAAATATATCAAAGGACAAGTCATAGCCGATCAACTAGCAGAGGCTCCTCTTGAAGACGATCAGCCTCTAGTCATAGAACTACTCGATGATGTGGTCTTCCATGTGAAAGCATGAGATTCTGGGCAAAGGAAACACTAATTGCAATATAACCAAAACCAAATGCGCTTAAGTCCTAGAAACGTAAAGTGCATGAAATGGAAAAGAAACGCATTGGAAGAGACACAAGAAAATGGAGAAAACACAGCCCTTTCATTAATATCCCTTGATCTCTGTTACAATGACGTCTCCTCCCTTTTCGGGGGCTAGGAGCGTTAAAAGAATTCGATTACAATCACTCAATGTTCCTCTTTCCGCGTGCCCACGATTGCAATGGGCGGGCCAAGATGATGCCATCGCTGATGTCGATGAGTTCTTCACCTCCGCTGCTTCTCCTGCGAACAAAGAAACAACCAAGATGTCAGTAGCACCTGCTACGAGTGAAAAGTGTTCGTTCTTCTAAAATCATCAAAGATGCATGCAAACATTTACCTAAAACAGTAAATACAATGATTCTAAATGGCTTGAAAACTTGACGAAGACGAGAAAATGTTACCGAAGGCCATTGCCACCGAGACAGTGGCCAATCTGCCTTCAACTAGAATTCGTCCCCGGGTGGGACGATTTCGATCGCAATTCGTCCCCGGGTGGGACGAATTCTTCCGTGTTGAAGAAGCCGACTCGCTGCTGCTCCAATGTCGATTCCCGAGACCCGCAAAACGCCCGCAAACAAGGGGGTTATGTAATTGGGGCCATTTTGGGACGACCCGGATGGTCGGATTCTCCCAATTTGGCCTCTACCCTCGGGAATTTGATCTCGCCACCTGCAAGTCGGTGAAACAACAAAGCGACACAAAACATACTAGAATCTGACCAAAAGTTACGAAATTGCAGCTATGAGTTAACCAAACATAATAACACAAAATGCAACCTGAAAAAGTAATCTAGAATGCTCTAAAACCTAGAAAGTGCGGGGGTGCCCAAGTGGGCCTCCCACCGTTGGCACTTGATTCCGGCGCCAATCCACTAGGGATGGGCCCAAAACCTCTTAGGATTGGGGGGTCGGTGAATTGGTTGGTTCAGGTGTCCATGTGTTGGATTTGGGTCAGGTTCAAGCTTCCAAAAACCACCCAACAACCTCCCTTGCAAAAGAGATTGGTGGATGCGAGAAGGTGAACCAAAAGGGATGCAAGTGGGTCTTCAACTCGGCAGCACTTCGTTGCTTGAAAACTCCTTCAACCTGTATATTTTGGGTGAGAAAAGTCCCACCTTTTATAGACCCATGGGGTCTCTTTTGGGAGGGAAGCACAAATGCCATGTGTTGGTCATAGGCGCCATGTGGCAGTCTTGTCTTCCCATGAGGGAGGGGAGTCCTCCGTTGACTTGGGCTTTGATAAATGCCTTTTGTGACAGTCTTCTAACGGCCCCTTTGTCCACCTACACACGCGTGCAAGGCAAGAGTCCTCAATCGACCGTTGCGGGCTGCCACTTGGCGCCATTTGTCTTTTTGCCCGTTAAGCTTAGAATTCGTCCCACCCGGGGACGGATTCAGAATTCGTCCCGGGGTGGGACGGATTCTATTTTGAATTCGTCCCTGGGTGAGACGAATATCGGGCAAAGTGTCCAAGTGTGCCAAATTGCTTCTTGACCTTACAAAATTGCTATGAAAGTGGTTAAGACCACTGTTTAACCTCTGAGGGCTGCCCTGGGGGCTGTGTTTGTCAAAGCGATCAGTGTTTGCGGTCACATAATCGGATTGGTGCTGTTTTGGTGTCTACTAGATGCCCCTTTTTGGGAAGCGCTGCGGGTGACGCAGTGCTGAGCAAAAATAGATAACCAAAGCACTAATGATTAGGGTTTCTTGGTAACCTAACCAACTTTTGATGCCCCAAGTATGGAAAGGGCATGCATTCTTGAATCCTTGCTTCTGACGAGCTAAGGAATTTGATTTCAAGTATTAACCTGTTTTGGTGAGGTGTGACTTGAACTTAGACATTGATCAGTCATGAACAGGCAAAGGGCGTTTTTATCCTCAGGGGGAACCTTGTGTTCATGATTCACGAAATGCCAAGTGTTTGATTGATTTGATTGTTGCTTGTTTATTGCCCCAAGCAGGAGCGTGATTGTCTTTGTCAATGATTCTTTGAATGCATGTCATTTTCCTTAATTGGGTGTGTGATTGTTGGTTGGTGACTAAGTGTGACTACCCCCTCAAGCGACGAATCGATGAGGGAATGACCTTCATGAGAGAAGCGACGAGTCGCTTGACCCAAGATGACTTGTGCAAGGGTGCCTTTAGAGGGTTTACCGTTAAGCGTGTGCAATTTTTCCAACATTTGGACCTATTTTTGGTGGGTGTTAACCCTTTTGGTGATGCTCGTAATGAGGTGAAATCATCGAAAATCTAACTTCCCGTGGAGCGGTCCGGCTATTGTAGCCTTCTTGGGGAAGTAGGAGAGCGATAATTTGAACCTCGACATCGATTTTCTTTGCCCAGAGGTTAAGTGCAAGAGCACTTGTGTCCGGCAATGTTTTTTTCTGTTTGTTTTTGTTGCATTTTTTATTGTTTTTTTTTTTGTGACACCATTTGGGGATTAAATTGTCGAAAATCCATCTTCCGTGGAGCGGTCCGGCTATGGTAGCCTTCTTGGGAGTAGGATATTGACAATGTAAACCCCGACATCATTTTGCTATGCCAAGAGGTTTAAGTGCAAGAGCACTCTTGTGTCCGGCAATGTTTTTTTGTTTTTTTGATTTTTTTGTTGTTTTTGAGTGGGCTTTGACCCTTTTGTGACGTCATTTGGGGGTGAAATTGTCGAAAATCCGTCTTCCCGTGGAGCGGTCCGGCTATGGTAGCCTTCTTAGGGAGTAGGATAGTGACAATGTAAACCCCGACATCGGTTTTTCTATGCCAAGAGGTTAAGTGCAAGAGCACTTGTGTCTGGCAATGTTTATTGCTTTTTGTTTTTGTGTTGCTTTTTGTTGTTTTGATTTTCTTGTTGTTTTTGAGTGGGCTTTGACCCTTTTGTGATGCCGTTTGGGGATGAAATTGTCAAAAATCCGTCTTCCCATGGAGCGGTCCGGCTATGGTAGCCTTCTTAGGGAGTAGGATAGTGACAATGTAAACCTTGACATCAATTTTTCTATGCCAAGAGGTTAAGTGCAAGAGCACTTGTGTCTGGCAATGTTTATTGTTTTGTTTTTGTGTTGCATTTTTGTGATGTTTTTGTTGTTTTGTTGTTTTTGTGACGCCATTGGGGATTAAAATTGGCAAAAATCCGACCTCCCGTGGAGCGGTCCGGCTATGGTAGCCTTCTTAGGGAGTAGGATAGTGACAATGTAAACCCCGACATCAGTTTTGATATGCCAAGAGGTTAAGTGCAAGAGCACTTGTGTCTGGCAATGTTTATTGCTTTTTGTTTTTGTGTTGCATTTATTTGTTGTTTTTGTTGTTTTGATTTTCTTTGATCTTGTGCATGATGGTTGATGAATATGGATGTATGCATGTTGATTTATTTTGATGGATGCATATGCTATGATGAATGCAAATGGTTTTGATTTATATGTGATATGCGAGATATGAAATGGATGAATGGGATTTGTGATGTTTGGCTATGGCACCATAGAGCTGTTTAGAACTCTGTTATTTTGTTTTTAGGCGATTGCTGTGATGTATGGCTCTTGTATGTATACATGTGGTTGTTCTTTTTTGTATTTTTTGATGGTATTATGCAAGGATGAAAAGTAGCGCAGTTGGTTTAGAAATGTAGCTAAGGTTTTCTGAGACTCGGACGGTTTTAACTCACTAGCCATGATTGTACTTTGTCTTACAAGACTTTTGAACAAGGTATGAATCAGACTTGTTTTTGACCAAGTTATTTCACATCCCCGTGTGTGCAATTGAGTTCATTTATGTGGTATTTGTCAGGATACCGCCAATGCCAGATGGGCTTTCAACCGAACCTGTACTGAGGATCACCTAATTAGCTCCACGAACTCCTTTGTTGTATGTACTAAGATTAATCTGCGGTGTAATCCAGGATGCCATAAGCTAGCTCATCCACATGCAAACATTGATCTGTACGCAAGTTAATGTGATAGATATATCGTCATGCGGGAGGTTTACTTCTGTTACCGATAGGCTATCAACCAAATTGGTACTGAGGCTTGCCTTATGACCTATTAGAATGCTGAGAGTTCCAGGGATTCAAGGTCAACTCCCTTCTTTTCTTCAATTGTATTGGGATACTTGCTCGTTTGTAGTGATGAGATCACTGTTTATTTTGATTTGTTTTTTTTTTCTTTTGAGCAAGGGATTGGGGATATGGAGTGACGAAAATCACTGTTGCTTTGTGCCTTTTGATGTGTGCACTGTAGGATGTCAAATTTTGATGTTTTGACATTTTGCAAATTTTTGATGTTTTGCAACTATTGAGAATTAGGGATTCTTAGGGAATTGGGTAGGGAGGATGCTTGTCCTTTTGCCAACTCTCAGCATTCTTTGGGTCATTCGCACAGGGGATGAGCAAGATAACCGTTTCGCTTATGGTGAACCTGGATTACTATGCGAGGTTTCATCTTTCGTTCACACAACTCTAGAATTGTTTTATGTGTTTTATCTTGTGATGGGATGTTACGTAACAAGGTGTATTTCAAGTATGACTCTACCTTCGTAAAATCTGTTCGACTTGATACATTACATGGCTAAAGAGCAAAATGATGACTGAATCACGAAAACTCTTGATACATTAAAAGACCACTGACTCTAGTGTGGTAAAGGCAATGCATGGTGTTTTTGTTGTTTTTGTAAAATGAGACAGTGTGGAACAAGATGGACTACTGGATTAATTACAACCTATGGTGCCTTTGACCTGTACGACCACAAATATGCAATGTATGGATGCAACGCTTAATGCAGCTACATATTTTTGTATTTTTGATGGATTGATTTTTGTGAATATGAATATGAGGTGCGAGAAGAGCTCTCGATTTGTGTATTTGAGAATGCCTATAAATGAGATGCAAATTTTTTTGTTTTTGATGATTTTTGTTGTTTTTGAATTTTCTTGATTTTTGACCAAGTGATTGCGATAATCCTTGGAGCTTTTTGGGTTTTGACCAAGTGATTGCGATAATCCTTGGAGCTTTTGTGTTTTTGACCAAGTGATTGCGATAATCCTTGGAGCTTTTTGGGTTGACCAAGAGATTGCGATAATCCTTGGAGCTTTTTGGGTTGACCAAGAGATTGCGATAATCCTTGGAGCTTTTTGGTTTTGACCAAGTGATTGCGATAATCCTTGGAGCTTTTTGTGGTGACCAAGTGATTGCGATAATCCTTGGAGCTTTTTGGGTTGACCAAGAGATTGCGATAATCCTTGGAGCTTTTTGGATTGACCAAGAGATTGCGATAATCCTTGGAGCTTTTTGGTTGACCAAGAGATTGCGATAATCCTTGGAGCTTTTTGTGTGACCAAGTGATTGCGATAATCCTTGGAGATTTTTGGGTGACCAAGTGATTGCGATAATCCTTGGAGCTTTTTGGGTTTGACCAAGTGATTGCGATAATCCTTGGAGCTTTTTGGGTTGACCAAGTGATTGCGATAATCCTTGGAGCTTTTGGGTTGACCAAGTGATTGCGATAATCCTTGGAGCTTTTTGGGTGACCAAGTGATTGCGATAATCCTTGGAGCTTTTTGGGTTGACCAAGTGATTGCGATAATCCTTGGAGCTTTTTGGGGTGACCAAGTGATTGCGATAATCCTTGGAGCATTTTGGGTTTGAATTATGGTTCTTTAGGGGATAGAGGTACCCCCAGCTTGATGGTCTTTGCACTCCGGATCTGGCTCTAGAGGTATGGGCATGAATGGATCGGCCCTATGCACGGAGATGAGGACAGGGTCCGCCCACGGCACTGATGTTGCTATGATGTCTCTTGGTGGAAGTTGCTCTCTGTGTGCCCAAAGTGGCGGATGTAATGCTTGGTCCCACTGTGGTGGGTTAACGCGCCACTCATGCCCTAGTATTATGTTTATCTGTTGACATGCTTCCTCAAATTTTATGGGATGCCGATGTTGTCTCATGTGATTGTTGTGGGCTATGTCTGTTTCATCCTCACCTTCGGACAATGTGTATAGCTCATCAGAATCTGGAGATTCTGAGACATGGAGGGCTGCATCATCAGGTAGCCCTACGGTTAAAGGTTGATCCTCTTCGAAAGGAGCCTTATGTAAGTTGGGCCTTGGGAGCTCCAAAATCTTGGTCTCTACCAACTCTAAGTGCTCTAGTGCTTTGCATGTATCGGGAGATTTGAGCTCCTCCTCTTTGGTTGGTTCTTGTTGAGGAACTTGGGGCTTATGGAGGGGTGGCCAGATGGCACCCCCCATGCCTTGGTAGGGCAGTTCATCCCGCTCTTCTTCTCGCTCTGATTCCTTAGAGGCTTCTTGATGAATTTCTAAGGGTGGCTCATGAACCTGGGTGGATGTCTGAGGAAGGCACCCATCATTGGTTATAGGATCAGCCTCCCGCTCATGTCTGGGAGGCATCGAAGGCGATGCTTGATAAGGTCACGGAGGCTCGTCTCGCACCCGGGGGTTGTGCCTCTCATAATGTTTTGTCTTATGTGTGTGAGGGGTTGGAGTCTTCTCAGGTAGTTTATAGCGCAACTTATCTGCTTTGCACTGCATGTATAAGTCCTCTAACTCCTGATGACCTTGCTCTATGCGTAACTCATCCGCTTCGCGTTGCATGCGCTCTCTATCCAAGCGGTGTCGATACTCTATCTCCTGATGACTTTGTTTAAGCCACGTGATTTGGGCTTGACGGGTGGCATGTCTGGCGACTATCGGGTCAGTTCGGTCTACCCTATTTTGCTCAGGAGGTTCGAATGTTTCTCTTATGTGTTGGCCTCGATCTTGATGATCTAAAATTTCAATGGGTCGCTTCCCTCTGTCGATGTAGGCGGCATGTACTTGAGGCCGTCTTGATATACTATTATCGAACAAGGTCGCACTATTTTTTGTCCTCGAGGAATGCGATGATTTTCCTCGTACTCCCTTTCATGTTGGCTCTCCTGCATAGTGTGTTGGAACAACTCATCCTCCTGGCGCTGAAGGTGCTCTTTGTTAATATAGTACAGTTCCTCTAAATGTAGTCGCTCTAGTCGCTCTAGCTCAAGTTGCGTGAATTGCATTTGGCGTGCGACGTGCTTGACAGATTCTAAGATGGTTGGTCCTGTCGCCTCATGTCTAGAAGGCCTAGATGCCTCTCCTAGATATTTTTGATCGTAGTGATCCAAGATCTCTATAGGTGACCTCCCTTTGTTGGGGGTAGCGGCATTCCCTCGGGGCTTTGGCCTCAGTGAGTGGTCTTGATAGATAGCAGGTGCGGAGGCATGTTGCTCCCGCGATGTGTATTGTTTTTGAGGAAGGTAAGGATCTTCCTCATGCTCTCTTTCATAAGTGAGAAAGGGATGGATGGAGCTAGTTCGCCCCGCCTGAGGAGCCTTGTGCTCTGGATTTTTCTTTGTAGTCCTGACAACTAGAGGGGGTGAAGGAGGGATAATGTAATCATGTGGTTCCTCCCGTCGAACCCTATGTTGACCTAGCGCTTCATCGCGCGATGACCGCTCATAGCGAGCATCTAAGGGAGCTCTCCTATGGATGTACCCCTCATGGGAGGGTTTGTGTTGAATGCTATGTTGAACAGGAGTGCCCCTCGAAGAGGTGTCCCTGTAGTCCCTTTCCTTTAAGGTGTGGAGGGGACTGCCTTGTGTGTTAGGTCGCCAAGGTGGTATGACCAAATCCTTGGGATTGTAACGGAGGTGACTCGTGCCTCCTGGGACATTCCCCATAGCCTCCGCCCGTGATTGGGCTTGGCTACGGGTGAGCACCATGACGATGTCTCTCTAAAAAAACCCTAAAATTGAAAATGAGTCAGATGGGGCCCAAAATTGGTGTGCACATCCCTCTTATAGTAGATAAGACAAAAATGAAGTTTCAAGTCCTAGCTCTAAATACATTAGGAGATATTGACATCCGAACAGCTCAAAAAGTGCAAAAAAATGCGTGCCCAATTTTAAAACCTAATTTTGGGGCACTAGATGATGGAATTTGGCCCCGAAAACTGACTTTTCTGGGCAAATAGGATTCTAGGGAGCTACGGTTGAGAAGTTATGGCCCCGGCAAGATGCACTAAAATTTAGGGAAAAATACAAGATTTCCCATATTTTGTTGGATGGTCCTGCATCACTTATGGGCACATTTGGGGTGATTTTGGGTTGACCAAAGGGTTCATGGACACCTTTGGGGCATTTTGGAGTGACCAAGCGATTACGGGAATCCTTGGAGCTTTTTGGAGAAAATGACAAAATGCGTAGATTTTTATCTTTTTGTTTATGATTTTTTTTTTTTGTCTACACTAAGCAGAAATGAACACACGCATGCGCAAACCGTGATTATCTCTTTTAAGGGTTTAATGGTGTGTCCTAAACTGGTTTAGTGCATTTTGATGTTTTGTTTTGTTTTTGTAGGTTTTGAAGAACGTTTAAATGCATTATGACGGCTCATATAACTCCCAAAATGGTCGCCCCTTCAATATACCAACCGAGGCCGATATACCAACCTCTCTATATACCCGCCCTTACGAGAGGGAGACTATAGGTACGTGAGAGCAGAAGGTACGTGGTACGTAGGCGGTACGGAAGGGGGATTGTCCTGTTAATGGCACCTACCATAGAAAACTTATCCTCGCGCGCATGGGAATCACCCCAGCGACACTCGGTCAGCTTTCGTCAGGATTTACGCCTAACAACAGTTGACAATCAGGAAATGGATGCAAAGCTAAGCCAAGGTGGTGATGAACCCACCGTTGGTCTTGCTCAAGGGCTGGGGTCTTACGACCAGCTCCTTGGTTTAAAATTATTGCGTGAAGTGTGTGGGATTCATTTTATTTAACGAAAATGAAACAAGCATAAATGACTTTCCCTAAGTAATGCAGGATAAAATGAAAACAGTCAAAGAAACAGAAACAAAAATAGAAATTTTAACAGAGATTATAAAAATCCCTACCTCTTCTCTGCCTGCTCCAGTTGCTTCTGAATTTCTGCTCTAAAAATCCACAGGCAGGAATTCGTCCCTCTGGGAGACGAATTACAGAACAAAATTCGTCCCTCCCAGAGACGAATTTGAATTCGTCTCAGGGTCAGACGAATTGCAGTTAAGAATTCGTAACAGTCAGAGACGAATAGCAGTCTGCAACAAAAAAATGTACCTGTCAAGCACAAACACAAAACTTTGATCAGTTTTCTATGATTTTAAAAATATGGGACAGGTCCCACCGTGATCGCCACTGAAAGCACGAGATTCCGGGCAAAGGAAACACTAATTGCAATATAACCAAAACCAAATGCGCTTAAGTCCTAGAAACGTAAAGTGCATGAAATGGAAAAGAAACGCATTGGAAGAGACACAAGAAAATGGAGAAAACACAGCCCTTTCATTAATATCCCTTGATCTCTATTACAATGACGTCTCCTCCCTTTTCGGGGGCTAGGAGCGTTAAAAGAATTCGATTACAATCACTCAATGTTCCTCTTTCCGCGTGCCCACGATTGCAATGGGCGGGCCAAGATGATGCCGCCGCTGATGTCGATGAGTTCTTCACCTCCGCTGCTTCTCCTGCGAACAAAGAAACAACCAAGATGTCAGTAGCACCTGCTGCAAATGAAAAGTGTTCGTTCTTCTAAAATCATCAAAAGATGCATGCAAACATTTATCTAAAACAGTAAACAGAATGATTCCAAATGGCTTGAAAACTTGACAGAAGATAGAAAATGTTACCGAAAGGCCATTGCCATCGAGACATCTGGCCAATCCGCATTCAACTAGAATTTGTCCCTGGGCAGGACGAATTTTGATCGCAATTCGTCCCCGGGTGGGACGAATTCTTCGTGTTGAAGAAGCCGACCTGCTGCTTGCTCCAATGTCGATTCCCGAGACCTGCAAAATGCCTGCAAACAAGGGGGTTATGTAATTGGGGCCATTTTGGGACGACCCAGATGGTCGGATTCTCCCAATTTGGCCTCTACCCTCGGGAATTTGATCTCGCCACCTGCAAGTCAGTGAAACAACAAAGCGACACAAAACATACTAGAATCTGACCAAAAGTTACGAAATTGCAGCTATGAGTTAACCAAACATAATAACACAAAATGCAACCTGAAAAAGTAATCTAGAATGCTCTAAAACCTAGAAAGTGCGGGGGTGCCCAAGTGGGCCTCCCACCGTTGGCACTTGATTTCGGCGCCAATCCACTAGGGATGGGCCCAAAACCTCTTAGGATTGGGGGGTCGGCGAATTGGTTGGTTCAGGTGTCCATGTGTTGGATTTGGGTCAGGTTCAAGCTTCCAAAAGCCACCCAACAACCTCCCTTGCAAAAGAGATTGGTGGATGCGGGAAGGTGAACCAAAAGGGATGCAAGTGGGTCTTCAACTCGGCGAGCACTTCGTTGCTTGAAAACTCCTTCAACTCTGTATATTTTGGGTGAGAAAAGTCCCACCTTTTATAGACCCATGGGGTCTCTTTTGGGAGGGAAGCACAAATGCCATGTGTTGGTCATAGGCGCCATGTGGCAGTCTTGTCTTCCCATGAGGGAGGGGAGTCCTCCGTTGACTTGGGCTTTGATAAATGCCTTTTGTGACAGTCTTCTAACGGCCCCTCTGTCCACCTACACATGCGTGCAAGGCAGGAGTCATCAACTGACTATTCTGGGCTGCCACTTGGCGCCATTTGTCTTTTTTCCCGTTAAGCTTAGAATTCGTCCCACCTAGGGACGGATTCAGAATTCATCCTGGGGTGGGACGGATTCTATTTTGAATTCGTCCCTGGGTGAGACGAATACTGGGCAAAGTGTCTAAGTGTGCCAAATTGCTTCTTGACCTTACAAAATTGCTATGAAAGTGGTTAAGACCATTGTTTAACCTCTGAGGGCTGCCCTGGGGGCTGTGTTTGTCAAAGCGATCAGTGTTTGCAGTCACATAATCGGATTGGTGCTGTTTTGGTGTCTACACCATGTATCAGAATCGCCAGATTCTGATGAGCCTGAGTCACAGGCCGACATAACCCTATTCTTCGATGGTTCTAAATGTGAGCAAGGTGGTGGCATGGGAATTGTATTCTTCACACCGTAGGGTGCTCCAATGCCCCTGTCATTTAAATTAAACTTCCAGTGCACCAACAATAATGCAGAATATGAAGCCTTGCTCCTAGGTCTTCAGACAACAATCGCCATGAACATAAAATGACTAAACATCTTTGGTGATTTGTTGTTAATAGTCAATCAATTCAAAGGGGTATATAAATGCAAATGCCCAGTTTTGCAGGCTTATAAAGCCCTTGTCGACAAATTCATGGAAAAACTTGAGTGGTATGACATCGAGGCACTCCCTCGATCATCGAATCATTTTGCGGACATAATGGCCTCCTTGGGGTCACTAATTCCACAAGACCTTTCCGGTGATATGACAACCATTCAAGTCAAAACCTTATCGCAATCCATGATGGAGCGTGCAAGATCAGACTTGACGCCAAGAATCCACATGATCCAGATTGAACCATCCTCGGATAAGTTCTTTCGAATCCGAGATCGTCTGAAACGTGCCAACTGGGGGTCCTTGTTTTCCCCCACTCCCACTAATAGCAACACAACGCTATTATTACAAGTTCTATCCCATTCAGCATTTGTTAGGGAAGAACTTCAAAAGGGATTGGTTGTCCATACTGTCGAGGTTTCCAATGAATAGGACTGGTATTTACACATTAGAGACTACCTCAAGTTAGGTAATCTTCCCCTTGGATTGACGCGCACCGCAAAACGAACATTCAAGCAAAAAGCGGCTAAGTATGTCTTGATAGGAGAAATTTTGTATGGTCACAACTATGAAGGAATTCTTCTTCGTTGCTTGGACCAACAAGAGTCCACTTGGGCAGTCGCCCAAGCGCACGACGGTACATGTGGTGGCCACTTTAGTGGTATGGCCATTGCAAAGCGCATTCTTCGCATGGGATATTATTGGCCATATTTAGAGCGAGATTGTTGCGCATATGTCAAGAAGTGCGTAAAGTGTCAACATCATGCCAATTTGATGCACGTACCTTCCCAGGCCCTACAGACAGTCCAGTATGCTTGGCCATTTTTGTAGTGAGGCTTCGATCTAATTGGAAAGATCTCCCCTGCGTCATCAGGCCATCACACGTTTATCATAACGACCACAGAGTATTTTATCATAACGACCATATCCATTTGATACCAACTCCACATCAGTTGGAGGACGGATCCCACATGTCAGTCGAAGAAACGACTGATGTAGATATCGACACAGATCCAATGAATCCATAGATTCTCAAGCTGGGGGTAAGTCTTTCCCTCGAAGAGCAAGCCGACTACATTACCCTTCTTAAATATAAGAAGGATGTTTTTGCATGGTCGTACAAGGATATGCAAGGACTAGACTCGTAGCTAGTCACGCACAATTTAACGCTTGATCTTAAAATCAAGCCCGTAAAGCAAAAACTACGAAAGATGCACCCAACATTGGCCTTGATGGTCAAATATGAATTGCAAAAGATGTTGGATGCATAGTTTGTCATCTGCATGGATTATCCGCCATGGCTATCCAAAATGGTTGTTGTCAAGAAGCCCGATGGGAGGATTCGCATATGCACTGATTTTTGAGATCTAAACAAAGCGAGTCCTAAGGATGATTTCCCCTTTCCTAGCATAGACGCATTGGTAGACGCTACAACAGGTCACGAAATTCTTTCCCTAATGGATGGTTTCTCAGGATACAATCAAATTCGTATCAATCCTGAAGACCAACTAAAAACGGCATTCACAACGCCTTGGGGGAAATTTTGTTATAAGGTCATGCCTTTTGGCCTTAAAAATGCTGGCGCTACCTACCAACGTGCCATGACATATATCTTCCACGATTACATGCACAAAACTTTGGAAGATTACATGGATGATTTGTTAGCCAAGTCTCTTTTGCGCTTAGATCATCTCGGTGACTTAAGCAAGATTCTCGATCACCTCATAGAGCATAAGGTCAGACTGAATCCCAAGAAGTGCGTATTTGGTGTCACATCTAGAAAACTCTTGGGTTTTATAGTCTCAAAATGAGGCATCGAATTGGACCCAAATAAATTCAAGGCAATCCTTGAAATGGTTCCCCCAACCACTATCAAGTAGCTCAGAAGTCTGCAAGGAAAGGTCGCGTCGATTAAACGCTTCATAGCGCAATTATCTGAAAAATGCCGACCCATGAACAAATTATTGCACAAGGGGGTTACATTTCATTGGGATGACGAGTGCTAGTCAACCTTTGATGAAATCAAACAATACTTGGCTTCGCCGCCAGTGTTGGCACCACCTAGACCAGGAGTGTCGTTCTACTTATACATCTTAGCTACTGAGGTGGCACTGGGCGCCATGCTGGCCCAGAAGAATGAACTTCACAAAGAATAGGCTACTTACTATCTTAGCCGCACCCCGGTCGATTACAAACTTAACTATGCATACGTTGAGAACCTCTCGCTAGCAGTGGTGTTTGCTACCAAAAGCTACGCCATTACATGTCGAGCAACACTACGTATGTTGTGTCTAAGGAGAATCCATTGCGATACATGATGAGTCATACTTATCATAGTAGTCGCACGGCGAAATGGATCATGTTATTGACGGAGTTTGACATTGGGTTCATAGGACAAAAATCTATCAAAGGACAAGTCAGCCGATCAACTAGCAGAGGCTCCTCTTGAAGACGATCAGCATCTAGTCATAGAACTACCCGATGATGGGGTCTTCCATGTATCAGAATCGCCAGATTCTGATGAGCCTGAGTCACAGGCCGACATAACCCTATTCTTCGATGGTTCTAAATGTGAGCAAGGTGGTGGCACGGGAATTGTATTCTTCACACCACAGGGTGCTCCAATGCCCTTGTCATTTAAATTAAACTTCCAGTGCACCAATAATAATGCATAATATCAAGCCTTGCTCCTAGGTCTTCAGACAGCAATCGCCATGAACATCAAACGACTGAACATCTTTGGTGATTTGCTGTTAATAGTCAATCAAGTCAAAGGGGTATATAAATGCAAATGCCCAGTTTTGTAGGCTTATAAAGCCCTTGTGGACAAATTCATGGAAAAACTTGAGTGGTATGACATCGAGGCACTCCCTCGATCATCGAATCGTTTTGCGGACACAATGGCCTCCTTGGGGTCACTAATTCTACAAGACCTTTCCGGTGATATGACAACCATTCAAGTCAAAACCTTATCGTAATCCGTGATGGAGCGTGCAAGCTCAGACTTGATGCCAGGAATCCACATGATCTAGATTGAACCATCCTCGGATAAGTTCTTTCGAATCAGAGATCGTCTGAAACGTGCCAACTAGGGGTCCTTGTTTTCCCCCACTCCCACTAATAGCAACACAACGCTATTCTTACAAGTTCTATCCCATTCAGCATTTGTTAGGGAAGAACTTCAAAAGGGATTGGCTGTCCATACTGTCGAGGTTTCCAATCAACAGGACTGGTATTTACACATTAGAGACTACCTCAAGTTAGGTAATCTTCCCCTTGGATTGACGCGCACCACAAAACGAACATTCAAGCAGAAAGCGGCTAAGTATGTCTTGATAGGATACATTTTGTATCGTCACAACTATGACGAAATTCTTCTTCATTGCTTGGACCAGCAAGAGTCCACTTGGGCAGTCGCCCAAGCGCACGATGGTACATGTGGTGGCCACTTTAGTGGTATGGCCATTGCAAAGCGCATTCTTCGCATGGGATATTATTGGCCATATTTAGAGCGAGATTGTTGCGCATATGTCAAGAAGTGCATGAAGTGTCAACATCATGCCAATTTGATGCACGTACCTTCCCAGGCCCTGCAGACAGTCCAGTATGCTTGGCCATTTTTGTAGTGGGGCTTCGATCTAATTGGAAAGATCTCCCCTGCGTCATCAGGCCGTCACATGTTTATCATAACAGCCACAGAGTATTTTACCAAGTGGGTGGAAGTAATTCCGTTGACCTCTACGATAGGCCCCCGCATTGTGGAGTTCATTTTGCATAACATCATATGTCGTTTTGGTATTCCATCCAAAATAATCTCGGATAATGGGCCATCATTCAAGAACAAAGACGTGCGTTCTTTGACCACAAAGTACAAAATTCAGCACAATTTTTTGACACCCTATTATCCATAGGCAAATGGGCAAGCAGAGGCATCAAACAAAACACTAGTTGCCATCCTTAAAAATACGATCACAGACAGTCATAAGGATTGGCACATCCAAATCCCACTTGCCCTTTGGGCTTATCGCACTAGCATTCGGACGCCAACTAGGGCAACTTCGTTTTCGCTTGTGTATGGCTCAGAGGCAGTAATGCCTCTCAAGTTGGAAATTTCTTCCCTCTGCATATCAATGCAGGAGTTCATCGATGATGAAACTGCATGGTAGGCCCGATTAGACCAACTTACGTTGCTTGACGAATGACGCGTTAATGCTCTCGAGCACTTACGTATCTATCAAGAGCGGCTTAAGAAAGCTTACAACATGAAAGTTCACCTAAGGGACTTTTGGGTTGGTGATTTGGTTTTGAAGGAAAACCAACAGAACTCTAATTTTCCGTCCCACCTAAGGGACAAGTTTGTGGCAAATTGGTTAGGTCCATATGTCATTGATAGCAAAATAGGACCTAGGACATACCGGCTAGCTTCTCTTGATGGTATCAAGGAAACAGAACCCTTGAATATCAGTCATTTATGACCATTTCATATCTAAGAGAGCCATATCCCAAAATCTCCAAGGATTATCGCAATCACTTGGTCACCCAAAAAAGCTCCAAGGATTATCGCAATCACTTGGTCACCCAAAAAGCCCCAAGGATTATCGCAATCACTTGGTCACCCAAAAAAGCTCCAAGGATTATCGCAATCACTTGGTCACCCCAAAAGCTCCAAGGATTATCGCAATCACTTGGTCACCCAAAAAAGCTCCAAGGATTATCGCAATCACTTGGTCACCCAAAAAAGCTCCAAGGATTATCGCAATCACTTGGTCATATAGGTCAAAGGCATTGCATCAAAAATACAAAAATACACAGATGCATAAAAGCATTGCATCCATACATTGAATACTTGTGGTCATATAGGTCAAAGGCACCATAGGCTGTAATTGCTCTGCTAATCCATCTTGTTCCACACTGTTCCATTTCACAAAAACAACAACAACACCATACATTGCTTTTTACCACACTAGAGTCAGTGGTCTTTTAATGTATCAAGAGTTTTTCATGATTCAGTCATCATTTTGCTCTTAAGCCATGTAACGTATCAAGTCAAACAGATTTTACGAAGGTAGAGTCATACTTGAAATGCGCCTTGTTACGTAACATCCCATCACAAGCTAAAACAATAAAACAATTCCAGAGTTGTGTGAACGAAAGATGCAACTTGCATAGTAATCCAGGTCACCATAAGCGAAACGGTTATCTTGCTCATCCCCCTGTGCGAATGACCCCAAGAATGCTGAGAGTTGGCAAAAGGACAAGCATCCTCCCTACCCAATTCCTTAAGAATCCCTAAGTTCTCAATAGTTGCAAAACATCAAAAATTTGCAAAACGTCAAAACTCCAAAATTTGACATCCTACAGTGCACACATCAAAAGGCACAAGCAATAGTGATTTTTGTCACTCCATATCCCCAATCCCTTGCTCAAAAGAAAAATAAATCAAAATAAACAGTGATATTATCACTACAAACGAGCAAGTATCCCAATATAATTGAAGAAAAGAAGGGAGTTGAACTTGAATCCCTGGAACTCTCAGCATTCTAATAGGTCATAAGGCAAGCTTCAGTACCGATTTGGTTGATAGCCTATCGGTAACTAGCAGTAAACCTCTCGCATGACGATATATCTGTCACATTAACTTGCGTACAGATCAATGTTTGCATGTGGATGAGCTAGCTTATGGCATCCTGGATAACACCGAAGATTAATCTAACTGAACACAACAAAGGAGTTCATGGAGCTAATTAGGTGATCCTCAGTACAGGTTCGGTTGAAAGCCCATCTGGCACTGGCGGTATCCTAACAAATACCACATAAATGAACTCAATTGCACACACAGGGATGTGAAATAGCTTGGTCAAAAACAAGTCTGATTCATACCTTGTTCAAAATTCTTGTAAGATAGAGTACAGTCGTGGCTAGTGAGTTAAAACCATCTGAGTCTCAGAAAAAACTTAGCTACATTTCTAAACCAACTGCGCTGCTTTTCATCCTTACAATACCATCAAAAAATACAAAAATAGAAAAACCACATGAATACATACAGATTCATACATCATAGCAATCGCCTAAAAATGAAATAAAGAGCATCTTAAATAGTCTATGGTGTCATAACCAACCATCACAAAAGTCCATTCATCTATTTTTGCATATCACATAAAAAATCAAAAACATTTGCATTCATCATAACATAAGCATTAATCAAAATAAATAAACACGCATTCATCCATAGTCATTAAGCCATCATGAATAAACATCAGATCATCAAATGTACATAACCAAAATAAAATCGGTATATATATATATATATATATATATATATATCGTCAAAAAAAATGCCCGCAGGCTACAAAACTGGTCCTCACACCCCGCAATCAAATAACAAAACCCACCCTAAGGTGTCGACCACCATGATCACGAAGGATCGGTGCGACGGGAACTACCCCCCGTGGTGTGGGTCCTATGGGACCCTGTAGGACGGCTACTACTAGCCCCCGCATCACGCCTGCTACCGCCTCCCTCATCCAATCGCCTACGACAAGATGATGTTGACTACTCAGTCACACTATCCCTCGTCCGGTGTGAAGATCCACTACCCGAGGGCTCAGGTAGTTGCCCACCAAGGCGGATGACCTCCCTCTCCAAGTCTAACCAATGCCGAAACCACTCTGCCTCCCATCGATGGTAGTAGGATACTGCATCATCGCGCTGTGCCAAAACCCTATCACGCTCTACTAGCTGAGCCCGCAGGAGATCCCTCTCCCATAGCACGTCACCCAGCTCTAGATCTCAAATACATAGTATCTCTGTCAGTCGTGCATTCTCAACACATATCCTAGACTCCATATCCTCTGTATCCTCCTGAAGAATAGGACCCTCCAGAATAGCAGCCTGCTCTGGCTCCCACTGCTCCTCCATGTCCTGCATGTCTGGCTGATCCGCAGCTCCCACCGCTACATCCTCATCCCCCACCTCAACCATGTTGGCATCATCCAATGGAACTCCCCAATCATCCCCTGCTGCCTCAGCACCATCCACTGCCACCTCCGTGCCTCCTAGTGGCCCCTCTCCTCTCCATCACCGCAACACCCACCACGAGTCATACTCAGTGGTAGTCCCGACGTCATCCACGTCCGGGATGTCAATCACCACATCTGACTCCTCGCCCAGTGGTGCGATGATAGGATGATCTAGAGCCCTCTCATCTCCCTGATGTCGATAGACCACGGGCTCACCAAGAAACCCCTAGTGCACCCCAAATTGTCGTGTCACCCGGCTATGCCCAATCAACCATCGCTCCCTGCGTACCCGTCGGAGCCACTCCACAACCTCTAGCTAGGCTGGACAGTCCTAATAAGGGCGCCAAACCACCTCCCCTAGAGTGAGCCGAGAGAAGGCATCAGTATAGTGCTCTATGGCACCTACCCATCGTCAGCTCTACCCCTGCTCCATAGACCACCACCACAGAGAGGCATAGCCTATCTCCTCATCATCCATCGTAGCCCGAGTCATCCATGGTAACCCAATTGGCCTCTCAACTGCTATGTGCTACCAACCCCAGCACTGTAGCAGATAACTACAGCTGAACCCCTTCCGTTGTCGACAGCGGACCCCATATAGCTCCCCGTAAATTTGTGCCAATAGTGTCTGTCCCCATCTCAAAATCAGTGATGCCTCTATTGGGCACTCTACCAACTACCACACCAAATCTAGCAGGTTCCACGGGAACCTCATGCCTGACGAATCAGGTAGTAGCATGTTAGAAATAAGGCCCATCAAGAATGCGTGCCTCACTCCTAACACCCCCCTCTCCTGCCACCATCCAACCAAAATCCCCCCAGCCTGGCAGTCCACCTCGGCTGTCTCCACTGGGTTCGCTACACCCAGCCGCTCCCCATGCCCGAAGCATCTCATCAGCACAGCAGTCCGCTAATCAAACGGCGACGTCCTAATAGGCAGTCCATCAATCAGAATTCGAAGCAACCGATAGACATCCTCCAGAGTCACAGTCATCTCCCCTATCAGGAGATGGAAGGTGTTGGTCCGTGGATCCCAAAGTTTGATCAGGGTCATCAGATAGGCCTGATCCGGGACAACAGGCTCCAGTTGAGCCACCTACTTGAGCCCAAGGGCATCAATCCATTCCCTGTCATCATCAGTCAGTGCCCCCCGTGCCTCAGTAAAAGTAGTAGGTACACGATACCGGCTCCTGAAAACCTGCAAAATAAAACATGTCAACAAAAAAAAAATAAAAAATTTAAGCATGGAAAAGAACTGTACAGCAAAAACAGCGCAAAAATTCAAATAAAAATCAAATTTTCAGTTCTAGGGTTTCTAATCCTAACTGATTAATTTACAAATAAAAATTCAAAATTCAAACAAATTTTCAGTTCAAGGGTTCCTAAATCTTAACTGATAAATTTCAAAAAAAAAGAAAACGTTAAGGTTTCTAATCTTAACTGATTAATTCAAAAACAGCATAAAAAAATTCAAAAAACACAAAAAATACGTCTTAGGGTTTTACGTTCCGTTAACCTAAGGTTTAGTCGTAAATAAAAATCTTTACCTAGGTTTTACGTTACGTTTAATTGTACACTAAGTCTTAGTTGTCTTCAATGCAGTTTAAAGGTTTAAGTTTTAAAAATTTTGAAAAACATCATCACAAAAATAATTAAATAAAAAACTTGCAATCTTAAACAAAAATAAACTCTAGGGAGCACTTACGGGTTTCGCTTCGGCTCCGCCGCTCGAACCAGTTTGTCCACTCATAATGGTGGGGAAAATTTTAGCAGCGCTTCGCTTCGCAGATTTACCTCCTCCTCCCAGAGCTCCAAAATCGCAAGAAAAATTTAACACAAATGAGCCCAAATTCAAGTTTTGGCCCTTAAATAGGCATTTTGAGCTAGAATTCATCCTTGACTGGGATGAGCACTCTGGTTAGCACTCGTCCCACCCAGGGACGAATTCTACAGATAGAATTCATCCCACCCTGGGACGAATTCAGGCCAGAACTTCAAAAACATCAAAAAATGATAAAAAATGCACTAAAAACAGACATTAAATTTGTCCGATAGGAGTGCTGCTGCACCTGACATCTAGGGCATACAAAATAGACATTGGAGTCACAAATTATCATTATCCTACTCCCTAAGAAGGCTACCATAGCCGGACCACTCCACGGGAAGATGGATTTCCGATAATTTAATCCCCAAATGGTGTCACAAAAAAACAACAAAAACAATAAAAAATGCAACACAAACAAACAACAATAAGCATTGTCGGACACAAGTGCTCTTGCACTTAACATCTGGGCAAAGAAATTCAATGTCGGGTTCAAATTCTCACTCTCCTACTTCCCCAATAAGGCTACCATAGCCGGACCACTCCACGGGAAGATGGGTTTTCGATGATTTCACCCCATTACGGCATCGCCAAAAGGGTTAACACCCACCAAAAATAGGTCCAAATGTTGGAAAAATTGCAAATGCTTAAACGTAAACCCTCTAAAGGCCCCCTTGCACAAGTCATCTTGGGTCAAGCAACTCGTCGCTTTTCTCACGAAGGTCATTCCCTCATCGATTCGTTTAGTCACCTATCAACAATCACACACCCAATTAAGGAAAACAACATGCATTCAAAGAATCATTGACAAAGACAATTACGCTCCTGATTGGGGCAGTAAACAAGCAACAATCAAATTGATCAAACGCTTGGCATTCATGAATCATGAACACAAGGTTCCCCTGAGGACAAAAGGTTGCACCCTTTGCCTAATCATGACTGATCAATGTCCAAGCTCAAGTCACACCTCACCAAAATAGGTTAATACTTGAAATCAAACTCCTTAGCTCATCAGAAGCAAGGATTCAAGAATGCATGCCCTTTCCATGCTTGGGGCATCAAAAGTTGGTTAGGTTACCAAGAAACCCTAATAATTAGTGCTTTGGTTATCTATTTTTGCTCGGTGCTGCGCTATGCACAGCGCATCCCAAAAAGGGGCATCTGTAGACACCAAAACAGCACCAATCCGATTATGTGACCGCAAACACTGATCGCTTTGACAAACACAGCCCCCAAGGCAGCCCTCAGAGGTCAAACAGTGGTCCTAACCACTTTCATAGCAATTTTGTAAGGTCAAGAGGCAATTTGGCACATTCAGGCACTTTGCTCAGTATTCGTCTCACCTAGGGACGAATTCAAAATGGAATCCGTATCACCCAGAGATGAATTCTGAATTCGTCTCTGGTAGGGAAAAATTCTGAGTTTAACGAGAAAAAAGAAGAATTGCGCCAAGTGGCAGCCAAAGACATTCAGTTGATGACTCCTGCCTCACTTGCGTGTGTGGGTGGGCAAATAGGCCGTTAGAGGACTGTCACAAGGGCAGTTATGAAAGCCCAAGTCATGGAGGACTCCCCTCCCTCATGGGAAGACATGACTGCCACATGGCACCTATGACCAACACATGGCGCTTATGCTTCCCTCTCAAAAGAGACCCCATGGGTCTATAAAAGGTGGGACTTTTCTCACCCAAAGAAGACAGATTGGAGGCGATTTCAAGCAACGAAGTGCTGTCCGATTGATTACCCACTTGCATATTTTTGATTCACCTTCTCACATCCACTAATATCTTTCACAAGGGAGGTTATTGGGTGGCTTTTGGAAGTGTGGATCCAACCCAAATCCAACATTTGACCACCTTACACCACCAATTTGTAGACATCCCAATCCTAAGAGGTTTTGGGCCCATCCCTAGTGGATTGGCACCGAAATCAAGTGCCAACGGTGGGAGGCCCACTTGGGCACCCCCGCACTCTCTAAGTTTTATTCTAAAGCATTCTAGATTATTTGTTCATATGGCATCTTATGTTATTCTGTCTGGTTAACTCATAGCTTCAATTTCATAACACTTTGATCAGATTTTATCATGCCTTTTGTCGCTTTGTTATCCTACTAACTTGCAGGTGGCGATATCGAATTCTTGAGGATAGAGGCAAAATTGGGAGAATCCGACCATCTGGGTCGTCTCAAAATGGCCCCAATTACATAACCCCTCTGTTTGTAGGTGTTTTGGAGGTCTCGGGAGTCGACATTGGAGCAGCATCACCTTGGCTTTTCCAACACAGCAGAATTCATCCCACCCAGGGACGAATTGCAGTCAGAATTTGTCCTGTCCGGGGATGAATTCCAGGTGAAGGTAGATTGGCCAAATGTTTCAGTGGCAACGGCATTCTGGTAATATCTTCTATCTTCTGTCAGGTTCTCAGGCCATTTGGACTCACTTTACTCACTGTTTTAGACAAATGTTTATATGCATCTTTTGGCGATTTTAGAGAACAGACAATTCTTATTTGCAGCAGGTGCTACTGACATCTTCATTGTTTCTTTGTTCGTAGGAGGAGCAGCAGAGGTCAAGGACTCATCAACATCAGCGGCGACATCGTCTTGGCCCGCCCATCTCAAGTGTGGGCAAGCGAAAAGAGGAACCTTAAGTCTTGATTGTAATCAAATTCTTTTAACGCTCCTAGCCCCTGAAAAGGGAGGAGGCATCTTTGTAACAGAGATTAAGAGAGTTTAATGAAAGGGCTATGTTTTCTCCATTTGCTTGTATCTCATTTCAATGCGTCTCTTTCATTTCATGCATTCTACATTTCTAGGACTTAAGCATATTTTATTTTGAATGCATCACAATTAGTGTTTCCTTCGCCTAGAATATCGTGCTTTCAGGTAGAGGTTATTTTTTAAAGGGTTCTTGAACCTATTACGAGTAGGCTTTTGAAATGCACCCTCAAACCTTAGATATAACAATAAGATATCAAGAAAGAAAATATAAGAGATTGTCATAATTAAATAGCCATCTCACAAAAGAGGCCAGCATAGGAGAGACCATAACCCAAAACAACCAAGGGTGCTTAGAGAACCAGAAAGCCAAGAAAATTGCCTAAGAATAGATTAGATCTACAACAAAAACATCCAAGCCTCACAAACAACTAGACCAAAAACAAATAAAAATCACTTGCTGAAAGCCTTTCTCATTAAGGTCTTGGGAGGCTTACCCACCTTTTTTTGACCCCATAGAAAGAAATTATTTTTTAGGCCACACTCCTGAATACATTTGTTCCAAGTCTCCATGATTAGAACAACCTCATTCTCTTTAGGTTTTAGAGCCTCAAAACTATCTGTTAGAAGGGGTTGTCCTTCTTTAGCAATATTAGAGTCGATCTTCATTTATCTGAGTGCTTTTTTGTTGGGTCTCCCCACTTTCCTTTTGTTCCCTACATCAAAACAAGCTTCGTGTGACTTCTTGTATTCGGACCCAAAGAGCTTTTCTCAAACACAATTTTTGGAGAGGCTAGAGAGCTTTCCATTAACTCTTGAAGAGTTGGATCATCCATGTCAAGATAGTCAAAGAAATTTTTGAGGATAAGACTAGAGGGATTTACCTCTTCTCCACTCAACCTGAATTTTAGAAGTTGAAAAATATGCCCCGCTATTGGGCTAACTTCCCTTTGCTTCATAGGAACTGTGTTCAACTCATCCTCTTCATAAAAGATGATTGATGGAAGAAGGGCTCCCTCCTATAATTTTTCATTGAGTCCAACTTGATAAATAGAAATCAAATCTTATCCTTTAAAATTTTGAGGGTTTTACTTAGGCACCCACTTTTCACTGAGCTTCTTACTATTTTCCTTATGACTCATCAAAGTAGTTAGATATTTAGGATGTAGGAGGAATAAGCTCTTATGGTACCCACCCTTACCACACTCTTGGCAAACTTAGGGTTTATTTTTATATTCAATGTTCTGAACCCAGGTGCCAAGATTAGAAATGAGTTCAACAAAGCTTGAAAAATCCTTCTCAATATTTTCCATCACACATAATCTAGCATAGAGCATTTGAGATTTTGAACTACTAATCTGGTCAAACAAAATCAAATCCTCGATCGTCTTGGTAATATATTCGAAAATGCCCTCATGCCAAATATGAAGTGGGAAGTTTGGTAGCTTGACCTATAGTTAGACAAGATTAATTGTCTATGTTAGGGTATTAAAATTTGGGTCCCATTTATGCATAAATAAACCTTATTTTCCAAAAAAAAAATGTACCCCCTTCCAAGATCCGCTTGGAATCCTCCTCAGTGTTGAGCCTGATATGGAAGAAATTTCTTGGTATGGCCAAAATTTCACGAGATTCGATAGGTATCCATCTTACCAAGAGCCCATCTCCTTAGAGAATCAATATCAGGCCTCCTACCTTGGAATTTTTTGAAAAAATTCTACAACCCATATTTCAAGATATTATAGGGATATGGATCTGGTTTGATAGAGGAGAGGTATAAAAGAGGGTTTTATATCCTCCATTACCACCAATGGGTACTTTTGCAAATAAAGGTACACTAGGAGGGATGGGGTCCTCCCTATAGGTTCTATTAATCCCGCATTTGAGCTTACCAGGATCCCACTCCTCCCATTCAAAATTAAAGGAGGGGTAATGAGAGTCAAATAGATCCACCTTCATGAACTTATCTTCTTCAGTAATGGGATCAAAGATACCTAACTAGGCATCCACTTCCTCTAGAATGATCATCTTCATCCTCTACAGTGCTCCTCTAAAATCCTAATCTGTAGGGTTATGCCTAAGGGGTTGGACTCAAAATGTACTTGTAAAAAATGGTGAATCCTAATCAAAATCAAGGTGAATCATGGATAATCCTAAGAAAATCAAATCGAGTATCTTCATACAAAAATTTGGGGTATTTGAAACCCTAAAATGTAAGGTCAAATTTGGGACCACGTTTGACCTATTAAATCATTTTATAATTTTATAAAAACACACCATTATATAAGGATTGAAAAGAGCTTTTCAATGAGTACAAATATGCCTATGTTTGGATATATATTGTGGCAAATTGAACCTAAAAAAATATAGGTTTTGAAAATTTATATGAATGATCTGATGTCAGTGTTCCTCATATTCACCAATTTCTAATTTTTGAAATCCTAATATTCGCCCAATTTATAAATATTTACCACTATGCATAACCCTGCTAATATGCCTCCTCTACAATGCTCCTCTAAACCTAATCTACATCCTATGCAATGCTCCTCTAAAACCCAAATCTATATCCTTTATAATGTTCCTCTGAAATCCTAATCTACCTTCTTTGCAATGCTCCTATAAAACCCTAATCCACCTCCTTTGTAATTCTCCTCTGAAACCCTTTTTATTCCTCTAAAACTATGTGAGGGTTGTAGCTAGAATTGACTTATGCACATGAATGAAAACCCGATTTAGCTTGTGCAAATTATATCTTTTGAAAACCCTCACATGGATGCAAGGTAGTAGTTGAAACCTTAGCAAACAAAAACGGTGTGGGTTTATGAAAAATAATAGCAATTGGATCTCTTTTGAAGAGGAACAAGAAACCTCCTTAACAATAAGTGAGGCTAAAACCCTTGTGTGCTATGAACACAAACAAATCGGTGGATGACCCGTGCTATTGAGTATTGTAGGGGAGGTTGTGTGTGAACAATCTCTATCTCCACTATTTAACTAGTCACAACTTGTAGCCTATATTTAAAATACATAAATTTTGTAGAATATTAATATTATCTAATGTTTTTTTATCATTTGACTTTTTGAATTAGTTTACTTTTAAAATATAAACCATTTCAAATTAAAATTTCAAGAAAAATAATTAAATTGAATAAAAAATAAATAAATATCATAATTTGTATGACATGATTTATTCTCTCCTATCATAAAAATAAAAAAATTAATGTTTGTTATAAATTAATATATTACATACAAAAACATCATTTTTATATGTTGTACATTCAAATATTTATTCAAAAATCATTTTTAAAGTGCTTTAAAAAATATTTTTCATACATCTTAGGTTATTTAGGCTCTACACATGATACCCCTGCCTCCTTGCGTCTTACTCGAAAGTGGCATCCCTTTTGGGATGTTTTCCACAAATTAAAAAAAAAATTAGGCTCTATACATTTCAAAGAAAAATCTCATATTTAAAATTGACTCTATAATAAAATAATTTATTGGCATATTAGCCACTCACTATCTTGTTATGTATTTTAATATTTTACTTCATATAGATATATGTATGCAAATTTTATTTTATAAAGAATACAATACAAAATAGAAATCTACACTAAGAATGATTCAAATAATCTCTTAATTTTTTTATCAAATTTTAAGTGCATGTCATATTAAAAAGTAATAAAATTGATATAAACAAGTTTCCCTAGTCTAAAGGGGGACTTATTACCTTATAATCACCCATGAAAAAAAAAAAAATTCTGATAATATATTATGGAAATTATACAAGTATGAGGTCATTCATCTAGGTTTGTTACTTATGAATATTTTGGAAAAGTATAATTAAGAATACTACAATGGTAAGAGTCAGATAATTGCATATTAGAGCTTATTGATGTAATGGTATGCTTATTTTTTATTTTGTGAAAGAAGGGATTTTTGAAAGGGTCCCCAAATATTTTACAAATAGAAAGCAAAAGCTTCCAAAGAGAACACTTAAAATCTATAGAAAATAACTATCCCATATAGTGGGACGTACGACAATCCATGTGACACCCTCAACAATAGGACTACAAGATGAAATAAAATAAGAACAAAGAGAACCTGAAGAAGACAAAAAAAACCAATAACCAAAAGATCTCAAACTGTGATATGACCAAAAATCCCATAGGTCATATATCCATACTACATTATGGGACATGCAATATGATAAGGGAAAACCCATAAAATAGCCCATATCCTAGGACCAAAAAAAAGAATCGTGAAGGAATCCTCAATCCTCTAGTACGATATCTTTAGCTGAATATTTTATAATCTTTAACCCTTTCAAATCCTACTGATCCCACCTTATCAATATTTTTATTTCTTGAGCACATCCAGATGTAATGGTATGTTGACCTCATAGGGTTTTTTGAGTTACATCCATGTTTATTAGAATATAATAATGATCAAAATAAGAAGTGATGCATGTTTATTAGAAGATAAGCAAAAGGTGATGAAATATAATACATAAGTGATGCATCCTAAATAAAAGAGAAAATAATCCAAGATGTTTATGATGAAATAGGTCTATAGTGAAAAGAATATTACAAGTAACATGTGGCCTATAAAATATGCTTCTCAAAAATAGAGATCAATGGAATATGTTAAAGTAGTTTAATTTAGCAACAATACTACAAGCTTTTAAGGGATAAAATTCATCTATTTTTTAAGTCTATAATATATTTGTAAAGGAATTTATTTGATGGATGTTGTAATTAATATAGAATATGGAATAGTTTTAAAGCAAAAATATTATAAAGTAAAAATGACTTCATATAAATGGATGTAAACTACATGGAATATAGTATATCCTTCTATATTTCATCATGGAATAACACTTAGTGATTTTAAATGAAAATGATTATGATCTGAATGGATGTAAACTACATGGGATATAGTATATTCTTCTTAGCTAAAAAAATAGACTAGGTATAAAATATTTTTATAATTAGCTAATGAAAGGGACTAAGGTTACATAACTGAGTTACAAAAAAAAATAGCTTAGGCAATTGTATCTCCTTATCATTGATGTGGATAATAGATATGGTCTATTTGAGAACAAATAGATGGCCCTAAATTATATAACATTTTTATATCTTGTGTTTTACAATTTCATAAATATTGTAACTTGAAATTATTGTATTAGTAAGAATTTGATTCACTATGCTTTTAGTTTGAAATTTATATCTAGTATTTGATATGATTATGAAAATACCTTCTTATGTCTCATCTTGCATGATTTGTCTCTATTATGCTTTTTATTTAATTTTTAAAGTAGTACTTTTTATACACATCCATTATAAGGATTAAATTCGGGTAGACCACACTCACGAGGATGTATGTATCTAGTAAGTATTGGACTTATACTTCTTCCAATTTTTTATCCATATATAAAAATCAGATTGGTAATTGTAGATATTAAACTTAAAAAATTAGTAAAAATAAAATTATAATTAAAATTATATCTTTTGCATTTTAAATATTCCCTTGTAGATAGCTTTGTAGTTTTATATGTTATATCTTAGTTTTAAATTAATGTGATTTTTCATATTTAGTTGACAATACACACACACATATATATATTTTAAATTATCCATATATGACTATAATATCTAATAATCAAATTAAGAAATACCTTCCTAATTTCATCAAAATATTACAAGATATAAAATATCACTATGTTGAATCACTAATTTGTTTAGTGGTAAGTAGAGGATACTCATGAAGAGATCAAGGTTCAATCAATAGTTCTTATGGTATTAGGTCATTGTGTACATGCATAGCATCTCCAAAATAAAATCTCCATGATTTTTTTAAGAAGATAACTACAATTTCTAAGAATAAAATTAAGAAATATCTTTCTTGTTTCATAAAAATAATATAAGATATAAAATATCACTATATTGAACCATTTATTTGATTAGCGGCAAGTGGAGGAAAATCACTATGAAGTGGTCAATGATCAAAATTTTGATAATGTTCCTCCTAGGCTTAGGCAATTTTTTACATGCATACCATCTCCAAAGTAAAAATATCCATTCTTTTTTAAAAAAATCACTTAGACAACCATGCACACACAACTCATTATTTTTTAAACCTGGTTTCACGAAAGAGATCTCAAATTCCTAACCATTCACACAAACAAAAATCTCCATAACTAAGAACCATGTAATAATGATCCTCTATATGGTGTAGATACTAATAATACAAGGTTAATGTTAAACTATAACATATTTTATTTATAAAAACATTTATAATTAATTGTATTAAAACTCATATTTTGCATTAGTATCATTATTTTTGCTCTATATGTATTAAACCCAACTGTATATGATATTATATTATTATCATATTTTTGTCTAATAATGGTCACAATGTGGGAATATATAATCATGTTATTATCAATATTTATCTAAGACATGAAGTGCAATAGAAGTAAAATATATAACAACATATTACATCATTATTCCAAATGTATTATCATTATCTCTTCCTATGATTTCTCATAAAATATCAACTTATATACCTTTTAAAATATGTATATCTCTTATTCTTCATTACAATACCAAATCTAGAAAGAAACATGGTCAATATTCTCTTTCTCTTCAAATTTTACAATCCAAAGGTGAATTTTCTTGAAATAAATTCTTTTAATATTTATTGCTTAAATGTGTCACTAATCTATTAATTTTTTGATTTTATTAGATATTTTTATGGTAGTCAATGATTTTAATAATCCCATAGTAAGTAACAATTTTAAATATTTTAAAAACTAAAATAAATTTTTAAGTAGTAGTACTTAAATATAAATATAATTTATTGATTAAATAACCATTTGATTAAGTAGTCTTGAAAGCACGAGATTCCGGGCAAAGGAAACACTAATTATGCAATGTAAGACGAAATGTAACGCTTTAACCTTATGCACAAAAACAAAGAAAGGAGACAATTTGGAAAGGAAAGAAAAGATGTAAAGAAATCACAGCCCTCTTTATTCAAATATCTTATCCTCGGTTACATAGACGTCTCCTCCCTTTTTAGGGGCTAGGAGCGTTAAATTTGTCTTTGTTACAATGTGTGACTTAGTCTTCCTCCTTCCGCGTGCCCACGATTGCAATGGGCGGGCCAAGATGATGTCGTCGCTGATGTCGATGAGTTCTTAACCTCCGCTGCTTCTCCTGCGAACAAAGAAACAACCAAGATGTCAGTAGCATCTGCCGCAAATGAAAAGTGTTTGTTCTCTAAAACTAACGAAATATGCATGTAAACATTTGCATGAAACAGTAATTACGGTGAGTCCAAATGGCTTCAAAACTTGATAGAAGATAAGAAAAGTTACCAGAAGGCCACTGCCACTGAGAAAACTGACCAATCTACCTTCAAGCTGGAATTCGTCCCCGGGCGGGACGAATTTGAGCGCAATTCGTCCCTGGGTGGGACGAATTCTTCTGTGTTGAAGAAACCGACCTGCTGCTTGCTCCAATGTCGAATCCCGAGACCTCCAAAACGCCCTGAAAACAGGGGGTTATGTAATTGGGGCCATTTTGGGACGACCCAGATGGTCGGATTCTCCCAATTTGGCCTCCACCCTCGGGAATTTGACCTCGACACCTGCAAGTCAACGAAACAACAAAGCGACACAAAACATACTAGAATCGACCAAAAGTTACAAAATTGCAGCTATGGGTTAATCAAACCTAATAACACAAAATGCAACCTGAAAAAGTAATCTAAAATGCTCTAAAACTTAAAATAGGACTTGGGAAGTGCGGGGGTGCCCAAGTGGGCCTCCCACCGTTGGCACTTGATTTTGGAGCCAATCCACTAGGGATGGGCCCAAAACCTCTTAGGATTGGGGGGTCGGCGAATTGGTTGGTTCAGGTGTCCATGTGTTGGATTTGGGTCGGGTTCGAGCTTCCAAAGGCCACCCAACAACCTCCCTTGCAAAAGAGATTGGTGGATGTGGGAAGGTGAACCAAAAGGGATGCAAGTGGGTCTTCAACTCGGCAGCACTTCGTTGCTTGAAAACTCCTTCAACTTGTATATTTTGGGTGAGAAAAGTCCCACCTTTTATAGACCCATGGGGTCTCTTTTGGGAGGGAAGCACAAATGCCATGTGTTGGTCATAGGCGCCATGTGGCAGTCTTGTCTTCCCATGAGGGAGGGGAGTCCTCCATTGACTTGGGCTTTGATAAATGCCTTTTGTGACAGTCTTCTAACGGCCCCTCTGTCCACCTACACACGCGTGCAAGGCAAGAGTCATCAACTGACTGTTTCGGGCTGCCACTTGGCGCCATTTGTCTTTTTGCCCGTTAAGCTTAGAATTCGTCCCACCCAGGGACGGATTCAGAATTCGTCCTGGGGTGGGACGGATTCTATTTTGAATTCGTCCCTGGGTGAGGCGAATACTGGGCAAAGTGTCCAAGTGTGCCAAATTGCTTCTTGACCTTACAAAATTGCTATGAAAGTGGTTAAGACCACTGTTTAACCTCTGAGGGCTGCCCTGGGGGCTGTGTTTGTCAAAGCGATCGGTGTTTGCGGTCACATAATCAGATTGGTGCTGTTTTGGTGTCTACGAATGCCCCTTTTTGGGAAGCACTGCGGGTGACGCGATTCTGAGCAAAAATAGATAACCAAAGCACTAATGATTAGGGTTTCTTGGTAACCTAACCAACTTTTGATGCCCCAAGTATGGAAAGGGCATGCATTCTTGAATCCTTGCTTCGACGAGCTAAGGAATTTGATTTCAAGTATTAACCTGTTTTGGTGAGGTGTGACTTGAACTTAGACATTGATGAGTCATGAACAAGTGAAGGGCGTTTTTATCCTCAGGGGGAACCTTGTGTTCATGATTCACGAAATGCCAAGTGTTTGATTGATTTGATTGTTGCTTGTTTACTGCCCCAAGCGGGAGCGTGATTGTCTTTGTCAATGATTCTTTGAATGCATGTCGTTTTCCTTAATTGGGTGTGTGATTGTTGGTTGGTGACTAAGTGTGACTACCCCCTCAAGCGACGAATCGATGAGGGAATGACCTTCGTGAGAGAAGCGACGAGTCGCTTGACCCAAGATGACTTGTGCAAGGGTGCCTTTAGAGGGTTTACCGTTAAGCGTGTGCAATTTTTCCAACATTTGGACCTATTTTTGGTGGGTGTTAACCCTTTTGGTGATGCCGTAATGAGGTGAAATCATCGAAAATCTAACTTCCCGTGGAGCGGTCCGGCTATTGTAGCCTTCTTGGGGAAGTAGGAGAGCGATAATTTGGACCTCGACATCGATTTTCTTTGCCTAGAGGTTAAGTGCAAGAGCACTTGTGTCCGGCAATGTTTATTGCTTTGTTTTTGTGTTGCATTTTTGTTGTTTTTGTTGTTTTTTTGTGACACCATTTGGGGATTAAATTGTTGAAAATCCGTCCTCCCGTGGAGCGGTCCGGCTATGGTAGCCTTCTTAGGGAGTAGGATAGTGATAATTGTAGACCCCGATATCGATTTTGCTATGCCAAGAGGTTAAGTGCAAGAGCACTTGTGTCCGCAATGTTTATTGTGACTTGGATAATTTTGGGGTTTGTAGCTTTTGGAGTAGGATAGTGACAATGTAACAATCATTTTTTAGAGGTTAAGTGAAGAGCACTTTGTGAATGTTTATTTTTTTTTGTTTGATTTTTTTGTTTTTGTTTTTTTGATCGTTTGGGGATTAAATTGTCGAAAATCCGTCTTCCCGTGGAGCGGTCCGGCTATGGTAGCCTTCTTAGGGAGTAGGATAGTGATAATGTGACCCGATTATTTCTATGCTAAGAGGTTAAGTGCAAGAGCACTTGTGTTGGCAATGTTTATTTTTTTTGTGTTGCATTTTTTGTTGTTTTGTGGTTTGATTTTTGACGTCGTTTGGGGTTGAAATTGTCAAAATCCGTCTTCCCGTGGAGCGGTCCGGCTATGGTAGCCTTCTTAGGGAGTAGGATAGCGACAATGTAGACCCCGACATCAGTTTTGCTATGCCAAGAGGTTAAGTGCAAGAGCACTTGTGTCCGGCAATGTTTATTGCTTTTTGTTTTTGTGTTGCATTTATTTGTTGTTTTTGTTTTTTGTTTTGATTTTCTTTGATCTTGTGCATGATGGTTGATGAATATGGATGTATGCATGTTGATTTATTTTGATGGATGCATATGCTATGATGAATGCAAATGTTTTTTATTTATATGTGATATGCAGATATGAAATGGATGAATGGGATTTGTGATGTTTGGCTATGGCACCATAGACTGTTTAGAACTCTGTTATTTTGTTTTTAGGCGATTGCTGTGATGCATGACTTTGTATGTATACATGTGGTTTTTCTCTTTTTTGTATTTTTTTGATGGTATTGTAAGGATGAAAAGTAGCGCAGTTGGTTTAGAAATGTAGCTAAGGTTTTTTGAGACTCAGACGGTTTTAACTCACTAGCCACGATTGTACTTTATCTTACAAGACTTTTGGACAAGGTATGAATCGGACTTGTTTTTGACCAAGTTATTTCACATCCCTGTGTGTGCAATTGAGTTCATTATTGTGGTATTTATTAGGATACCGCCGAGTGCCAGATGGGCTTTCAACCGAACCTGTCTCGAGGATCACCTAATTAGCTCCACGAATTCCTTTGTTGTATGTACTAAGATTAATCTGCGGTGTTATCCAGGATGCCATAAGCTAGCTCATCCACATGCAAACATTGATCTGTACGCAAGTTAATGTGACAGATATATCGTCATGCGGGAGGTTTACTTCAGTTACCGATAGGCTATCAACCAAATTGGTACTGAAGCTTGCCTTATGACCTTTTAGAATGCTGAGAGTTCCAGGGATTCAAGGTCAACTCCCTTCTTTTCTTCAATTGTATTGGGATACTTGCTCGTTTGTAGTGATGAGATCATTGTTTATTTTGATTTGTTTTTCTTTTGAGCAAGGGATTGGGGATATGGAGTGATGAAAATCACTATTGTTTGTGCCTTTTGATGTGTGCACTGTAGTTTGTCAAATTTTGGAGTTTTGACATTTTGCAAATTTTTGATGTTTTGCAACTGTTTGAGAACTTTAGGGATTCTTAGGGAATTGGGTAGGGAGGATGCTTGTCCTTTTGCCAACTCTCGGCATTCTAGGGGTCATTCGCACAGGGGGATGAGCAAGATAACCGTTTCGCTTGTGGTGACCTAGATTACTTTGCAGGTTTCGTCTTTTGTTCACACAATTCTGGAATTGGTTAATGTGTTTAGTTTGTGTTGGGATGTTACGTAACAAGGTGTATTTCAAGTATGACTCTACCTTCGTAAAATCTTTTTGACTTGATACATTACATGGCTAAAGAGGAAAATGATGACTGAATCATGAAAACTCTTGATACATTAACAGACCACTGACTCTAGTGTGGTAAAAGTTATGCATGGTGTTTTTGTTGTTTTTGTAAAATGGGACAGTGTGGAACAAGATGGACTATCAGAGCAATTACAGACTATGGTGCCTTTGACCTATATGACCACAAATATGCAATGTATGGATGCAATGCTTAATGCAGCTACATATTTTTGTATTTTTGATGGATTGATTTTTGTGAATATGAATATGAGGTGCGAGAATATGAATTTATGATGAATTTGAGTATGCCTAGAATTGAGATGCAAATCTTTGTTGTTTTTGATGATTTTTGTTGTTTTGTTTTTTGAATTTCTTGATTTTTGGGATTGACCAAGCGATTGCGATAATCATTGGAGCTTTTGGGTTTGACCAAGAGATTGCGATAATCCTTGGAGCTTTTTGGAGTGACCAAGAGATTGCGATAATCCTTGGAGCTTTTTGGGTGACCAAGAGATTGCGATAATCCTTGGAGATTTTTGGGTGACCAAGAGATTGCGATAATCCTTGGAGCTTTTTGGGTTGACCAAGAGATTGCGATAATCCTTGGAGCTTTTTGGGTGACCAAGAGATTGCGATAATCCTTGGAGCTTTTGGGTTTGACCAAGAGATTGCGATAATCCTTGGAGCTTTTTGGTGTGACCAAGAGATTGCGATAATCCTTGGAGCTTTTGGGATGACCAAGTGATTGCGATAATCCTTGGAGCTTTTTGGGTGACCAAGTGATTGCGATAATCCTTGGAGCTTTTGGGTGACCAAGTGATTGCGATAATCCTTGGAGCTTTTTGGTTTGGATTATGGTTCTTCAGGGGATAGAGGTACCCCCAGCTTGATGGTCTTTGCACTCCGGATCTGGCTCTAGAGGTATGGGCATGAATGGATCGTCCCTATGCACGGAGATGAGGACAGGGTCCGCCCGCGGCATCGATGTTGCTATGATGTCTCTTGGTGGAAGTTGCTCTTTGTGTGCCCAAAGTGGCGGATGTAATGCTTGGTCCCACTGTGGTGGGTTAACGCGCCACTCATGCCCTAGTATTATGTTTATCTGTTGACATGCTTCCTCAAATTTTATGGGATGCCGATGTTGTCTTATGTGATTGTTGTGGGCTATGTCTGTTTCATCCTCACCTTTGGACAATGTGTATAGCTCATCAGAATCTGGAGATTCTGAGACATGGAGGACTGCATCATCAGGTAGCCCTATGGTTAAAGGTTGATCCTCTTCGAAAGGAGCCTTATGTAAGTTGGGCCTTGGGAGCTCCAAAATCTTGGTCTCTACCAACTCTAAGTGCTCTAGTGCTTTGCATGTATCGGGAGATTTGAGCTCCTCCTCTTTGGTTGGTTCTTGTTGAGGAACTTGGGGCTTATGGAGGGGTGGCTAGATAACACCCCCCATGCCTTGGTAGGGATTTTCATCTCGCTCTTCTTCTCGCTCTGATTCCTTAGAGGCTTCTTGATGAATTTCTAAGGGTGGCTCATAAGCTTGGGTGGATGTCTGAGGAAGGCACCCGTCATTGGTTATAGGAGCGGCCTCCCGTTCATGTCTAGGAGGCATCGGGGGTGGTGCTTCAGGAATCGAGAGAGTAGCCTCCCGCTCCTATCTAGGAGGTGTTGGGGGTAGCGTTTGATGAGGTCGCGATGACCTGTCTTGCACCCATGGGTTGTGCCTCTCATAATGTTTTGTCTTATGTGTGTGAGGGGTTGGAGTCTCCTCAGGTAGTTTATAGCGCAACTTTACCGCTTTGCGCTGCATGTATAAGTCTTCTAACTCCTGACGACCTTGCTCTATGCGTAACTCATCCGCTTCGCGTTGCATGCGCTCTCTATCCAAGCGGTGTCGATACTCTATCTCCTGATGACTTTGTTCAAGCCGCGTGATTTGGGCTTGACGGGTGGTATGTCTGGCGACTATCGGGTCAATTCGGTCTACCCTATTTTGCTCAGGAGGCTCGAATGTTTCTCTTATGTGTTGGCCTCGATCTTGATGATCTAAAATTTCAATGGGTCGCTTCCCTCTGTCGATGTAGGCGGCATGTACTTGAGGCCGCATTGTTTGTTGTCCTCGAGGAATGCGATGATTTTCCTCGTACTCCCTTTCATGTTGGCTCTCCTGCATAGTGTGTTGGAACAACTCATCCTTCTGGCGCTGAAGGTGCTCTTTGTTAATATAGTACAGTTCCTCTAAATGTAGTCGCTCTAGTCGCTCTAGCTCAAGTTGCGTGAATTGCATTTGGCGTGCGACGTGCTTGACAGATTCTAAGATGGTTGGTCCTGTCGCCTCATGTCTAGAAGGCCTAGATGCCTCTCCTAGATATTTTTGATCGTAGTGATCCAAGATCTCTATAGGTGACCTCCCTTTGTTGGGGGTAGCGGCATTCCCTCGGGGCTTTGGCCTCAGTGAGTGGTCCTGATAGATAGCAGGTGCAGAGGCATATTGCTCCCGCACTGTATATTGCTCTTGAGGAAGGTAGGGATCTTCCTCTTGCTCTCTTTCATAAGTGAAAAAGGGATGGATGGAGTTAGTTCGCCCCGCCTGAGGAGCCTTGTGCTCTGGATTTGTCCTTGTAGTCCTAACAACTAGAGGGGGTGAAGGAGGGATAATGTAATCATGTGGTTCCTCCCGTCGAACCCTATGTTGACCTAGCGCTTCATCGCGTGATGACCGCTCATAGCGAGCATCTAAGGGAGCTCTCCTATGGATGTACCCCTCATGGAAGGGTGTGTGTTGAATGCTATGCTGAACAGGAGTGCCCCTCGAAGAGGTGTCCCTGTAGTCCCTTTCCTTTAAGGTGTGGAGGGAGTTGCCTTGTGTGTTAGGTCGCCAAGGTGGTATGACCAAATCCTTGGGATTGTAATGGAGATGACTTGTTCTTCCTTGGATATTCCCCATAGCATCCGCCCGTGATTGGGCTTGGCTATGGGTGAGCACCATGACGATGTCTCTCTAAAAACCCTAAAAATTGAAATGAGTCATATGGGGCCCAAAATTGGCGTGTGCATCCCTCTTATAGTAGATAAGACAAAAATGAAGTTTCAAGTCCTAGCTCTAAATACATTAGGAGATATTGACATCCGAACAGCTCAAAAAGTGCATAGAATTGCGTGCCCAATTTTAAAACCTAATTTCGGGGCACTAGATGATGGAATTTGGCCCCGAAAATTGAATTTTTTGGGCAAATAGAATTCTAGGGAATTATATTTGTTTAAAATTATCCCACCTAACTCCTTGTAAAATTTCAAGTCAATCGGAGCTACGGTTGAGAAGTTATGGCCCCGGCAAGATGCACTAAAATTTAGGGAAAAATATAAGATTTCCCATACTTTGTTGGATGGTCCTGCATCACTTATGGGCACATTTGGGGTGATTTTGGGTTGACCAAAGGGTTCATGGACACCTTTGGGGCATTTTGGAGTGACCAAGCGATTACGGGAATCCTTGGAGCTTTTGGAAAAAATGACAAAATGCGTAGATTTTTTATCTTTTTGTTTATGATGTTTTTTTTTTGTCTACACTAAGCAGAAATGAACACACACATACGCAAACCGTGATTATCTCTTTTAAGGATTAAATGGTGTGCCCTAAACTGGTTTAGTGCATTTTGGTGTTTTGTTTTGTTTTTGTAGGTTTTGAAGATCGTTTAAATGCATTATGACGGCTCATATAACTCCCAAAATGGTAGCCCCTTCAATATACCAACCGAGGCCGATATACCAACCTCTCTATATACCCGCCCTTACGAGAGGGAGACTATAGGTACGTGAGAGGAGAAGGTACGTGGTACGTAGGCGGTACGGAAGGGGGATTGTCCTGTTAATGGCACCTACCATAGAAAACTTATCCTCGCGCGCATGGGAATCACCCCGGCGACACTCGGTCTGTCTTCGTCGGGATTTACGCCTAACAACTAGTTGACAATCGGGAAATGGATGCAAATCAAGCCAAGGTGGTGATGAAATCCACCAATGGTCTTGATCAAGGGCTGGGGTCTTACGACCAGCTCCTTGGTTTAAAATTGTTTCGTGATGTGTGTGGGATTCATTTTATTCAACAAAAATGAAACAAGCATACATGACTTTTCCTATGCAATGCAGGACAAGATGAAAACAATCAAAGGAACAGAAACAGAAACAAAAAATATAACAGAGATCATGAAAATCCCTACCTCTTCTCTGCCTGCTCCAGTTGCTTCTGAATTTCTGCTCTGAAAATCCGCAAGCAGGAATTCGTCCCTCTGGGAGACGAATTGCAGAACAGAATTCGTCCCTCCCGAGAGACGAATTTGAATTCGTCCCAGGGTCGAACGAATTGCAGAAAAGAATTCGTCCCTGTCAGAGACGAATAGCAGTCTGCAACAAAAAAAATGTACCTGTCAAGCACAAAACACAAAAATTTAATCAGTTTCTATGATTTTAAAAACCAGGGAACAGGGTCCCACCGTGATCGCCACTGAAAGCACGAGATTTCGGGCAAAGGAAACACTAATTATGCAATGTAAGACGAAATGTAACGCTTTAACCTTATGCACCAAAACAAAGGAAAGAGACAATTTGGAAAGGAAAGAAAAGATGTAAAGAAATCACAGCCCTCTTTATTCAAATATCTTATCCTCGGTTACATAGACGTCTCCTCCCTTTTTAGGGGCTAGGAGCGTTAAATTTGTCTTTGTTACAATGTGTGACTTAGTCTTCCTCCTTCCGCGTGCCCACGATTGCAATGGGCGGGCCAAGATGATGTCGTCGCTGATGTCGATGAGTTCTTAACCTCCGCTGCTTCTCCTGCGAACAAAGAAACAACCAAGATGTCAGTAGCATCTGCCGCAAATGAAAAGTGTTTGTTCTCTAAAACTAACGAAATATGCATGTAAACATTTGCATGAAACAATAATTACAGTGAGTCCAAATGGCTTCAAAACTTGACAGAAGATAGGAAAAGTTACCAGAAGGCCACTGCCACTGAGACAGCTGGCCAATCTACCTTCAACTGGAATTCGTCCCTGGGCAGGACGAATTCTGACTGCAATTCGTCCCTGGGTGGGACGAATTCTTCTGTGTTGAAGAAACCGACCTGCTGCTGCTCCAATGTCGGATCCCGAGACCTGCAAAATGCCTACAAACAGGGGGGTTATGTAATTGGGGCCATTTTGGGATGACCCAGATGGTCGGATTCTCCCAATTTGGCCTCCACCCTCGGGAATTTGACCTCGACACCTGCAAGTCAGTGAAACAACAAAGCGACACAAAACATACTAGAATCTGACCAAAAGTTACAAAATTGCAGCTATGGGTTAATCAAACCTAATAACACAAAATGCAACCTAAAAAGTAATCTAAAATGCTCTAAAACTTAAAATAGGACTTGGGAGGTGCGGGGGTGCCCAAGTGGGCCTCCCACCGTTGGCACTTGATTTTGGAGCCAATCCACTAGGGATGGGCCCAAAACCTCTTAGGATTGGGGGGTCGGCGAATTGGTTGGTTCGGGTGTCCATGTGTTGGATTTGGGTCAGGTTCGAGCTTCCAAAGGCCACCCAACAACCTCCCTTGCAAAAGAGATTGGTGGATGTGGGAAGGTGAACCAAAAGGGATGCAAGTGGGTCTTCAACTCGGCGACACTTCGTTGCTTGAAAACTCCTTCAACCTGTATATTTTGGGTGAGAAAAGTCCCACCTTTTATAGACCCATGGGGTCTCTTTTGGGAGGGAAGCACAAATGCCATGTGTTGGTCATAGGCGCCATGTGGCAGTCTTGTCTTCCCATGAGGGAGGGGAGTCCTCCATTGACTTGGGCTTTGATAAATGCCTTTTGTGACAGTCTTCTAACGGCCCCTCTGTCCACCTACACACGCGTGCAAGGCAGGAGTCATCAAATGACTGTTACGGGCTGCCACTTGGCACCATTTGTCTTTTTGCCCGTTAAGCTTAGAATTCGTCCCACCCGGGGACGGATTCGAGATTCGATCCTGGGGTGGGACGGATTCTATTTTGAATTCGTCCCGGGTGAGACGAATACTGGGCAAAGTGTCCAAGTGTGCCAAATTGCTTCTTGACCTTACAAAATTGCTATGAAAGTGGTTAAGACCACTGTTTAACCTCTGAGGGCTGCCCTGGGGGCTGTGTTTGTCAAAGCGATCAGTTTTTGCAGTCACATAATCGGATTGGTGTTGTTTTGGTGTCTACAAGTCTAGTGTTTCTCAACTAATATAAAACATCAAAGGATTCATTGAATTACTGATTTAAAATTTGTTTAAATATTTTATATAATAAAATGGTTATCATATTTATTGCACTAAATATACATGAATTATTGATAATACAAGCCTAAATTACAAAATAAAACTTATGTCAACTTTAAAAATTTATTTTATTTAATATAAAAATATATATTCAACCATTTTTAAGGTTTTTATTAATAAATTTTTTTTTAAGATTTTAATTATATTAAGCATTCATTATGTTGTGAAAAAATAATTAATAGTAGAAACTTTGTTGCTTAAATAAATCAATTTTCAAAGTAAAAACTAGGGTTCAAATCTTACACTCAAACAGTGTATGTATAATTATCAAGAGTTCAAATTTTAACAAGCACTATATGCATATTATACAAATCCTAGTGAACTTTATTTATAATAAGTTCAATTTAATCATGACTAAGATAAACATAATTAAAAACTCCACTTGATTTGAACAAATAATAGTTTACTATGTTTTATAAATATGTTTATGTCACATTAGTTAAAAAAATAAAAATTATAATAATATTATGCATATTGTATCCTTAGTTTATGTTTTATCACAATAAAGTTAAAAATTACTAATCTCTCTAAATAATTATTAAAAACATAAAAATTAATTAAAAGTGTTACTCAATAAATTAATACTAGAACTTGGTTCAAATTGCATTTTAAAAACCTTCAGTAAAATTTTAAATTTGTATTGAAAACCATTTTTATACAAAACAATATTTTACATTTAAACATGAAAATAAATTAATTTAAATATTCAATTTTTATAAAATATTAATAAAAAATTTATATGCATTTGTAATTTCAATTTATAGATGCTTTGGCTCAACTACATGTAAATAAAACGATATTCAATTTTTATTCACGCCAATATCTCCTCCTCTTTCCGAAATTAATCGTTACAGGTTTCCATAAAATTATCAATCCAAAATAAATTTAACAAACCAATTTTTTTTTTTTTCATAAAATACCGCCTAAATTAAGTCGATGCTTATTTTGGAAGAACGTAATAGAAACACTGACAATAAAATGAAATGCGTGACAATGCAAGGAAATAATTGCCAATCAGAACAACAATGGAAAAGGACAATTCTAGTCTAGTTCTTCGGCTTGCATTCGGCAGGAAGCGAATAGTTGAAGCGGGGAAGATCAGTGCAGTAGTCATAAAGGAGATAGTTATTGCGAACCCAATCGAGCTGTCCCTGCTGCTTGAAGTTCAAGCTCAGGAAGGGTGCGAGATTCCACCAGTAATATGGAGCACTGCTCGAACACAGGCTCAAAAGATCGCCGATTGTCTGCTCGCTACTCATGTCTTCTGTAATTCCACACCCTTCCAGACTCACATTGCTCAAGGATGCCACAAACGGTGCCGCAGACCAATCAACTTTAACTGCCCCTCCTTGTGTGGCCCATTGATCTCCGTTCCAAATGGTGGAAGATACCTTCATTGCCTGCTTTAGATATGGCAGTCCTAACCCTTACAAGTTGGTAAAAACTCCAATGGGCACCTCATCGATCAGAATCCTGCATTAACCCAATTGTTATTGTCGATCTGGCGTTCGTATTATACAAGATTCAATTTAATTCACAGATATATGTTATCGAAACAGACGAGTAAGGAAAGCAATTGGGACACAAAATGATGGCTTACACGACTAGCGAAGGGTTCCAGAGGATTGAGTATTTGTGGAAATCAACCGTGGGATCGAACCATAGATAAAATTGCTGCTCCCTGCCACCTAGGCCCCCAATGATGATGTTTGTGTGTAAGGCATAAGGTTCACCCGTAACGTTCCCAATGAATTCCAAATCTATCTCATTATGAAAATCTCCTTCACAATGAAGCTGCGTAAGAAATAACAATTCTCTTACACCGGAAAATAGTAGATCTAGGTATACATGTGTCACTCATATGAATTACCAATTCTTTTACACAGGAAAATAGTAGATCTAGGTATACATATATGTGCTATGAATGAGATAAGAAAAGTATTAAAGTGAAGGAAATATTAGCATAATTATTAAAAATAAATAATTTATATAAACTAAAATTAAGAGGGTTAACTATTACGGCTACTCATCACATAAATTAATTAAAAAGTAAGAAGATCAAATACTCTAAGCGTAAGAAATCTTCTTCACTCACATACATAAGCGTAAGAAATCTTCTTCACTCACATAAAATGTAGTAACTGTGCCCGCGGAATTTCCTGCCACTAGCTTCATAGACATCTCGAAGACTCCAAACAAAAACGCCTTCTTCGACTGGATTCCCGAACCTAGGTAAAAACAGAGTCACCGGGGCTAAGATCAGATGCTTTGTTGCTGTAAACATAATTAAAGCACACAAAAAGCGAAATCTTTTTTCTCCGTGTGGAGATCATACATAAAGGAAAATCTACCGACCACAGGAATTAGTGAGAGAAAGCTGCATGTCCTGGCCATTGTTGAAAATGTTCACAGGTCAACCGCCAAGGCAAGAGAAAGAAAAATTAAACTAAAACAGTCATCAAAAGCAAAGACCAGCCCAAAACTCACCACAGACAACCATCCAAAAGCAAAGACCAGCCCAAAACTCAGCCCAAAACTCACCACAGACAACCATCCAAAAGCAAAGACCAGCCCAAAAATCAGTACAAACAGTCATCCAAGAGCAAAGACCAGCCCACCACTCACCACTCATAAAGCAGAATTTTTCTTCAAATTATTAAAAGATAAATACAATATTTTTAAATTAAAAAATATTATTTATATGTATTAATTAAAGTTTATGTGTCCTCATGACTCTGCAATGTTTCAGGCTTGGGCGAGTGTGTGAGGGGTGGTTGTGTGTGTTAGGTCCTATTAATAAGCTCAACTCTCACCCTTATGAGAGGTCATGCTTGGATAGGGATCCTCAAGATTTTCCATACTAAATTCAATAAATAAATAAATATATATGTAACTTTAAACAATAAATATATAATATTTTATTTTAAATTAATAATAATTAAATAAAAATATTTATTAAGTGTTTAAGTTGTACAAATTATAGTATCAATTAAAAGGAATGTTTTATGTTAAGATTAATCACGGAGTTTAAAAACAAAAAAAAATAGATACCATAATCATTTTTTTTAAATATGTTTAATTCGATTGATTATAACTATGTTTAATTTGATTGATTATAACAACATGCATGTCTATATATATATATATATATATATATATATATATATATATATATATATATATATATATATATATTCATTTTTTATTTATTTTAGAAAAAATATATATATTTTTTTAATTATATTTCTTTTTTATTATTTTTATTAATGGTGAAAATTCAAGTATTTGAAAGGTCTTAGAATCTTTTACATTAGAGGAGGTAGAGAAAGACAAGATCAGGCCAAAATAATAGAAGTTAAAACCTAACAACCACCCAAGAGCATAGACCAACCCACCATCTAATAGGGTGTAAAGAAGAATTTTTTATTCAAATTTCTTTTCGAGGCACTAACAATTTTGCTCTATTTTTACGTAAGATTGCAAGGGCAAAAAATACATCAAGATGCACATAAAAAAATCCCAATCCCATAGAGCACGGGTGAGGGCAATACACCAAGCATATTTCTTAAGAATGGAAACCACCAAAGAGCAAAAGCACTAGCTCTCCAAAAATGAAACCCTGGAGAGGATCACTACAACAGAAAGCAAAAATCATCCAAGTAGAAAGACAATGAAAAGACCTAATAGATAGGTAGATCGAACGCTTCAAAAGCAACAATTTTCATTAATCACAAAGAGAAATTATCTTCTAAAATTCTAAATTAGCCACTATCCACCCCTAGATTGGCCATAACATGAGTAGCTTAGTTACCTTCCCTATAAACATGTTGAATTTTAACTTCTAGCATACCTTCTAGTATCTTTGAGGTGCCCTTAATAATATTCAAGATGAAACAATTGTTACTCTTTCTAGTTTGCAAATCCTAAATGATGTTCAAGGAGTCACCTTGAATGAGAAGTCTTATGAAGCCTATCTCAAAGCCCTAATGAACACACAAGAAAAGTACCTTAGCTTCAACTAGGTGATTGGTTTGATTACCATAATTCTTCAACATAAATCTAAATTACCTCACCATTATCATTTATGACAACACCCCTCCACTAGCCCTCTTGAAGTTAACTTTGGCAACCCCATCAAAATTTAAAATAACTCACCCTTTAGCTGGTTTATGTCATCTCGTAGCCAATATTTTTTGAACAATGGATAAAAAAGCAAAAGATCCTAGATTCAATTTCCAACTAATAGAAGCTCTATTTTCCAGCAACAAAGATAGTCAGGTTATTCTTAATAGAAACTTTAATCATTCTAAAGATAATGGATTCATCCCTAGTAATATCCTTGAAATTTATTTTGTTTCTCTTCCACTAGATGCCCCATAAAAAATAAGGAAGAACTAGATCCCACACCCTATTGAGGTTGTGATTGATGAAGAGGGATTTCCACTAAGTGAAAAATTCCTTGAAATTTGACATCAATGTCCACTTGATAGAAAAATAATCTAGTAAATCATTGAGCACCTTATTTGAAAAATCATAGTGGATTAATAGATGATCCACAAATTCAGCATCCTTAGAATATAAGAGATAAATTTTGGGAAGATGGAAGTTTTTCTTACATTAATCATCAACAGTCATAATTCTATTTTGATCTAGGAGTGTGTGTGTGTATGTATGTTGTGTGTGTGTGTGTGTGTGTGTTAATTAGAGAAAAAAAAATCTTCATTCACTCACATAAAATGTAGTAACTATGCCCATGGAATTTCTTGCCACTAGCTTTGTAGACATCTCGAAGACTGCAAACAAAAACACATTCTTTGATTGGATTTAATTGATCACCAAATACAATATGGCTTTCAAACTTTGTCTTCACTACAGAACGAAACGCATCGATGGCTAAAAAGGAGCCAAAGTAATCATGCATTTACAGATTAATATTGTCAATGATGGCTATAAGGTGCCAAGAAAGCAAGCGTTCGTTAGGAGAGAGTAGAAAAAATAGGCATACGAGGAGAACAATAAAATATGGAAGGTGAAAGCACGAGATTCCGGGAAAAGGAAACACTAATTGCAATATAACCAAAACCAAATGCGCTTAAGTCCTCGAAACGTAAAGTGCATGAAATGGAAAAGAAACGCATTGGAAGAGACACAAGCAAATGGAGAAAACACAGCCCTTTCATAAATATCCCTTGATAACTGTTACAATGACGTCTCCTCCCTTTTCAGGGGCTAGGAGTGTTAAAAGAGTTCGATTACAATCACCCAATGTTCCTCTTTTCGCGTGCCCATGATTGCAATGGGCGGGCCAAGATGATGCCGCCTCTGATGTCGATGAGTTCTTCACCTCCGCTGCTTCTCCTATGAACAAAGAAACAACCAAGATGTCAATAGCACCTGCTGCAAGTGAAAAGTGTTCGTTCTTCTAGAATCATCAAAAGATGCATGCAAACATTTATCTAAAACAGTAAACAAAATGATTCTAAACAGCCTAAAAACTTGACAGAAGACAAAAATGTTACCGGAAGGCCATTGCCACCGAGACAGCTGGCCAGTCTGCCTTCAACTGGAATTCGTACCGGGTGGGACGATTTCTGACTGCAATTCGTCCCTAGGTGGGACGAATTCTGGAATTCGTCCCTGGGTGGGACGATCTCTGACTGCAATTCGTCCCTGGGTGGGACGAATTCTTCTGCGTTGAAGAAGCCGACCTGTTGCTGCTCCAATGTCGATTCCCAAGACCTGCAAAATGCATACAAACAAGTGGGTTATGTAATTGGGGCCATTTTGGGACGACCCAGATGGTCGGATTCTCCCAATTTGGCCTCTACCCTCAAGAATTTGATCTCACCACCTGCAAGTCAGTGAAACAACAAAGCGACACAAAACATACTAGAATCTGACCAAAAGTTATGAAATTGCAGCTGTGAGTTAACCAAACATAATAACACAAAATGCAACCTGAAAAAGTAATCTAGAATGCTCTAAAACCTAGAAAGTGCGGGGGTGCCCAAGTGGGCCTCCCACCGTTGGCACTTGATTTCGGCGCCAATCCACTAGGGATGGGCCCAAAACCTCTTAGGATTGGGGGGGTCGGCGAATTGGTTGGTTCAGGTGTCCATGTGTTGGATTTGGGTCAGGTTCAAGCTTCCAAAAGCCACCCAAAAACCTCCTTTGCAAAAGAGATTGGTGGATGTGGGAAGGTGAACCAAAAGGGATGCATGTGGGTCTTCAACTCGGCAGCACTTCGTTGCTTGAAAACTCCTTCAACCTGTATATCTTGGGTGAGAAAAGTCTCACCTTTTATAGACCCAAGGGGTCTCTTTTGGGAGGGAAGCACAAATGCCATGTGTTGGTCATAGGCGCCATGTGGCAGTCTTGTCTTCCCATGAGGGAGGGGAGTCTTCCATTGACTTGGGCTTTCATAACTGCCCTTGTGACAGTCCTCAAATGGCCTATTTGCCCACTCACACACGCATGCGAGGTAGGAGTCGTCAACTGACTGTTCTGGGCTGCCACTTGGCCTCATTTGTCTTTTTTCCCGTTAAACTTGGAAATCGTCTCACCCAGGGACGATTTCAGAAATCGTCCCTAGGTGAGACGATTTCAAGTTAGCAATCGTCCCTGGGTGAGACGATTTCAGAAATCATCCCTGGGTGAGACGATTTCAATTTAGCAATCGTCCCTGGGTGAGACGATTACTAGGCAAAGTGTCTAAGTGTGCCAAATTGCATCTTGACCTCACAAAATTGCTATGAAAGTGGTTAAGACCACTGTTTGACCTCTGAGGGTTGCCCTAGGGGCTATGTTTGTCAAAGCGATCAGTGTTTGCAGTCACATAATCGGATTGGTGCTATTTTGGTGTCTATAGATGCCCCTTTTTGGGAAGCGCTGCGGGTGATGCAGTCTGAGAAAAAATAGATAACCAAAGCACTAATGATTAGGGTTTCTTGGTAACCTAACCAAATTTTGATGCCCCAAGTATGGAAAGGGCATGCATTCTTGAATCCTTGCTTCTGACGAGCTAAGGAATTTGATTTCAAGTATTAACCTATTTTGGTGAGGTGTGACTTGAACTTAGACATTGATCGATCATGAACGAGGCAAAGGGCATTTTTATCCTCAGGGGGAACCTTGTGTTCATGATTCACGAAATGCCAAGTGTTTGATTGATTTGATTGTTGCTTGTTTACTACCCCAAGCAGGAGCGTGATTGTCTTTGTCAATGATTCTTTGAATGCATGTCGTTTTCCTTAATTGGGTGTGTGATTTTTGGTTGGTGACTAAGTGTGACTACCTCCTCAAGCGACGAATCGATGAGGGAATGACCTTCGTGAGAGAAGCGACGAGTCGCTTGACCCAAGATGACTTGTGCAAGGTTGCCTTTAGAGGGTTTACCGTTAAGCGTGTGCAATTTTTCCAACATTTGGACCTATTTTTGGTGGGTGTTAACCCTTTTGGTGATGCCGTAGTGGGGTGAAATCATCGACAACCCATCTTCCCGTGGAGCGGTCCGGCTATTGTAGCCTTCTTTGGGAAGTAGGAGAGCAATAATTTGGACCTCGACATCGATTTTATTTGCCCGGAGTTTAAGTGGAAGAGCACTTGTGTCCGACAATGTTTTTTGTTGGTTTTGTGTTGCATTTTTTGTTTTTTGTTGTTTTTTTTTTTTTGTGACACCATTTGGTGATAAAATTGTCAAAAATTTGTCTTCCCGTGGAGCGGTCCGGCTATGGTAGCCTTGATAGTGATAATTTGTGACCCTGATGTTGATTTGCCATGCCAAGAGCTTAAGTGCAAGAGCACTTGTGTCTGGCAATGTTTATTGCTTTTTGTTTGTGTTGCATTTTTTTTTTTTTTGTTTTTTTTTAATGGGTTTTGACCCTTTTGTGACGTCGTAATGGGGTGAAAGTGTCGACAATCCGTCTTCCCGTGGAGCGGTCTGGCTATGGTAGACTTCTTAGGGAGTAGGATAAAGACAATGTAGACCCTGACATCAGTTTTTCTATGCTAATAGGTTAAGTGCAAGAGCACTTGTGTCTGGAAATGTTTATTGCTTTTTGTTTTTGTGTTGCATTTATTTGTTGTTTTTGTTGTTTTGATTTTCTTTGATCTTGTGGATGATGGTTGATGAATATGGATGTATGCATGTTGATTTATTTTGATGGATGCATATGCTATGATGAATGCAAATGGTTTTGATTTATATGTGATATGCAAATATGAAATGGATGAATGGGGTTTGTGATGTTTGGCTATGGCACCAAGGACTATTTAGAACTCTATTATTTTGTTTTTAGGCGATTGCTGTAATGTATGGCTCTTGTATGTATACATGTGGTTTTCTCTTTTTGTATTTTCTGATGGTATTGTAAGGATGAAAAGTGGTGCAGTTGGTTTAGAAATGTAGCTAATGTTTTCTGAGACTCAGACGGTTTTAACTCACTAGCCAAGACTGTACTTTGTCTTACAAGACTTTTGAACAAGGTATGAGTCAGACTTGTTTTTAACCAAGCTATTTCACATCCCCGTGTGTGCAATTGAGTTCATTATTGTGGTATTTATCAAGATACCGCCGCGATGCGATGGGCTTTCAACCGAACTCGTATCGAGAATCACCTAATTAGCTCCACGAACTCCTTTGTTGTATGTACTAAGATTAATCTGCTGTGTAATCCAGGATGCCATAAGCTAGCTCATCCACATGCAAACATTAATATGTACGCAAGTTAATGTGACAGATATATCGTCATGTGGGAGGTTTACTTCTATTACCGATAGGCTATCAACCAAATTGTTACTAAAGCTTGCCTTATGACCTATAGAATGCTGAGAGTTCCAGGGATTCAAGGTCAACTCCCTTCTTTTCTTCAATTGTATTGGGATACTTGCTCATTGTAGTGATGAGATCACTGTTTATTTTGATTTTTTTTTCTTTCGAGCAAGGGATTGGGGTCATGGAGTGACCAAAATCACTGTTGTTTGTGCCTTTTGATGTGTGCACTGTAGTTTGTCAAATTTGGAGTTTTGACATTTTGCAAATTTTTTGTGTTTTGCAACTGTTGAGAACTTTAGGGATTCTTAGGGAATTGGGTAGGGATGATGCTTGTCCTTTTGCCAACTCTCAGCATTCTAGGGGTCATTCGCACGGGGGGATGAGCAAGATAACCGTTTCGCTTGTGGTGACCTAGATTATTTTGCAGGTTTCGTCTTTCGTTCACACAATTTGGGAATTTTAGTGTTTTGATTTGTGTTGGGATGTTACGTAAAAAGGTGTATTTCAAGTATGACTCTACCTTCGTAAAATATGTTCGACTTGATACACTACATGGCTAAAGAGGAAAATGATGACTGAATCACTGAAACTCTTGGTACATTCCCAGACCACTGACTGTAGTGTGGTAAAAGCAATGCTTGGTGTTTTTGTTATTTTTGTAAAATGGAACAGTGTGGAACAAGATGGTCTATCAGAGCAATTACAGCCTATGGTGCCTTTGACCTATACGACCACAAATATGCAATGTATGGATGCAATGCTAATGCAACTACATATTTTGTAATTTTGATGGATAGTTTTTGGTGAAGTTGAAGATGAGGTGCGAGAATATGAATTTTATGATGAATTTGAGTATGCCTAGAATTGAGATGCAAATCTTTATTGTTTTTGATGATTTTTGTTGTTTTGAATTTCTTGATTTTTTTTGACCAAGCGATTGCGATAATCGTTGGAGCTTTTTGGGTTTGACCAAGTGATTGCGATAATCCTTGGAGCTTTTTGTATTGACCAAGAGATTGCGATAATCCTTGGAGCTTTTTGGTGACCAAGAGATTGTGATAATCCTTGGAGCTTTTTGGGTGACCAAGAGATTGCGATCATCCTTGGAGCTTTTTGGGTTGACCAAGAGATTGTGATAATCCTTGGAGCTTTTTGTATTGACCAAGAGATTGCGATAATCCTTGGAGATTTTTGGGTGACCAAGAGATTGCGATCATCCTTGGAGATTTTTGGATTGACCAAGAGATTGCGATAATCCTTGGAGCTTTTTGGGTGACCAAGAGATTGCGATAATCCTTGGAGCTTTTTGGGTGACCAAGAGATTGCGATAATCCTTGGAGCTTTTTGGGTGACCAAGAGATTGCGATAATCCTTGGAGATTTTTGGGTGACCAAGAGATTGCGATAATCCTTGGAGCTTTTTGGGTGACCAAGAGATTGCGATAATCCTTGGAGCTTTTTGGGTGACCAAGAGATTGCGATAATCCTTGGAGCTTTTTGGGTGACCAAGAGATTGCGATAATCCTTGGAGCTTTTTGGGTTGACCAAGAGATTGCGATAATCCTTGGAGTTTTTTTTTTTTTTTTGGTATATGGCTTTCTTAGATATGAAATGGTCACAAATGACTGATATTCAAGGGTTCTGTTTCCTTGATACCGTCAAGAGAAGCTAGCCGGTACGTCCCGGGTCCTATTTTACTATCAATGACATAAGGACCTAACCAATTTGCCATGAATTTGTCCCTCATGTGGGACGGAAAATTAGGGTTTTGTTGGTTTTCCTTCAGAACCAAATCACCAACCCGAAAGTCTCTTAGGTGAACTTTCATGTTGTAAGCTTTCTTAAGCCGCTCTTGATAGATACGTAAGTGCTCGAGAGCATTAACGCGTCGTTCGTCAAGAAACGTAAGTTGGTCTAATCGGGCTCGCCGTGCGAGTGTTATCATCGATGAACTCCCGCATTGATATGCACAGGGAAGGAATTTCCAACTCGAGAGGCATTACGCCTCTCGAGCCATACACCAGTTGAAAACAAAGTTGCCCCGGTGGGCGTCCGAATGCTAGTGCGATAAGCCCAAAGGGCAAGTGGGATTTGTATGTGCCAATCCTTATGACCGTCTGCGACGGTCTTTTTAAGGATGGCGATTAGCGTTTTGTTTGATGCCTCTGCTTGCCCATTTGCTTGCGGATAATAGGGTGTTGAAAAGTTGTGCTGAATTTTGTACTTTGTGGTTAAAGCACGCACGTCTTTGTTCTTGAATGATGGCCCATTATCCGAGATTATTTTGGATGGAATACCAAAACAACATATGATGTAATGCAAAATGAACTCCGCAATGCGGGGTCCTGTCGTAGAGGTTAACGAAATTGCTTCCACCCATTTGGTAAAATATTCTGTGGCCATTATGATAAACGTGTGACGGCCTGACGATGTAGGGGAGATCTTTCCGATTAGATTGAGGCCCCACTACGAAAATGGCCAAGAAGACTAGACTGTCTGTAGGGCCTGGGAAGGTGCATGCATTAAATTGGCATGATGTTGACATTTCACGCACCTCTTGACATACTCGCAACAATCTCACTCTAAAGATGGCCAATAATAGCCCATGCGAAGAATGCGCTTTGCGATGGCCATACCGCTAAAGTGGCCACCACATGTACCATCATGCGCTTGGGCGACTGCCCAAGTGGACTCTTGCTGGTCCAAACAACGAAGAAGAATTATGTCATAGCTTCGATGATACAAAATGTCTCCTATCAAGACAAAATGTCTCCTATCAAGACATACTTAGCCGCTTTTTGCTTGAATGTTCATTTTGCGGCGTGCGTCAATCCAAAGGGAAGATTACCTAATTTGAGGTAATCTCTTATGGGTAAATACCGGTCTCGTTGATCAGAAACCTCGACAGTATGAACAGCCAATCCCTTTTGAAGTTCTTCCCTAACAAATGCTGAATGGGATAGAGCTTGTAAAAATGGCGTTGTGTTGCTATTAATGGGAGTGGGGGAAAACAAAGACCCCCAGTTGGCCCGTTTCAAACAGTCTCGGATTCGAAAGAACTTATCCGAAGATGGTTCGATCTGGATCATGTGGGTTCCTGGCGTCAAGTCTGAGCTTGCACGCTCTATCGCGGATTGTGATAAGGTTTTGACTTGAATAGTTGTCATATCACCTGAAAGGTCTTGTGGTATTAGTGACCCCAAAGAGGCCATTGTGTCCGCAAAATGATTCGATGATCGAGGGAGTGCCTCGATGTCATACCACTCAAGTTTTGCCAGGAATTTGTCCACGAGGGCTTTATAGGCCTTCAGAACTGGGCATTTGCATTGATATACCCATTTGACTTGATTGACTATTAACAGCGAATCACCAAAGATGTTCAGTCTTTTGATGTTCATGGCGATTGTTGTTTGAAGACCTAGGAGCAAGGCTTCATATTCTGCATTGTTGTTGGTGCATGGGAAGTTTAATTTAAATGACAGGGGCATTGGAGCACCTCGCGGTGTGAAGAATACAATTCTGCGCCACCCCCTTGCTCGCATTTAGAACCATCAAAAAATAAGGTTATGTCGGCTCGAGACTCGGCTCATCAGAATCTGGCGATTCTGAGACATGGAAGACCCCATCATCGGGTAGTTCTATGACCAGAGGCTAATCGTCTTCAAGAGGAGCCTCTGCTAGTTGATCGGCTATGACTTGTCCTTTTATATATTTTTGCCCAATAAACTCAATGTCAAATTTTGTCAACAACATGATCCATTTCGCCGTGCGACTACTATGATAAGTACGACTCATCATGTATCGCAATGGATTCTCCTTAGACACAACATACGTAGTGTTGCTCGACATGTAGTGGCGTAGCCTTTTGGTAGCAAACACCACTGCCAAGCAGAGTTTTTCAACGTATGCATAGTTAAGTTCGTAACTGACCAGGGTGCGGCTAAGATAGTATGTAGCCTGTTCTTTGTGAAGTTCATTCTTCTAGGCTAGCATTGTGCCCAGTGCCACCTCAGTAGCTAAAATGTATAAGTAGAACGGCACACCTGGTCTAGGTGGTGCCAAATCGTGCGACGAAGCCAAGTCATTGTTTGATTTCGTCAAAGGCTGACTGGCACTCGTCATCCCAATGAAATGTGACCCCCTTGTGCAATAATTTGTTCATGGGTCGACATTTGTCAGATAATTGCACTATGAAGTGTTTAATCGACGCGACCTTTCCTTGCAGACTTTTGAGCTGCTTGATAGTGGTTGGGGGAGCCATTTCAAGGATTGCCTTGACTTTGTTTGGGTCCACTTCGATGCCTCTCTTTGAGACTATAAAACCCAAGTGTTTTCCAGATGTGACGCCCAACACGCACTTCTTGGGATTCGATCTGACCTTATGCTCTATGAGGCGATCGAGAATCTTGCTTAAGTCACCGAGATGATCTGAGCGCAAGAGAGACTTGGCTAACAAATCATCCATGTAATCTTCCAAAGTTTTGTGCATGTAATCGTGGAAAATATACGTCATAGCACGTTGGTATGTAGCGCCATCATTTTTAAGGCCAATATGCATGACCTTATAGCAAAATGTCCCCCAAGGCGTTGTGAATGCTGTTTTGAGTTGGTCTTCAGGATTGATACGAATTTGATTGTATCCTGAGAAACCATCCATTAGGGAGAGCATTTCGTGACCTGCTGTAGCATCTACCAATGCGTCGATGCTTGGCAAGGGGAAATCATCCTTAGGACTTGCTTTGCTTAGGTCTCGAAAGTCGATGCATATGCGAATCCTCCCGTTGGGCTTCTTGAAGGGAACCATGTTGGACAACCATGGCAGATAATCCACGTAGATGACAAATTGTGCATCCAACAGCTTTTGTAATTCGTCTTTGACCATCAAGGCCAATTTTGGGTGCATCTTTCTTAGTTTTTGCTTTACAGGCTTGATTTTCGGATCAAGCATTAAATTGTGCATGACTAGCTACGGGTCTAGTCTTGGCATATCCTTGTACGACCATACAAAAACCTCCTTCTTTTCTTTAATAAGGGCAATGTAATTGGCTTGCTATTCAGGGGAAAGGCTTACCCCCAGCTTGAGAATCTGTGGATTCATTGGATCGTGCCGATGTCTACGTCAGTCATCTCCTCGACTGACATGTGGGATCCGTACTCCAACTGATGTGGAGTTGGGATTAAATGGATATCATCGACTGAGTTAAGATCTACGTTTGGAACCTCGGGTCTCTCTTCGACTTGAAAAATATCCTGAGTTGTCCTTGGGGTAAAATGAAGCATTTCATCGAAAGGCCAGTACTCTGATGGTGACAATGGTGAATTGACATGATCCCAGTCGATGGCATCCATGTCTAGATGCAATGACCGTGATGGATCGGTCGTATTGCGGATGGGTGCGGTCAAATCAATGGAGATCATGTGGATGGAATGAATTTGGTCTCCAGAACCGCGGGTGTGATGACTTGATTCTTTTAGATGTTCCCTATACTCCGGATCTGGCTCTATGGGAACGGGCACGAATGGATCCTCTCTAGGTGCAAATTCATCTCTATGTGTGAAAAGGAATGCGAGGTCTTCCCTCGACTCGCTCGTCATGATGGGATCTCGAGGTGGACGATGCTCATCTTGAATTTGGAGCCATAGGTCTAACACTTGGTCCCACCTCGCTGGGTCTACGTGCCATTCATGTCCTAATAGTATACCCATCTGTCCCATTAGATCTTCATGAGTTAGAGCGCGGTGATTTTGTCACGCATGTCTGAGATAGATCATCTCAGTCTCATCTTCTGAATCACTTTCATAGATCCAAAATTGTTCATTCTCTTCAGCATCTGTTGCTTGTGACGTTGAGGATCCTCATTGTTCCAGTAAGTTAATCTGGTCCCATTGCGGTTGTTCCACTCTTAGTGGAGGGACTTGATTCTCTTGAGACTATGTTATTTCGTCTAGAACCTCTAAGGGGAACAGTTTTAGAAAGATGTCTGGCAACCGTTGATGTTCTCTTTGAGGATTAATATCTGAACTTTCGCCTCTCTCTAGCAAAGAAGAGGGATTACTGTTGCTTCCAGGGGTGTTTTTTGACCATGGGAGGTAGTCTCCCAATGTGTATTCTGTATTCGGATTGGCATAAGGACCTTGTGCCAATCCCCCCTTGCTAGGCCTTGCATATTTTCAACCAAGATGTCTAATGGCAGGTGATGGTTGAACCCTAGCCCTGACTTGTCATATGGCATCTGATATCTTGGTTGGCAAAGGATCCGCATCCCTTGCTCATATCTGCCTAGCCTGTATCCATGCCAATTTCCTTGGCCTAGATATTTTAGGGCAAATTCTGGGTTTGACAGATAATTGATGTTTTCCACAAAAGGTTCTTCGTCTGTTTCCTTTCGTTGGCATGGTTCAAGACCATGATCAAGGCCCCCATACACAAAATTTGTCTGGTTCGGTGGGTAGCCTAGAGGGACGATTGTTCCAATGGGAAGGCGAGGTCTTCCCATGTCTTGTACTGACTCCAGTGTGGGGGTTGCCACAACATTTTGCACTAAGTATTCCCCCAGTCTTGTACTGGCCATTTCAACAGTGATTGTTGATGATTGGGTGGGAGGAAATGGTAGTCCTTCCTGAGTCCATTACATGTTTTGTGGTTTAGGAATCTTGGTTTCCGTTGCGTTGGGCGCTTCCTCTGTTTTTATTGTTGAAATTGTGGGCAACCTTTCTTCTAAGGGTTTAACCTCTTCCATGATTTTTTTTCCCTTGTCCTTCTATTGGGCCATGATAGGTGGCGTTGATGATGAAGGAGCCGATGATGAAGTCTCACCTGGCTAGGATTTTGCCTTGTTGGCCACCAGTGGTGCCTGCGGTATTGGACCTTGTTTAGATGGATTTAATTGGAAATCCAAATGCGTTGAAGGGAGGGTCGATTGAGGTATGAATTGTATTGCATTGCAATACTTGAAGGGCTCTAAGTCCATTGGGACTACATGTATTTCTCCTTCATAAGCATACTTCAAGCATTGGTGGGTGATCGAAGGGACACATTTCATATCCCTGATCCAAGGCCGCGCTAGTAGTATATTATAAGCCATTTCACCTTCCAGCACATGGCACAGTGTAGGTATTGACTTCTGTCCTACCTGGACTGGCAGAATGATTGTGCCGACTATCGAGCATATTGCATCATTAAAAGCTCGCAGTTTGTACGTGGAGGCTGTGATGTGAGAGGTCAGCAGCTTCAAATGCTTTAAGGCTGTAGTGGTTATGATGTTACTGGACAAGCCAGTATCTATCAGCACTCTCTTATACGGAATCCCGTTGACCCACGTGATAACGTGCAGGGGTGGATCTGCCATGTAATTTGATATTGTTTTGACCTCATCTTCTCTGAATGTGATGACTGGCTCCGTACATTGTTTCACATGTCCCACGAAAGCGTTGAAAGAATTTGCCTCATGGGGTTGTAATTCAATGGCTTTTAAAATGTCCATAAGAGCTTCTCTATGGGGAGCTGATTGTTGAATAAGCTCGAAGATGGACATCCTAGCCGACGTAGTCCGCAAAATCTGCGTGAGTTTGGTTCGTATCGTGACCTCAGGTCTAGGCGGAGGTAACTACGTTGGGCGTTGTTGAGGATGCGATGTTGCCGGAACTTCCTTCGTAGCTACCTCAGGGGCAGCTACCGGGTACCTTCTGTTCCTTTTTACTATCCTAATCATTCCCACAAATCCCTGTGTGGGAAGATCTTGTCGCACCTCTTTAATCTGGAGTGGTTTTGTTTATGCCTCGTGGGCTGGCAAGGGGTCCTTGAATACCCCCATTTGCTGGTTTTTTGGTGCGATGGGGTTGTCCACAACCAATGTTTTGTTGTCGATCAAATCCTGGACTAGGTCTTTGAATTTCAAGCACCCATTCAAGTCATGTCCTCTGCGCCTATGGAATCTACAATACAATTCCTCTCTGTATCCCCTAGGCTTGGGAATGTTAGGGTCTATAATTTGGATTTCCGGCAGAGTGACTAAATTTTCCGCTGAAAAGCGGTCAAATAAGGAGTCCCTAGACTCCGCATATGGGGTGAAATTTCGCCTAGGGCGACGCAGGTAATTTTTCTCCTGTCTTCTATTATCTCTTTCATAAGTAGGAGGCACTGCCTGGTAGTTAGCCTTTTGAGGCTACGTTTCTTGCATAGGCACGGGAACATTTATCGCAACTTGGTTGATTGCAGCGTGTTGTGGTTGCGTTGTCCCAATTTTAGTGGTTTTATTCCACTCTTTCTTCTTAGGCTTGGCAATTGCGCCTTCGCCTATCTTAATCTCTTCTATGACTCTGGCTTGCGCCAAAGCTTCTTCTAAGATGTCGTATTGTCACAGTAACAATAGACTAGAGATTGATTTTAAGCAACTTTTTGCGAACATCTGCATGAGATCAGACATAGGAGGACGATAGGGTAACCTAGAAAGCAAAGCTCTCCATCGATTCCCATATGCTGCCATTGTTTCCTCTTCAAATTGCTTGAGGCTCGCTAAATCACTTAGTGATGCCTTCTTCCTTGTGTTGAAGGCAAAGCGTTCAAGAAACGCGTCTACTAATTGATCTAAATTGCTTATGCTGTGTTTGGGCAGTTGTGTGAACCAATCCGAGGCGGGGCCTGCGAATGTGGTTATGAATGTTCTAAGCAACAATGCGTCATTATCTTGGATGTCGAAGCATCGGCTTAGAAATCGTGTAACGTGTTCCTGTGCGTCCTCTTCACCTTTAAAAACTACCAATTGAGGCAACTTGAAGTGTTCGAGGTAAAGAGGTGTAGGCACTGAGGGATGCACTGGATTATTGCGGAGTAGATGTAATGTGGGTTTTTGATGCCCAGTAGCTTTTGTCTCCACAGACTCCAAACGCTCCAATAGCGCTTGGTATGCATCGAAAGATTTTATTTCTTCCTCTCTTGTTCGCTCTTGTTGCAAGTTACGATAAATTGGAGGCCTATGGAGGGGTGGCCGAATGGCATCCTTCCTGCCTTGATGGGGGGTTTCAACATATTCCTCTTCTGGTTCATACTCCTCGTAAAATTCTTGAGGAGTTTTTAGGCGAAACCTATGACCTTGATCAAGCTCTTGCTGACGGTACCCATCATTGTTTCGGGGAGTTGCCTCCCTCTCGAATCTACGAGGTCTTGGAGGCAGAGCTTGACGAGGTCGTGGAGACCTGTCCTGCACCAACGGATTACTCCTATCATACTGTTTAGCTCTTTGGATGTGAGGGGTTGGCCCCCTCTCAGGTATTTCATAACGTAACTCATCCGCTTCGCGTTGCATGCGATCTCTATCCAAGTGGTGTCGATACTCTATCTCCTAATGACTTTGTTTAAGCTGCATGATTTGGGCTTGACGGGCAATATATCTGGTGACAACTAGGTCAATTTGGTCTACCCTATTTTTCTCAGGAGGTTCGAATGTTTCTTCTATGTGTTTACCTTGAGTTTGCTGGTCTAAGGTTTCAATGGGTCACTTCCCTCTATCGAGGTAAGCGGTATGTGCTCGAGGTTCTAGCCTCAATGGGTGATCATGATATCCTGCTGGTGCGGAAATGCAAGGTTCCCACATTGTTTTTTGCCCTCGAGGAATGCAATGGCTTTCCTCGTACTCCCTTTCATGGGTGTAAAGGGGGTGAGCAGAGTTAGGTCACCCTATGTAAGGATCCCTGTGCTCCGAATTTGGTCTCTCTATTCTGATGATAGGTAAAGAAGGGACGCCATATCCACGTTGCCCCTCCAAATGGACGGTGTGCCTGTCTAGCGCTTCATCGCACGGTGGCCACTCATGCCTAACTTCAAGATGTGATTCTCTATTTATGTCAAGGTCTACATGTAAGGCATCTTCCCGAAAGGGGCTGCTTTGAATAGGCATACCCCATCGAGGATTCTGAATTGGATTCTTTTGTAGGTTAGACCTATAAGGCGGTATGACCAAATCCTCAGGACTGAAGTGAAGGCGACTTGTGCCTGCTTTTTTTGTACCTTTCGGAGCTTCTGCCCTTGATTGGGCTTGACTGCGAGTGTACACCATTGCGGTGCTTCTATGCTATCTAAATAATTTTTTATCTCGTTTATGACTTTGTTTGTCTACACTAAGCAGAATTAAGCACACACATTCACAAAACCGTGATTATCTCTTTTAAGGATTATTGGTGTGCCCTAAACTGGTTTAGTGCATTTTGGTGTTTTGTTTTGTTTTTGTAGGTTTTGAATATCGTTTAAATGCATTATGACGGCTCATATAACTCCCAAAACAGTAGCCCCTTCAATATACCAACCAGGCCGATATACCAACCTCTCTATATACCCGCCCTTACGATAGGGAGACTATAGGTACGTGAGAGCAGAAGGTACGTGGTACGTAGGCGGTACGGAAGGGGGATTGTCCTGTTAATGGCACCTACCATAGAAAACTTATCCTCGTGCACATGGGAATCACCCCAGCGACACTCAGTCTATCTTTGTCAGGATTTACGCCTAACAACAGTTGACAATCAGGAAATGGATGCAAATCAAGCCAAGGTGGTGATGAAATCCACCAATGGTCTTGATCAAGGGCTGGGGTCTTACGACCATCTCCTTGGTTTAAAATTGTTGCGTGGAGTGTGAGATTCATTTTATTTAGCGAAAATGAAACAAGCATGAATGATTTTCCCTAAGTATGCAGGATAAAATGAAAACAGTCAAAGAAACAGAAAACAGAAATAGAAAATTTAACAGAGATGATAAAATCCCTACCTCTTCTCTGCCTGCTCTGATTGCTTCTGAATTTCTGTTCTGAAAAGTTGCAGACAGAAATTCGTCCGTCGGTGAGACAAATTATAGAACAGAATTTGTCCCTCCCAGAGACGAATTTGAATTCGTCCCAGGGTCAGACGAATTGTAGAACAAAATTCGTCCCTGCCAGAGACGAATAGCAGTCTGCTAAAAAAAAAATGTACCTTTCAAGCACAAAACACAAAAATTTAATCAGTTTCTGTGATTTTAAACACCAGGGAATAGGGTCCCACCGTGATCTCCACTGAAAGCACGAGATTCCGGGAAAAGGAAACACTAATTGCAATATAACCAAAACCAAATGCGCTTAAGTCCTAGAAACGAAAAGTGCATGAAATGGAAAAGAAACGCATTGGAAGAGACACAAGCAAATGGAGAAAACACAGCCCTTTCATTAATATCCCTTGATCTCTGTTACAATGATGTCTCCTCCCTTTTCGGGGGCTACGAGCATTAAAAGAGTTCGATTACAATCACTCAATGTTCCTATTTCCACGTGCCCATGATTGCAATGGGCGGGCCAAGATGAAGCCGTCACTGATGTCGATGAGTTCTTCACCTCCGCTGCTTCTCCTGCGAACAAAGAAACAACCAAGATGTTAGTAGCACCTTCTGCAAGTGAAAAGTGTTCGTTCTTCTAGAATCATCAAAAGATGCATGCAAACATTTATCTAAAACAGTAAACAAAATGATTCTAAATAGCCTAAAAACTTGATAGAAGACAAAAAATGTTACCAGAAGGCCATTGCCACTGAGACAGCTGCGCATCCGCCTTCAACTCGGAATTCATACACGGGTGGGACTATTTATGACCGCAATTCGTCCCCGGGTGGGATGAATTCGGAATTCGTCCACGGGTGGGACGATATCCGATCGCACTTCGTCCACGGGTGGGACGAATTCTTCGTGTTGAAGAAGCCGACCTCTTCGCTGCTCCAATGTCGATTCCTGAGACCTGCAAAATGCCTACAAAAAAGGGGGTTATGTAATTGGGGCCATTTTGGGATGACCCAGATGGTAGGATTCTCCCAATTTGGCCTCTACCCTCGGGAATTTGATCTCGCCAACTGCAAGTCAGTGAAACAACAAAGCGACACAAAACATACTAGAATCTGACCAAAAGTTACGAAATTGCAGTTGTGAGTTAACCAAACATAATAACACAAAATGCAACCTGAAAAAGTAATCTAGAATGCTCTAAAACCTAGAAAGTGTGAGGGTGCCCAAGTGGGCCTCCCACCGTTGGCACTTGATTTCGGTGTCAATCCACTAGGGATGGGCCCAAAACCTCTTAGGATTGGGGGGTCGGCGAATTGGTTGGTTTAGGTGTCCATGTGTTGGATTTGGGTCAGGTTCAAGCTTCCAAAAGCCACCCAAAAACCTCCTTTTCAAAAGAGATTGGTGGATGTGGGAAGGTGAACCAAAAGGGATGCAAGTGGGTCTTCAACTCGGCAGCACTTCGTTGCTTGAAAACTCCTTCAACCTGTATATCTTGGGTGAGAAAAGTCTCACATTTTATAGACCCAAGGGGTCACTTTTGGGAGGGAAGCACAAATGACTGTTATGGGCTGCCACTTGGCCTCATTTGTCTTTTTGCCCGTTAAACTTGGAAATCGTCTCACCCAGGGACGATTTCAGAAATTGTCCCTGGGTGAGACGATTTCAAGTTAGCAATCGTCCTTGGGTGAGACGATTTTAGAAATCATCCCTGGGTGAGACGATTTCAATTTAGCAATCATCCCTGGGTGAGACGATTACTAGGCAAAGTGTCTAAGTGTGCCAAATTGCATCTTGACCTCACAAAATTGCTATGAAAGTGGTTAAGACCACTGTTTGACCTCTGAGGGTTTCCCTGGGGGCTGTGTTTGTCAAAGAGATCAGTGTTTGCAGTCACATAATCGGATTGGTGCTGTTTTGGTGTCTACGAAGGAAATTATAAATTTTAATATATATATATATATATATATATATATATATATATATATATATATATATATATATATATATATATATATATATATATATATATATATATATATATATATATATATATATATATATATATATATATATATATATATATTGTATTGTAAGAGTAGAAATTTTAATATCTAAAAAGCAAATTGAGGAGAATATTTGCATAATATGGTAAAATAAATCTATATAAACTATTTAGATAATACCATAAACAAATTTATCTATAAAAAAATTGTAGCTATAATGAGCAATCTACAATAGATATAAAAATCTCTTTCCCTTTTTTAAAATATAAAAGATAAGATATAATGAACTAGTTCGTGAAACTGCCTTAAAAAGAGAATACCTAACAGAATCTATCTTGCTCTCATACCATATTAGAATTTCCCAAGAGTAGGACTATAAGAAATTACAAGATTTGAAGGAACAAAATAGAAATGATTGATTTATTCTATGGATTAACTTTGTATAAATAGCAAAGTTGATCATTGAGAGTTGTTGGATTACAACTCATCAAATATGATCTAGACTATACTGGGAGTTCACCTGACTCGTGGAGGAGTGGAAACTCAAGTATGTCTATCCTAGTAGAACTTAAGACAATAATTACTTATTCTAACAATTGAGGGCTATATCTTGAACCTTCCATAGGGCAAGTACAGAGGCAAAAATATATTTAGTTCTCCCATATGACATAATATAAGATTCACATTTTATATATAAAACAAAAAAATAATATTATAATTTTTAATATGAATGTCTTAAATATGCATACACAAATGTTATTTTAAAATTATAGTTATTTAACTAGATATTTTTTTGGTTGGTAGAGGTTATTTTTTAAAGGGTTCTTGAACCTATTATGAGTAGGATTTTGAAATGCACCCTCAAACCTTAGATATAACAATAAGATATCAAGAAAGAAAATATAAGAGATTGTCATAATTAAATAGCCAGCTCACAACAGAGGCCAGCATAGGAGATACCATAACCCAAAACAACCAAGGGTGCTTAGAGAACCAGAAAGCCAAGAATATTGCCTAATAATAGATTAGATCTACAACAACAACATCCAAGCCTCACAAACAACTAGACCAAAAACAAATAAAAATCACTTGCTGAAAGCCTTTCTCATTGAGGTCTTGGGAGGCTTACCCACCTTTTTTTGACCCCATAGAAAGAAATTATTTTTTAGGCCACACTCCTGAATACATTTGTTCCAAGTCTCCATGATTAGAACAACCTCATTCTCTTTAGGTTTTAGAGCCTCAAAACTATCTGTTAGAAGGGGTTATACTTCTTTAGCAATATTAGAGTCGATCTCCATTTATCTGAGTGCTTTTTTGTTGGGTCTCCCCACTTTCCTTTTGTTCCCTACATCAAAACAAGCTTCGTGTGACTTCTTGTATTCAGACCCAAAGAGCTTTTCTCAAACACAATTTTTGGAGAGGCTAGAGAGCTTTCCATTAACTCTTGAAGAGTCGGATCATCCATGTCAAGATAGTCAAAGAAATTTTTGAGGATAAGACTAGAGGGATTTACCTCTTCTCCACTCTCCCTGAATTTTAGAAGTTGAAGAATATGCCCCGCTATTGGGCTAACTTCCCTTCGCTTCATAGGAACTGTGTTCAACTCCTCCTCTTCATAAAACATGATTTATGGAAGAAGGGATCCCTCCTATAATTTTTCATTGAGTCCAAATTGATAAATAGAAATAAAATCTTATCCTTTAAAATTTTGAGGGTTTTACTTAGGCACCCACTTTTCACTAAGCTTCTTACTGTTTTCCTTATGACTCATCAAAGTAGTTAGAGATTTAGGATGTAGGAGGAATAAGCTCTTATGGTACCCACCCTTACCACACTCTTGGCAAACTTAGGATTTATTTTTATATTCATTGTTCTGAACCCAGGTGCCAAGATTAGAAATGAGTTCAACAAAGCTTGAAATATCCTTCTCAATATTTGCCATCACACATAATCTAGCATAGAGCATTTGAGATTTTGAACTACTAATCTGGTCAAACAAAATCAAATCCTCGATCGTCTTGGTAATATATTCGAAGATGCTCTCATGCCAAATATGAAGTGGGAAGTTTGGTAGCTTGACCTATAGTTAGACAAGATTAATTGTCTATGTCAGGGTATTAAAATTTGGGTCCCATTTATGCATAAATAAACCTTATTTTCCAAAAAAAAATGTACCCCCTTCCAAGATCCGCTTGGAATCCTCCTCAGTGTTGAGCCTGATATGGAAGAAATTTCTTGGTATGGCCAAAATTTCACGATATTCGATAGGTATCCATCTTACCAAAAGCCCATCTACTTAGAGAATCAATATTAGGCCTCCTACCTTGGAATTTTTTGAAAAAATTCCACAACCCATATTTTAGGATATTATAGGGATATGGATCTGGTTTGATAGAGGAGAGGTATAAAAGAGGGTTTTATATCCTCCATTACCACCAATGGGTACTTTTGCAAATAAAGGTACACTAGGAGGGATGGGGTCCTCCCTATAGGTTCTATTGGTCCCGCATTTGAGCTTACCAGGATCCCACTCCTCCCATTCAAAATTAAAGGAGGGGTAATGAGAGTCAAATAGATCCACCTTCATGAACTTATCTTCTTCAGTAATGGGATCAAATCTACCTAACTAGGCATCCACTTCCTCTAGAATGATCATCTTCATCCTCTATAGTGCTCCTCTAAAATCCTAATCTGTAGGGTTATGCCTAAGGGGTTGGACTCAAAATGTACTTGTAAAAAATGGTGAATCCTAATCAAAATCAAGGTGAATCATGGATAATCCTAAGCAAATCAAATCGAGCATCTTCATACAAAAATTTGGGGTATTTGAAACCCTAAAATATAAGGTCAAATTTGGGACCACTTTTGACCTATTAAATCATTTATAATTTTATAAAAACACACCATTATATAAGGATTGAAAAGAGCTTTTCAATGAGTACAAATATGCCTATGTTTGGATATATATTGTGGCAAATTTAACCTACAAAAAAATAGGTTTTGAAAAATTTATATGAATGATCTGACATCAGTTTTCCTCATATTCACCAATTTCTAATTTTTGAAATCCTAATATTGGCCCAAATTATAAATATTCACCACTATGCATAACCCTGCTAATATGCCTCCTCTACAATGCTCCTCTAAACCTAATCTACATCCTCTGCAATGCTCCTCTAAAACCCTAATCTATATACTTTATAATGCTCCTCTGAAATCCTAATCTACCTTCTTTGCAATGCTCCTATAAAACCCTAATCCACCTCCTTTGTAATGCCCCTATGAAACCCTTTTTATTCCTCTAAAACTATGTGAGGGTTGTAGCTAGAATTGACTTTTGCACATGAATGAAAACCTGATTTAGCTTGTGCAAATTATATCTTTTGAAAACCCTCACATGGATGCAAGGTAGTAGTTGAAACCTCAGAAAAAAAAAACGATGTGGGTTTATGAAAAATAATAGCAATTGGATCTCTTTTGAAGAGGAACAAGAAACCTCCTTAACAATAAGTGAGGCTAAAACCCTTGTGTGCTATGAACACAAACAAATCGGTGGATGACCCGTGCTATTGAGTATCGTAGGGGAGGTTGTGTGTGAACAATCTCTATCTCCACTATTTAACTAGTCACAACTTGTAGCCTAGATTTAAAATACATAAATTTTGTAGAATATTAATATTATCTAATGTTTTTTTATCATTTGACTTTTTGAATTAGTTTACTTTTAAAATATAAACCATTTCAAATTAAAATTTCAAGAAAAATAATTAAATTGAATAAAAAATAAATAAATAACATAATTTGTATGACATGATTTATTCTCTCCTATCATAAAAATAAAAAAATTAATGTTTGTTATAAATTAATATATTACATACAAAAACATCATTTTTATATGTTGTACATTCAAATATTTATTCAAAAATAATTTTTAAAGTGCTTTAAAAAATATTTTTCATACATCTTAGGTTATTTAGGCTCTACACACGATACCCCTGCCTCCTTGGGTCTTACTCGAAAGTGGCATCCCTTTTGGGATGTTTTCCACAAATTAAAAAAAAATTAGGCTCTATACATTTCAAAGAAAAATCTCATATTTAAAATTGACTCTATAATAAAATAATTTATTGGCATATTAGCCACTCACTATCTTGTTATGTATTTTAATATTTTACTTCATATAGATATATGTATGCAAATTTTATTTTATAAAGAATGCAATACAAAATAGAAATCTACACTAAGAATGATTCAAATATCTCTTAATTTTTTTTATCAAATTTTAAGTGCATGTCATATTAAAGAGTAATAAAATTGATATAAACAAGTTTCCCTAGTCTAAAGGGGGACTTATTACCTTATAATCACCCATGAAAAAAATAATTTTTCTAATAATATATGATGGAAATTATACAAGTATGAGGTCATTCATCTAGGTTTGTTACTTATGAATATTTTGGAAAAGTATAATTAAGAATATTACAATGGTAAGAGTTAGATAATTGCATATTAGAGCTTATTGATGTAATGGTATGCTTATTTTTTATTTTGTGAAAGAAGGGATTTTTGAAAGGGTCCCCAAATATTTTACAAATAGAAAGCAAAAGCTTCCAAAGAGAACACTTAAAATCTATAGAAAATAACTATCCCATATAGTGGGACGTACCACAATCCAAGTGACACCCTCAACAATAGGACTACAAGATGAAATAAAATAAGAACAAAGAGAACCTGAAGAAGACAAAAAAAACCAATAACCAAAAGATCTCAAACTGTGATATGACCAAAAATCCCATAGGTCATATATCCATACTACATTATGGGACATGCAATATGATAAGGGAAAACCCATAAAATAGCCCATATCCTAGGACCAAAAAAAATAATCGTGAAGGAATCCTCAATCCTCTAGTACGATATCTCTAGCTGAATATTTTATAATCTTTAACCCTTTCAAATCCTACTGATCCCACCTTATCAGTATTTTTATTTCTTGAGCACATCCATATGTAATGGTATGTTGACCTCATAGGGTTTTTTGAGTTACATCCATGTTTATTAGAATATAATAATGATCAAAATAAGAAGTGATGCATGTTTATTAGAAGATAAGCATAAGGTGATAAAATATAATACATAAGTGATGCATCCTAAACAAAAGAGAAAATAATCCAAGATGTTGATGATGAAATAGGTCTATAGTGAAAAGAAGATTACAAGTAACATGTGGCCTATAAAATATGCTTCTCAAAAATAGAGATCAATGGAATATGTTAAAGTAGTTTAATTTAGCAACAATACTACAAGCTTTTAAGCGATAAAAGTCATCTATTTTTTAAGTCTATAATATATTTGTAAAGGAATTTATTTGATGATGTTGTAATTAATATAGAATATGGAATAGTTTTAAAGCAAAAATGTTATAAAGTAAAAATGAGTTCATCTAAATGGATGTAAACTACATGGAATATAGTATATCCTTCTATACTTCATCATGGAATAACACTTAGTGATTTTAAATGAAAATGATTATGATCTGAATGGATGTAAACTACATGGGATATAGTATATTCTTCTAAGCTAAAAAAATAGACTAGGTATAAAATATTTTTATAATTAGCTAATGAAAAGGACTAAGGTTACATAACTGAGTTACAAAAAAAAATAGCTTAGGCAATTGTATCTCCTTATCATTGATGTGGATAATAGATATGGTCTATTTGAGAACAAATAGATGGCCCTAAATTATATAACATTTTTATATCTTGTGTTTTACAATTTCATAAATATTGTAACTTGAAATTATTGTATTAGTAAGAATTTGATTCACTATGCTTTTAGTTTGAAATTTATATCTAGTATTTGATATAATTATGAAAATACCTTCTTATGTTTCATCTTGCATGATTTGTCTCTATTATATTTTTTATTTAATTTTTAAAGTAGTACTTTTTATACACATCCATTATAAGGATTAAATTCAGGTCACATCACCGATAATACAAGTGGCTTCTATTCGGGTAGACCACACTCACGAGGATGTATGTATCTAGTAAGTATTGGACTTAGACTTCTTCCATTTTTTTATCCATATATAAAAATCAGATTGGTAATTGTAGATATTAAACTTAAAAAATTAGTAAAAATAAAATTATAATTAAAATGATATCTTTTGCATTTTAAATATTCCCTTGTAGATAGCTTTGTATTTTTATATGTTATCTCTTAGTTTTAACTTTGTAGACACCAAAACAGCACCAATCCGATTACGTGACTGCAAACACTGATCGCTTTGACAAACACAGCCCCCAGGGCAGCCCTCAGAGGTCAAACAGTGGTCCTAACCACTTTCATAGCAATTTTGTAAGGTCAAAAGGGCAATTTGGCACATTTAGGCACTTTGCTCAGAATCTGTCTCACCCAGAGACGGATTCAAATCTGTCTCACCCAGAGACGAATTCAAAATTAGAATCTGTCTCACCCAGAGACGGATTCTGAATTCGTAACTGGTAGGGACGAATTCTGAGTTTAACGGGCAAAAGGAAGAATGGTGCCAAGTGGCAGCCCAGGACAGCCAGTTGATGACTCCTGCCCCGCACGCGTGTGTAGGTGGACAGAGGGGCCGTTAGAAGACTGTCACAAGGGGAAATTATGAAAGCCCAAGTCATGGAGGACTCCCCTCCCTCATGGGAAGACAAGACTGCCACATGGCACCTATGACCAACACATGGCATTTGTGCTTCCCTCTCAAAAGAGACCCCATGGGTCTATAAAAGGTGGGACTTTTCTCACCCAAAATAGACAGGTTGAAGGAGATTTCAAGCAACGAAGTGCTTGCCGAGTTGAAGACCCACTTGCATCCCTTTTGGTTCACCTTCTCGCATCCACCAATCTCTTTTGCAAGGGAGGTTGTTGGGTGGCTTTTGGAAGCTTGAACCTGACCCAAATCCAACACATGGACACCTGAACCAACCAATTCGCCGACCCCCCAATCCTAAGAGGTTTTGGGCCCATCCCTAGTGGATTGGCACCGAAATCAAGTGCCAACGGTGGGAGGCCCACTTGGGCACCCCCGCACTTTCTAAGTTTTAGAGCATTCTAGATTACTTTTTTAGGTTGCATTTTGTGTTATCATGTTTGGTTAACTCATAGCTGCAAGTTCATAACTTTTGATCAGATTCTAGTATGTTTTGTGTCGCTTTGTTGTTTCACTAACTTGCAGGTGGCGAGATCAAATTCCCGAGGGTAGAGGCCAAATTGGGAGAATCCGACCATCTGGGTCGTCCCAAAATGGCCCCAATTACATAACCCCCTTGTTTGCAGGCATTTTGCAGGTCTCGGGAATCGACATTGGAGCAGCAACAGTCGGCTTCTTCAACACAGAAGAATTCGTCCCACCCAGGGACGAATTGCGATAGAATTCGTCCTGCCCAGGGACGAATTCCAGTTGAAGGCAGATTGGCCAGCTGTCTCAGTGGCAATGGCCTTCTGGTAACTTTTTCTATCTTCTGTCAAGATTTCAAGCCATTTGGACTCATTGTATTTACTGTTTCAGGCAAATGTTTACATGCATATTTCGTTAATTTTAGAGAACGAACACTTTCCATTTGCGGCAGGTGCTACTGACATCTTGGTTGTTTCTTTGTTCGTAGGAGAAGCAGCAGAGGTGAAGAACTCATCGACATCAGCGGCGGCATCATCTTGGCCCGTCCATTTCAATCGTGGGCACGCGAAAAGAGGAACATTAAGTGATTGTAATCAAATTCTTTTAGCGCTCCTAGCCCCTGAAAAGGGAGGAGGCGTCATTGTAACAGAGATCAAGAAATTTTAATGAAAGGGCTGTGTTTTCTCCATTTGCTTGTATCTCGTTTTAATGCGTCTTTTTCCTTTCATGCACTTTACATTTCTAGGACTTAAGCGCATTTGATTTTGGTTGCATCGCAATTAGTGTTTCCTTTGCCCGAAATCTCGTGCTTTCAGTGGCGATCACGGTGGGACCTGTCCCATATTTTTAAAATCATAGAAAACTGATCAAAGTTTTGTGTTTGTGCTTGACAGGTACATTTTTTTGTTGCAGACTGCTATTCGTCTCTGACTATTACGAATTCTTAACTCGCAATTCGTCTGACCCTGAGACGAATTCAAATTCGTCTCTGGGAGGGACGAATTCTATTCTGCAATTCGTCTCCCAGAGGGACGAATTCCTGCCTACGGATTTTCAGAGCAGAAATTCAGAAGCAACTGGAGCAGGCAGAGAAGAGGTAGGGATTTTTATAATCTCTGTTAAAATTTTTGTTTCTGTTTCAGTTTCTTTGATTGTTTTCATTTTATCTCGCATTACTTAGGGAAAGTCATTTATGCTTGTTTCATTTTCGTTAAATAAAATGAATCCCACACACATCACGAAACAATTTTAAACCAAGGAGCTGGTCGTAAGACCCCAGCCCTTGAGCAAGACCAACGGTGGGTTCATCACCACCTTGGCTTAGCTTTGCATCCATTTCCCGATTGTCAACTGTTGTTAGGCGTAAATCCTGACGAAAGCAGACCGAGTGTCGTTGGGGTGATTCCCATGCGCGCGAGGATAAGTTTTCTATGGTAGGTGCCATTAACAGGACAATCCCCCTTTCGTACCACCTACGTACCACGTACCTTCTGCTCTCACGTACCTATAGTCTCCCTCTCGTAAGGGCGGGTATATAGAGAGGTTGGTATATCGGCCTGGTTGGTATATTGAAGGGGCGACCGTTTTGGGAGTTATATGAGCCGTCATAATGCATTTAAACGATCTTCAAAACCTACAAAAACAAAACAAAAAATCAAAATGCACTAAACCAGTTTAGGACACACCATTTAATCCTTAAAAGAGATAATCACGATTTGTGTATGCGTGTGTTTATTTCTGCTTAGTGTAGACAAAAACAAAAATCATCATAAAAGAGATAAAAATCTGTTTAGATAGCATAGAAGCACCGCAATGGTGTACACCCGCAGCCAAGCCCAATCAAGGGCAGAAGCTCCGGAAGGTACACAAGAAGCAGGCACGAATCGCCTTCGCTTCAGTCTCGAGGATTTGGTCATACCGCCTTATCGGTCTAACCTACAAAAGAATCCAATTCAGAATCCTCGGTGGGGTATGCCTATTCAAAGCAGCCCCTTTCGAGAGGACGCCTTACATGTAGACCTTGAGGTAAATAGAGAATCGCCCTCTCAGGTTAGACATGAGTGGCCACGACGCGACGAAGCGCTAGATAGGCACACCATCCATTTGGAGGGACAACGTGGATATGGTATCCCTTCTTTACCTCACATCAGAACAGAGAGACAAAATCTAGAGCGTAGGGTTCTTTACACAAAATGACCTAACTCCGCCTGCCCCCTTCACACCTATGAGAGGGAGCGCGAGGAAGATCATCGCATTCCTCAAAGACAGCAACATACAACGCGGGAACCTTGCGCTTCCGCACCAGTTGGACATCATGATCACCCCTTGAGGCCAGAACCTCGAGTACAGGCCGCCTACCTCGACAGAGGGAAGCGACCCCTTGAAGTTGTAGATCATCAAAATCAAGGCAAACACATAGGAGGAACATTCGAACCTCCTGAGCAAAATAGGGTAGACCAAATTGACCCGATAGTCGCCCAACATGCCACCCGTCAAGCCCAAATCATGCGGCTTAAACAAAGTCATCGGGAGATAGAGTATCAACACCGCTTGGATAGAGAGCGCATGCAACGCGAAGCGGATGAGCTACGCTATAAACTACCCGAGAGGGAGCCAACCCCTCGCATTCAAAGAGCCGAACAATATGTGAGACATAATCCGTTGGTGCAGGACAGGTCTCCACGACCTCGTCAAGCTTTGCCTCCAAGACCTCATGGATTCGAGAGGGAGGCAACTCCCCGAAACAATGATGGGTACCTTCAGCGAGGGCTTGATCGGGGTCATAGGTTTCGCCCGAGAGACTCCTCAAGAATTTTACGAGGAGTATGAACCAGAAGAGGAATATGTTGAAACTCCCCATCAAGGCAGGAGGGATGCCATTCGGCCACCCCTCCATAGGCCTCCAGTTTATCATAACTTACAACGAGAGAGAACAAGAGAGGAAGAAATAAAATCTTTCGATGCATACCAAGCGCTATTGGAGCGTTTGGAGTCTATGGAAACAAAAGCTGCTGGGCATCAAAAACCCACATTACGTCAACTCCGCAGTAATCCGGTGCATCCCTCAGTGCCTACACCTCTTTACCCCGAGCACTTCAAGTTGCCTCAATTGGCAGTTTTTAAAGGTGAAGAGGACGCACAAGAACACGTTACAAGATTTTTAAGCCAATGCTTCGGCATCCAAGATAATGACGCATTGTTGCTTAGAACATTCATAACCACATTCGCAGGCCCTGCCTCGGATTGGTTCACACAACTACCCAAACACAGCATAAGCAACTTAGATCAATTAGTAGATGCGTTTCTTGAACGCTTTGCCTTCAACACAAGGAAGAAGGCATCACTGAGTGATCTGGCGAGCCTCAAACAATTTGAGGAGGAAACAATGGCAGCATACGGGAATCGATGGAGGGCTTTGCTTTCTAAGCTACCCTACCGTCCCCCTATGTCTGATCTCACGCAGATGTTCGCAAAAAGTTGCTTAAAATCAATCTCTGGTCTATTGTTGCTGCGGCAATACGACAGCTTAGAAGAAGCTTTGGCGCAAGCCAGAGTCATAGAAGAGATTAAAATAGGTGAAGGCGCAATCGCTAAGCCTAAAAAGAAAGAGTGGAATAAAACCACTAAAATCGGGACAACGCAACCACAACACGCTGCAGTCAACCAAGTTGCGATAAATGTTCCCGTGCCTGTGCAAGAAACGCAGCCCCAAAAGGCTAATTACCAGGCAGTGCCTCCTGCTTATGAAAGAGATAATAGAAGACAGGAGCAGAATTACCCGCGTCGCCCTAGACGACATTTCACCCCATATGCGGAGTCTAGGGATTCCTTATTTGACCGCTTGTCAGCGGAAAATTTAGTCACTCTACCAGAAATTCAAACTATAGACCCTAACATTCCCAAGCCTAGGGGGTACAGAGAAGAATTGTATTGTAGATTCCATAGGCGCGAGAGGACATGACTTGAATGGGTGCTTGGAAATTCAAAGAACTAGTCCAGGATTTGATCGACAACAGAACATTGGTCGTGGACAACCCCATCGCACCAAACAACCAACAAATGGGGGTATTCAAGGACCCCTTGCCTGCCCACGAGGCACGAGACTAAACCACTCCAGATTAACGAGGTGCGACAGGATCTTCCCACGCAGGGATTTGTGGGAATGATTAGCATAGTAACGAGGAACAGAAGGTACCCAGCAGTTGCCCCCGAGGTAGCTACGAGGGAAGTTTCGACAACATCACAGCCTCAACAACGCCCAACGCAGTTGCCTCCGCCTAGACCCGAGGTCACAATACGAACCAAACTCACGCAGAGTTTGCAGACCACATCGGCTAGGCTGTCCATTTACGAGCTTATTCAACAGTCAGCACCCCATAGGGAAGCTCTTATGGACATTTTAAAAGCCATTGAATTACAGCCCCACGAAGTAAATTCTTTCAACAACTTCGTAGGACATGTGAAACGATGTACGGAGCCGGTCATCACATTCAGAGAAGATGAGGTCAAAACGATATCGAATGACATGGCAGATCCACCCCTACACGTCATCGCGCGGGTCAACGGGATTCCGTACAAGAGAGTGCTGATAGATACTGGCTCGTCCAGTAACATCATTACCACTGCAGCCTTAAAACATTTGAAGCTACCAGCCTCTCACATCACAGCCTCCACGTACACACTGCGAGCTTTTAACGATGCAATATGCTCGACAGTCGGCACAGTTGTTCTGCCTGTCCAGGTAGGACAAAAGTCAATACCTACACTGTGCCATGTGTTGGAAGGCGAAATGGCTTATAATATACTGCTGGGGCGGCCTTGGATCAGGGACATGAAGTGTGTCCCTTCGATCGCCCACCAGTGCTTGAAGTATGCTTATGAAGGAGAGATCCATGTAGTCCCAATGGACTTAGAGCCCTTCAAGTATTGCAATGCAGTACAATTCATGCCTCAATCGACCCTCCCTTCAACACATTTGGATTTCCAGTTAAATCCATCTAAACAGGGTCCAATACCGCAGGCATCACTGGTGACCAACAAGGCAAAATCCCAGCCAGGTGAGACTTCATCACCTGCTCCTTCATCATCAATGCCACCTATCACGGCCCAACAGAAGGACAAGGGAAAACAGATCATGGAAGAGGTTAAGCCTCTAGAAGAGGGGTTGCCCACAGTTTCAACAATATCAACAGAGGAAACACCCAACACAACAGAAACCAAGACTCCTGAACCACCAAAAATGGAATGGACTCAGGAAGGACTACCGTTTCCTCCCACCCAATCATCAACAATCACTGTTGAAATGGCCAGTATGGGCCTGGGGGAGTACTTAGTGCAAAATGTTGTTGCAACCCCTACATTGGAGTCAGTACAGGACATGGGAAGACCTCGCCTTCCCATAGGGACAATTGTTCCTCTAGGCTACCCACCAAACCAGACAAATTTTGTGTATGGGGGCCTTGATCATGGTCTTGAAACATGCCAGCAAAAGGAAGCAGACGAGGAACCTTTTGTTGAAAACATCAACTATCTGTCAAACCCAGATTTTGCCCTAAAATATCTCGGCCAATGCAATTGGCATGGATACGGGCTAGGCAGATATGAGCAAGGGATGCGGGTCCTTTGCCAACCAAGATATCGAGATGCCATATGACAAGTCGGGGGTAGGGTTCAACCATCCCCTGCCATTAGACATCTTGGTTGAAAATATGCAAGGCCTAGAAATAGGCAACAAGGGGGGATTGGCATTAGACCCTTATGCCAATCCAAATACAGAATACACATTGGGAGACTACCTCCCATGGTCAACAAACACCCCTGGAAATAGCAGTAATCCCTCTCCTTTGCTAGAGAGAGGCGAAAGTTCGGACAGTGGTCCTCAAAGAGAAAACCAACGGCTGTCGGACATCTTTCTGAAGTTGTTCCCCTTAGAGATTCCAGATGAAACAACACAGCATCAAGAGAATCAGGTCCCTCCACCAAGAGTGGAACAACCACAATGGGACCAGATTAACTTACTGGAACAAGGAGGATCCTCAACGTCGCAATCAACAGTTGCTGGAGAGGATGAACAATTTTGGATCTATGAAAGCGATTCAGAAGATGAGACTGAGATGGACTATCTCAGACATGCGCGAAGACATCACCGCGCTTTAACTCATGAAGATCTAATGGGACAGATGGGCATACTTTTGGGGCATGAATGGCAAGTAGACCCAGCAAGGTGGGACCAAGTGTTAGACCCATGGCTCCAAATTCAAGATGAGCATCGTCCACCTCGAGATCCCATCATGACAGCAGTGCCGAGGGAAGACCCCGCCCTCCTTTTCGCAAAATTTGCACCTAGGGAAGATCCATTCGTGCCCGTTCCCGTAGAGCCAGATCCGGAGTATAGGGAGAATCTAGAAGAATCAAGTAATCACACCCGCGGTTCTGGAGACCAAATTCATTCCATCCACATGATCTCCATTGATTTGACCGCACCCATCCGCAATCCGGCCGATCCATCACGGTCATTGCATCTAGACATAGATGCCATCGACTGGGATCGCGTCAATTCACCATTATCACCATCAGAGTACTGGCCTTTCGGTGAAATACTTCATTTTACCCCAAGGACAACTCAGGATGTCTTTCAAGCTGAAGAGGGACCCGAGGTTCCAAACGTAGATCTAAACTCAGCTAATGATATCCATTTGATCCCAACTCCACATCAGTTAGAGGACGGATCCCACATGTCAGTCGAGGAGACGACTGACGTAGATATCGGCACAGATACAAAGAATCCACAAATTATCAAGCTGGGGGTAAGCTTATCCCCTGAAGAGCAAGCCGATTACATTGCCCTTCTCAAAGAGAAGAAGGAAGTTTTTGCATGGTCGTACAAGGATATGCCAGGACTAGACCCGCAGCTAGTCACGCATAATTTAACGCTTGATCCGACAATCAAGCCTGTAAAGCAAAAACTACGCAAGATGCACCCAACAGTGGCCTTGATGGTCAAAGATGAATTACAAAAGCTGTTGGACGCACAATTTGTCATCTGCATGGATTATCCGCCATGGTTGTCCAACATGGTTCCCGTCAAGAAGCCCGACGGGAGGATTCGCATATGCACCGATTTTTGAGACTTAAACAAAGCGAGTCCTAAGGATGATTTTCCCTTGCCGAGCATCGATGCGTTGGTAGACGCTACAGCAGGTCACGAAATGCTTTCCCTAATGGATGGTTTCTCAGGATACAATCAAATTCGTATCAATCCTGAGGACCAACTAAAAACGGCATTCACAATGCCTTGGGGGACATTTTGTTATAAGGTCATGCCTTTTGGCCTTAAAAACGTTGGCGCTACATACCAACGTGCCATGACGTATATCTTCCACGATTACATGCACAAAACTTTGGAAGATTACATGGATGATTTGTTAGCCAAGTCTCTCTTGCGTTCAAATCACATCAATGACTTAAGCAAGATTCTCGATCGCCTCATAGAGCATAAGGTCAGATTGAACCCCAAGAAGTGCGTTTTTGGCGTCACATCTGGAAAACTCTTGGGTTTTATAGTCTCAAAGCGAGGCATCGAAGTGGACCCAAACAAAGTCAAGGCAATCCTTGAAATGGCTCCCCCAACCACTATCAAGCGGCTCGAAAGTCTGCAAGGAAAGGTCGCGTCGATTAAACGCTTCATAGCGCAATTATCCGACAAATGCCGACCCATGAACAAATTATTGCACAAGGGGGTCACATTTCATTGGGATGACGAGTGTCGATCAGCCTTTGACGAAATCAAACAATACTTGGCTTCGCCGCCAGTGTTGGCACCACCTAGACCAGGAGTGCCGTTCTACTTATACATCTCAGCTACTGAGGTGGCACTGGGTGCCATGCTAGCCCAGAAGAATGAACTCCACAAAGAACAGGCTACTTACTATCTTAGCCGCACCCTGGTCAGTTACGAACTTAACTATGCATACGTTGAGAAACTCTGCTTGGCAGTGGTGTTTGCTACCAAAAAGCTACGCCACTACATGCTGAGCAACACTACGTATGTTGTGTCTAAGGAGAATCCATTGCGATACATGATGAGTCGTACTTATCATAGTAGTCGCACGGCGAAATGGATCATGTTGTTGACGGAATTTGACATTGAATTCATCGGACAAAAATCTATCAAAGGACAAGTCATAGCCGATCAACTAGCAGAGGCTCCTCTTGAAGACGATCAGCCTTTGGTAATAGAACTACCCGATGAGGGGGTCTTCCATGTCTCAGAATCGCCAGATTCTGATGAGCCTGAGTCACAGGCCGACATAACCCTGTTCTTCGATGGTTCTAAGTGTGAGCAAGGTGGTGGCACAGAGAATTGTATTCTTCACACCGCAGGGCGCTCCAATGCCCCTGTCATTTAAATTAAACTTCCAGTGCACCAACAATAATGCAGAATATGAAGCCTTGCTCCTAGGTCTTCAGACAACAATCGCCATGAACATCAAAAGACTGAACATCTTTGGTGATTCGTTGTTAATCGTCAATCAAGTCAAAGGGGTATATCAATGCAAATGCCCAGTCCTGAAGGCCTACAAAGCCCTCGTGGACAAATTCCTGGCAAAACTTGAATGGTATGACATCGAGGCACTCCCTCGATCATCGAATCATTTTGCGGACACAATGGCCTCCCTGGGGTCACTAATTCCGCAAGACCTTTCCGGTGATATGACAACCATCCAAGTCAAAACCTTATCGCAATCCGCGATAGAGCGTGCAAGCCCAGACTTGACGCCGAGGAATCCACATGATCCAGATCGAACCATCCTCGGATAAGTTCTTTCGAATCCGAGATCGTCTGAAACGTGCCAACTGGGGGTCCTTGTTTTCCCCTACTCCCATTAATAGCAACACAATGCTATTTTTACAAGTTTTATCCCAATCAGCATTTGTTAGGGAAGAACTTCAAAAGGGATTGGCGGTTCATACTGTCGAGGTTTTTGATCAACAGGACTGGTATTTACCCATAAGAGATTACCTCAAATTAGGTAATCTTCCCTTTGGATTGACGCACGCCGCAAAACGAACATTCAAGCAAAAGCGGCTAAGTATGTCTTGATAGGAGACATTTTGTATCGTCGAAGCTATGACGGAATTCTTCTTCGCTGTTTGGACCAGCAAGAGTCTACTTGGGCAGTCGCCCAAGCGCACGACGGTACATGTGGCGGCCACTTCAGTGGTATGGCCATTGCAAAGCGCATTCTCCGCATAGGCTATTATTGGCCATCTTTAGAGCGAGATTGTTGCGAGTATGTCAAGAAGTGCGTGAAGTGTCAACATCATGCCAATTTGATGCACGTACCTTCCCAGGCCCTATAGACAGTCCAGTCTGCTTGGCCATTTTCGTAGTGGGGCCTCGATCTAATCGGAAAGATCTCCCCTGCATCGTCAGGCCGTCACACGTTTATCATAACGGCCACAGAATATTTTACCAAATGGGTGGAAGCAATTCCGTTAACCTCAACGAAAGGACCCCGCATTGTGGAGTTCATCTTGCATAACATCATATGTCATTTTGGTATTCCATCCAAAATAATCTCAGATAATGGGCCATCATTCAAGAACAAAGACGTGCGTGCTTTGACCACAAAGTACAAAATTCAGCACAGCTTTTCAACGCCCTATTATCCGCAAGCAAACGGGCAAGCGAGAGGCATCAAACAAAACACTAGTCGCCATCCTTAAAAAGACAGTCACGAGACAGTCATAAGGATTGGCACATACAAATCCCACTTGCCCTTTGGGCTTATCGCACTAGCATTCGGACGCCCACTGGGGCAACTCCGTTTTCGCTCGTGTATGGCTCAGAGGCAGTAATGCCTCTCGAGTTGGAAATTCCTTCCCTCCGCATATCAATGCAGGAGTTCATCGATGATAACACTGCGCGGCAGGCCCGGTTAGACCAACTTACGTTGCTTGACGAACGACGCGTTAATGCTCTCGAGCATTTACGTATCTATCAAGAGCGACTTAAAAGGGCTTACAACATGAAAGTTCACCTAAGGGACTTTCGGGTTGGTGATTTGGTTTTGAAGGAAAACCAACAGAACTCAAATTTGCCGTCCCACATGAGGGACAAATTCATGGCAAATTGGTTAGGTCCATATGTCATTGATAGCATAATAGGACCCGGGACATACCGGCTAGCTTCTCTTGATGGTATCAAGGAAACAGAACCCTTGAATATCAGTCATTTGCGACCATTCCACATCTAAGAAAGCCATATCCTCAAAAAGCTCCAAGGATTATCGCAATCACTTGGTCACCACAAAAAGCTCCAAGGATTATCACAATCACTTGGTCAATCCAAAAAGCTCCAAGGATTATCGCAATCACTTGGTCAAATCAAAAAGCTCCAAGGATTATCGCAATCACTTGGTCAAAACAAAAAGCTCCAAGGATTATCGCAATCACTTGGTCAATACAAAAAGCTCCAAGGATTATCGCAATCACTTGGTCACCACAAAAAGCTCCAAGGATTATCGCAATCACTTGGTCAAAGCAAAAAGCTCCAAGGATTATCGCAATCACTTGGTCAATCCAAAAGCTCCAAGGATTATCGCAATCACTTGGTCAAAACAAAAAGCTCCAAGGATTATCGCAATCACTTGGTCAATCCAAAAGCTCCAAGGATTATCGCAATCACTTGGTCACCACAAAAAGCTCCAAGGATTATCACAATCACTTGGTCACACCAAAAAGCTCCAAGGATTATCGCAATCACTTGGTCAAACCTAAAAAGCTCCAACGATTATCGCAATCGCTTGGTCAAATTCATCAATAGAGAGTTCCTCTAGCACCGCATATTCACATTCACAAAATCAATCCATCAAAAATACAAAAATATGTAGCTGCATTAAGCATTGCATCCATACATTGCATATTTGTGGTTGTATAGGTCAAAGGCACCATAGGCTGCAATTGCTCTGCTAGTCCATCTTGTTCCGCATAGTTCCATTTTACAAAAACAACAAAAACACCATGCATAACTTTTACCACACTACAGTCAGTGGTCTGTAAATGTACCAAGAGTTTCAGTGATTCAGTCATCATTTTCCTCTTTAACCATGTAATGTATCAAATCGAACAGATTTTACGAAGGTAGAGTCATACTTGAAATACACCTTGTTACGTAACATCCCAACACAAATTAAAACACTAAAAATTCCCAAGTTGTGTGAACGAAAGATGAAACCTGCACAATAATCTAGGTCACCATAAGCGAAATGGTTATCTTGCTCATCCCCCTGTGCGAATGACCCAAAGAATGCTGAGAGTTGGCAAAAGGACAAGCATCCTCCCTACCCAATTCCTTAAGAATCCCTAAATTCTCAATAGTTGCAAAACATCAAAAATTTGCAACATGTCAAAACTCAAATACTTGACATCTTACAATGCACAAATCAAATGGCACAAACGATAGTGATTTTCATCACTCCATATCCCCAATCCCTTGCTCAAAAGAAAAACAAATCAAAATAAATAGTGATCTCATCACTACAAAAAGAGCAAGTATCCCAATATAATTGAAGAAAAGAAGGGAGTTGACCTTGAATCCCTGGAACTCTCAGCATTCTATAGGTCATAAGGCAAGCTTCAATACCAATTTGGTTGATAGCCTATCGGTAACAGAAGTAAACCTCCCGCATGACGATATATCTGTCACATTAACTTGCGTACGAGATCAATGTTTGCATGTGGATGAGCTAGCTTATGGCATCCTGGATTACACCGCAGATTAATCTTAGTACATACAACAAAGGAATTCATGGAGCTAATTAGGTGATCCTCAGTACAGGTTCGGTTGAAAGCCCATATGGCATTGGCGGTATCCTAACAAATACCACTAAATGAACTCAATTGCACACACAGGGATGTAAAATAACTCGGTCAAAAACAAGTCCGATTCATACCTTGACCAAAAGTCTTGTAAGATAAAGTACAGTCATGGATAATGAGTTAAAACTGTCTGAATCTCAGAAAACATTACATACATTCCTAAACCATCTGCGCTACCTATCATCCTTATAATACCATCAAAAAATACAAAAAATAGAAAACCACATATATCCATACAAGAGTCATACACCATAACAATAAAGAGCATCTTAAACAGCCTATGGTGCCATAACCAATCATCACAAAATTCCATTCATTCACTTTGCATATCACATAAAAAAATCAAAAACACTTGCACTCATCATAACATCTGAATCCATCAAAATAGATAAACATACATACATCCATAGTCATTAGCCATCACGCATAACAAAAATCAAACATCACATGTACAAAACCAAATAAAACCGGTATATATATATATCACCAAAAATATGCCAGTAGGCTACAAAAATGGTCCTCAGACCCCACAATCATACCCAAAAACCCAACCTAAGGCGTCCACCAACATGATCACGCAGGATCGGTGCGACGGGAACTACCCCCCGTGGTGTGGGTCCTATGGGACCCTGCAGGGCGGCTACTGCCAACCCCTGCATCATGCCTACTACCACCTCCCTCATCTAACCGCCTGCGACGAGATGATGCTGACTGCTCAGTCAGACTATCCCTCGTCCACCGTGAAGATCCACTGACCGAAGGCTCAGGTAGCCGCCCACCAAGGCGGATGACCTCCCTCTCCAAGTCTATCCGGTGCAGACACCACTCTGCCTCTCGTCGATGATAGTAAGACAATGCATCATCGCGCTGTGCCAAAACTCTATCTCGCTCTGCTAGCTGGGCCCGTAGGAGATCCCTCTCCCGCAGCGCGTCCCCCAGCTCCCGCCTCGCATCCCCCAACTCCAGATCCCGTATCCGTAGCAGCTCTATCAGTCACGCAATTTCAGCACGTATCTCAGACTCCATCTCCTCTGTATCTGTCGGACGCACAGGACTCGCCGGAGCAGCACCCTGCTCGGGCTCCCACTGCTCCTCCACGTCCTGCATGTCCGGCTGATCCGGAACGCCCAAGTCTACAGCCTCATCACCCACATCAACCATGTCCGCGTCATCCAATGGAGCCCCCCAATCACCCCCTGCTGCCTCAGCATCCTCCACTGCCGCCTCCGTGCCTCCCAGTGGCCCCTCTCCTCTCCATCGTCGTAAAACCCACCACGAGTCATACTCGGTGGTAGTCCCGACGTCATCCACGTTCGGGACACCAATCACTGCATCGGACTCCTCGCCCAATGGCGCAGTGACCGGTGGCTCTAACCCCCTCTCATCTCCACGCCTTCGATAGACCACGGGCTCACTAGGCAACCCCTGGCGAACCCCGAACTGTCGTGTAACCCGGCCGTACGAAAAGAACTCATGCTCCGTCCCGTGCCGCCCAGTCAACCACCGCTCCCTGCGTACCCGTCGGAGCCACTCTCCAGCCTCAGGCCAGGCTGGACAGTCCCGATAGGGATGCCAAAACACCTCCCCTGGAGTGAGCCGAGAAAAGGCCTCAGTGTAGTGCTCAACGGCACCTGCCCATCGCCGACTCTGCCCCTGCTCCGTAGACCGCCGCCACAAAACTGCATAACCAATCTCCTCATCCTCCATCACCGCCCGAGTCATCCACGGTAACCCGGTAGGCCTCTCAACAGCTATGTGCTGCCAACCCCAGCACTGCAACAAAAAACTGCAACTGACACCCTTTCGCTGTCGACAGCGGACCCCATATAGCTCCCCGTAGAGCTGTGCCAACAAAGTCTGTCCCCATCTCAGAATCAACGGTGCCTCTATCGGGCACTCTGCCAACTGCCACACCAAATCCAGCAGGTTCCACGGGAACCTCGCGCCTGACGAATCAGGGAGAAGAATGTTAGAAATGAGGCCCATCAAGAATGCGTGCCTCACTCCTAACACCCCCCTCTCCTGCCACCAGCTAACCAAAATCCCGCCAGCCTGGCAATCCACCTCGGCTGTCTCCACTGGGTTTGCTACACCCAGCTGCCCCCCATGCCCAAAACATCTCGTAAGTATAGCAGTCCGCTGATCAAACGACGATGTCCTAATAGGCAGACCATCTATCGGAATCCGAAGCAACCGATAGACGTCCTCAAGAGTCACAGTCATCTCCCCTGTCGGGAGATGGAAAGTATTGGTCCACGGATCCCAAAGCTTGATCAGGGCCATCAGATAGGCCTGATCCGGGACCACAGGCTCCAGTCGAGCCACCTGCTTGAGCCCAAGGGCATCAAGCCATTCCCAGTCATCATCGGTCAATGCCAACCGCGCCTCAGTAAAAGCAGCGGGTACACGGTACCGGCTCCTAACAACCTGCAAAGCAAAAAAACAACACAAACACAAAAAAAATAACAAATCAAATTTTCAGTTCTAGGGTTTCTAACCTTAACTGTTAAACAAAAACATCACAAAAAAAAAAAAAAAAAAAAAAAAAATTTTAAAATTAATAATTAAAAGTAAATCTTAAAGTTTTGAAAAGCGTCAACACAAAAACAATTCATCAAATAAAAGCAAAAATAAACTCTAGGGACACTTACAGGTTTCGCTTCGGCTCCGCCGCTCGAACCAGTTTGTGCACTCATGATGGTAGAGAGAATTCCAGCGAGCGCTTCGCTTCGTAGAATTACCTCCTCCTCCCAGAGCTCCAAAATCGCAAGAAAAAAATGACACAAATGAGCCCAAAATCAAGTTTTGGCCATTAAATAGGCCTTTTGCACTAGAATTCATCCTTGACTGGGATGAGCGCTCTGATTAGCACTCGTCCCACCCAGGGACGAATTCTCCAGCTGGAATTCGTCCCACCCAGGGACGAATTCAGGCCAGCACTTCAAAAAAATCAAAAAATGACTAAAAATGCACTAAAAATAGACAATAAAATTGCCCGACAGGAGTGATACTGCACCTGACAACAAGGGCATACAAAATCGACATTGGAGTCACAAATTGTCACTATCATACTCCCTAAGAAGGCTACCATAGCCGGACCGCTCCACGGAAGACGGATTTTCGACAATTGCATCTCCAAACGCGTCACAAAAAAACAACAAAAACAATACAAAATTCAACAAAAACAAACAAGCAATAAACATTGCCGGACACAAGTGCTCTTGCACTTAACCTCTGGGCAAAGAAAATCGATGTCGGGGTTCAAATTATCGCTCTCCTACTTCCCCAAGAAGGCTATAATAGCCGGACCGCTCCACGGGAAGTTAGATTTTCGATGATTTCACCTCATTACGGCATCACCAAAAGGGTTAACACCCACCAAAAATAGGTCCAAATGTTGGAAAAATTGCACATGCTTAACGGTAAACCCTCTAAACGCACCCTTGCACAAGTCATCTTGGGTCAAGCGACTCGTCGCTTTGCTCACGAAGGTCATTCCCTCATCGATTCGTCGCTTGAGGGGGTAGTCACACTTAGTCACCAATCAACAATCACACACCCAATTAAGGAAAACGACATGCATTCAAAGAATCATTGACAAAGACAATCACGCTCCTGCTTGGGGCGATAAACAAGCAACAATCAAATCAATCAAACACTTGGCATTTCGTGAATCATGAACACAAGGTTCCTCCTGAGGATAAAACGCCCTTCGCCTATTCATGATTGATCAATGTCTAAGTTCAAGTCACACCTCACCAAAATAGGTTAATACTTGAAATCAAATTCCTTAGCTCGTCAGAAGCAAGGATTCAAGAATGCATGCCCTTTCCATGCTTGGGGCATCAAAAGTTGGTTAGGTTACCAAGGAACCCTAATCATTAGTGCTTTGGTTATCTATTTTTGCTCAACACTGCGTCACCCGCAGCGCTTCCCAAAAAGGGGCATCCGTAGACACCAAAACAGCACCAATCTGATTACGTGACTGCAAACACTGATCGCTTTGACAAACACAGCCCCTAGGGCAGCCCTCAGAGGTCAAACAGTGGTCCTAACCACTTTCATAGCAATTTTGTAAGGTCAAAAGGGCAATTTGGCACATTTAGGCACTTTGCTCAGAATCTGTCTCACCCAGAGACGGATTCAAATCTGTCTCACCCAGAGACGAATTCAAAATTAGAATCTGTCTCACCCAGAGACGGATTCTGAATTCGTAACTGGTAGGGACGAATTCTGAGTTTAACGGGCAAAAGGAAGAATGGTGCCAAGTGGCAGCCCAGGACAGCCAGTTGATGACTCCTGCCCCGCACGCGTGTGTAGGTGGACAGAGGGGCCGTTAGAAGACTGTCACAAGGGGCAATTATGAAAGCCCAAGTCATGGAGGACTCCCCCTCCCTCATGGGAAGACAAGACTGCCACATGGCACCTATGACCAACACGTGGCATTTGTGCTTCCCTCTCAAAAGAGACCCCATGGGTCTATAAAAGGTGGGACTTTTCTCACCCAAAATAGAGAGGTTGAAGGAGATTTCAAGCAACGAAGTGCTGCCGAGTTGAAGACCCACTTGCATCCCTTTTGGTTCACCTTCTCGCATCCACCAATCTCTTTTGCAAGGGAGGTTGTTGGGTGGCTTTTGGAAGCTTGAACCTGACCCAAATCCAACACATGGACACCCGAACCAACCAATTCGCCGACCCCCCAATCCTAAGAGGTTTTGGGCCCATCCCTAGTGGATTGGCGCCGGAATCAAGTGCCAACGGTGGGAGGCCCACTTGGGCACCCCCGCACTTTCTAAGTTTTAGAGCATTCTAGATTACTTTTTCAGGTTGCATTTTGTGTTATCATGTTTGGTTAACTCATAGCTGCAAGTTCATAACTTTTGATCAGATTCTAGTATGTTTTGTGTCGCTTTGTTGTTTCACTAACTTGCAGGTGGCGAGATCAAATTCCCGAGGGTAGAGGCCAAATTGGGAGAATCCGACCATCTGGGTCGTCCCAAAATGGCCCCAATTACATAACCCCCTTGTTTGCAGGCGTTTTGCAGGTCTCGGGAATCGACATTGGAGCAGACAGCGGTCGGCTTCTTCAACACGGAAGAATTCGTCCCACCCGGGGACGAATTGCAGTCAGAATTCGTCCTGCCCAGGGACGAATTCCAGTTGAAGGCAGATTGGCCAGCTGTCTCAGTGGCAATGGCCTTCTGGTAACTTTTTCTGTCTTCTGTCAAGATTTCAAGCCATTTGGACTCACTGTATTTATTGTTTCAGGCAAATGTTTACATGCATATTTCGTTAATTTTAGAGAACGAACACTTTCCATTTGCGACAGGTGCTACTGACATCTTGGTTGTTTCTTTGTTCGCAGGAGAAGCAGCAGAGGTGAAGAACTCATCGACATCAGCGACGGCATCATCTTGGCCCGTCCATTTCAATCGTGGGCACGCGGAAAGAGGAACATTAAGTGATTGTAATCAAATTCTTTTAGCGCTCCTAGCCCCTGAAAAGGGAGGAGGCATCATTGTAACAGAGATCAAGAAATTTTAATGAAAGGGCTGTGTTTTCTCCATTTGCTTGTATCTCGTTTTAATGCGTCTTTTTCCTTTCATGCACTTTACATTTCTAGGACTTAAGCGCATTTGATTTTGGTTGCATCGCAATTAGTGTTTCCTTTGCCCGAAATCTTGGGCGCCTGCAAACAAGGGGGTTATGTAATTGGGGCCATTTTGAATCTGACCCAGATGGTCGGATTCTCCCAATTTTGCCTCTACCCTCAGGAATTTGATCTCGCCACCTGCAAGTTAGTTAAACAACAAAGCGACACAAAGTTATGAACTTGCAGCTATGAGTTAACCAAACATGATAACACAAAATGCAACCTAAAAAAGTAATCTAGAATGATCTAAAACTTAGAAAGTGCGGGGGTGCCCAAGTGGGCCTCCCACCGTTAGCACTTGATTCCGACGCCAATCCACTAGGGATGGGCCCAAAACCTCTTAGGATTGGGGGGTCGGCGAATTGGTTGGTTTAGGTGTCCATGTGTTGGATTTGGGTCAGGTTCAAGCTTCCAAAAGCCACCCAACAACCTCCCTTGCAAAAGAGATTGGTGGATGCGAGAAGGTGAACCAAAAGGGATGCAAGTGGGTCTTCAACTCGGCAACACTTCGTTGCTTGAAATCTCCTTCAACCTGTATTTTTTGGGTGAGAAAAGTCCCACCTTTTATAGACCCATGGGGTCTCTTTTGGGAGGGAAGCACAAATGCCATGTGTTGGTCATAGGCGCCATGTGGCAGTCTTGTCTTCTCATGAGGGAGGGGGAGTCCTCCATGACTTGGGATTTCATAATTGCCCCCTTGTGACAATCTTCTAATGGCCCCTATGTCCACCTACACACGCATGCGAGGCAGGAGTCATCAACTGGCTGTCCTAGGCTGCCACTTGGCACCATTCTTCCTTTTGCCCGTTAAACTCAGAATTTGTCCCTACCAGTTACGAATTCAGAATCCGTCTTTGGGTGAGACAGATTCTAATTTTGAATTCGTCTCTGGGTGAGACAGATTTGAATCCGTCTCTGGGTGAGACATATTCTGAGCAAAGTGCCTAAATGTGCCAAATTGCCCTTTTGACCTTACAAAATTGCTATAAAAGTGGTTAGGACCATTGTTTAACCTCTGAGGGCTGCCCTGGGGGCTTTGTTTTGTCAAAGCGATCAGTGTTTGCAATCACGTAATCAGATTGGTGCTGTTTTGGTGTCTACAGATGCTGATGTCGATGAGTTCTTCACCTCTGTTGCTTCTCCTACGAACAAAGAAACAACCAAGATGTCAGTAGCACCTGCCACAAATGGAAAGTGTTCGTTCTCTAAAATTAACGAAATATGCATGTAAACATTTGCCTAAAACAGTAAATACAGTGAGTCCAAATGGCTTGAAATATTGACAGAAGACAGAAAAAGTTACCAGAAGGCCATTGCCACTGAGACAGCTGGCCAATATACCTTCAACTGGAATACGTCCCTGGGCAGGACGACTTCGATCGCAATTCGTCCCCGGGTGGGACGAATTCTTCTGTGTTGAAGAAGCCGACCTGCTGCTGCTCCAATGTCGATTCCCGAGACCTGAAAAACACCTGTAGACAGAGGGGTTATGTAATTGGGGCCATTTTGGGACGACCCAGATGGTCGGATTCTCCCAATTTGGCCTCTATCCTCAGGAATTTGATATTGCCACCTGCAAGTTAGTGAAACAACAAAGCGACACAAAACATACTAGAATCTGATCAAAAGTTATGAACTTGCAGCTATGATTTAACCAAACATGATAACACAAAATGCAACCTAAAAAAGTAATCTAGAATGCTCTAAAACTTAGAAAGTGCGGGGGTACCCAAGTGGGCCTCCCACCGTTGGCACTTGATTTCGGTGCCAATCCACTAGGGATGGGCCCAAAACCTCTTAGGATTGGGGGTCGGCGAATTGGTTGGTTCCGGTGTCCATGTGTTGGATTTGGGTCAGGTTCAAGATTCCAAAAGCCACCCAACAACCTCCCTTGCAAAAGAGATTGGTGGATGCGAGAAGGTGAACCAAAAGGGATGCAAGTGGGTCTTCAACTCGACAGCACTTCGTTGCTTGAAATCTCCTTCAACCTGTATTTTTTGGGTGAGAAAAGTCCCACCTTTTATAGACCCATGGGGTCTCTTTTGGGAGGGAAGCACAAATGCCATGTGTTGGTCATAGGCGCCATGTGGCAGTCTTGTCTTCTCATGAGGGAGGGGGAGTCCTCCATGACTTGGGATTTCATAATTGCCCCCTTGTGACAATCTTCTAATGGCCCCTCTGTCCACCTACACATGCCTGCAGGGTAGGAGTCATCAACTGGCTGTCCTGGGCTGCCACTTGGCACCATTCTTCCTTTTGCCCGTTAAACTCAGAATTCGTCCCTACCAATTACGAATTCAGAATCCGTCTTTGGGTGAGACAGATTCTAATTTTGAATTCATCTCTGGGTGAGACAGATTTCAATCCGTCTCTGGGTGATACAGATTCTGAGCAAAGTGCCTAAATGTGCCAAATTGCCCTTTTGACCTTATAAAATTGCTATAAAAGTTGTTAGGACCACTGTTTAACCTCTGACGGCTGCCCTGGGGGCTATGTTTTGTCAAAGCGATTAGTGTTTGCAGTCACATAATCGGATTGGTGCTGTTTTGGTGTCTACAGATGCCCCTTTTTGGGAGGCGTTGTGCATGGCACAGCGCCGAGCAAAAAATAGATAACAAAAGCACTAATGATTAGGGTTTCTTGGTAACCTAACCAACTTGTGATGCCCCAAGCATGGAAAGGGCATGCATTCTTGAATCTTTGCTTCTGACGAGCTAAGGAGTTTGATTTCAAGTGTTAACCTGTTTTGGTGAGGTGTGACTTGAACTTAGACATTGATCAGTCATGAATAGGCGAAGGGCGTTTTATCCACGGGGAACCTTGTGTTCATGATTCACGAAATGCCAAGTGTTTGATTGATTTGATTGTTGCTTGTTTACTGCCCCAAGAAGGAGCGTGATTGTATTTGTCAATGATTCTTTGAATGCATGTCGTTTTCCTTAATTGGGTGTGTGATTGTTGATTGGTTACTAAGTGTGACTACCCCCTCAAGCGACGAATCGATGAGGGAATGACCTTCGTGAGAAAAGCGATGAGTCGCTTGACTCAAGATGACTTGTGCAAGGGTGCCTTTAGAGGGTTTACCGTTAAGCATATGCAATTTTTCCAACATTTGGACCTATTTTTGGTGGGTGTTAACCCTTTTGGTGATGTCGTAATGAGGTGAAATCATCGAAAATCTAACTTCCCGTGGAGTGGTACGGCTATTATAGCCTTATTGGGGAAGTAGGAGAGCAATAATTTGAACCCCGACATCGATTTTATTTGCCTAGAGGTTAAGTGCAAGAGCACTTGTGTTCGGCAATGTTTATTGCTGTTTGTTTTTGTTGAATTTTGTACTGTTTTTGTTGTTTTTTGTGACGCGTTTGGAGATGCAATTGTCGAAAATCCGTCTTCCATGGAGCGGTCCAGCTATGGTAGCCTTCTTAGGGAGTAGGATAGTGACAATGTAGACCTTGACATCAGTTTTTCTATGCCAAGAGGTTAAGTGCAAGAGCACTCGTGTCTGGTAATGTTTATTGCTTTTTGTTTTTGTGTTGCACTTATTTGTTGTTTTTGTTGTTTTGATTTTCTTGTTGTTTTTTAGTGGGCTTTGACCCATTTGTGATGCCATTTAGGGGTGAAATTGTCAATAATCCGTCTTCTCATGGAGTGGTCTAGCTATGGTAGCCTTCTTAGAGAGTAGGATAGTGACAATGTAAACCCCGACATCAATTTTTCTATGCCAAGAGGTTAAGTGCAAGAGCACTTGTGTCTAGCAATGTTTATTGCTTTTTGTTTGTGTTGCATTTTTTTTTTTTTTTTTTGTTGTTTTGTTGTTTTGATTTTCTTTGATCTTATGCATGATGGTTGATGAATATGGATGTATGCATGTTGATTTATTTTTATGGATGCATATGCTATGATGAATACAAATGTTTTTGATTTATATGTGATATGCAGATATGAAATGGATTAATGAGATTTGTGATGTTTGGCTATGGCACCATAGACTGTTTAGAACTCTTTTATTTTGTTTTTTTAGGTGATTGCTGTGATGCATGACTTTGTATGTATTTTTTGTATTTCCTGGTTGTATTGTAAGGATGAAAAGTGGCGCAGTTGGTTTAGAAATGTAGCTAAGGTTTCTGAGACTCAGACGGTTTTAACTCACTAGCCACGATTGTACTTTGTCTTACAAGACTTTTGAACAAGGTATGAATCAGACTTGTTTTTGACCAAGCTATTTCACATCCCTATGTGTGCAATTGAGTTCATTATTGTGGTATTTATCAAGATACCGCCAGTGCCAGATGGGCTTTCAATCGAACCTGTACTGAGGATCACCTAATTAGCTCCACTAACTCCTTTGTTGTATTCAGTTAGATTAATCTGCAGTGTTATCTAGGAAGCCATAAGCTAGCTCATCCGCATGCAAACATTGATCTGTATGCAAGTTAATGTGACAGATATATCATCATGCGAGAAGTTTACCGCCAGTGACCAATAGGCTATCAACCAAACTGGTACTGAGGCTTGCTTCATGACCTGTTGGAATGCTGAGAGTTCCAGGGATTCAAGTTCGACTCCCTTCTTTTTTTCAATTGTATTGGGATACTTGCTCGTTTGTAGTGATAAGATCACTGTTTATTTTGATTTGTTTTCTTCTTTTGAGCAAGGGATTGGGGACATGGAGTGATGAAAATCACTATCGTTTGTGCCCTTTGATTTGTGCACTATAGGTTGTCAAATTTTGGAGTTTTGACATTTTGCAAATTTTTGGTGTTTTGCAACTATTGAGAACTTTAGGGATTCTTAGGGAATTGGGTAGGGAGGATGCTTGTCCTTTTGCCAACTCTCAGCATTGTAGGGGTCATTCGCATAGGGGGATGAGCAAGATAACCATTTCGCTTGTGGTGACCTAGATTACTGTGCAGGTTTCATCTTTCTTTCACACAACTCTGGAATTGTTTAATGTGTTTAGTTTGTGTTGGGATGTTATGTAACAAGGTGTATTTCAAGTATGACTCTACCTTCGTAAAATCTGTCTGACTTGATACATTACATGGCTAAAGAGTAAAATGATGACTGAATCATGAAAAACACTTGATACATTAAAATACCACTGACTCTAGTTTGGTAAAAGTAATGCTGGTGTTTTTGTTGTTTTTGTATTACGAAACAGTTGGGAACAAGATGGACTAGCAGAGTAATTACAGCCTATGGTGCCTTTGACCTGTACGACCACAAATATGCGATGTATGGATGCAATTATTTAATGAGTAATGTATTTTTGTATTTTTGATGGATATGAAGATGAAGTGCGAGACGAACTCTCTATTTGTGTATTTGAGAATGCCTAGAAATGAGATGCAAATTTTTTTGTTTTTGATGATTTTTGTTGTTTTTGAATTTTCTTGATTTTTGACCAAGTGATTGCGATAATCCTTGGATCTTTTTGGGTTTTGACCAAGTGATTGCGATAATCCTTGGAGCTTTTGTGTTTTTGACCAAGTGATTGCGATAATCCTTGGAGCTTTTTGGGTTGACCAAGAGATTGCGATAATCCTTGGAGCTTTTTGGGTTGACCAATAGATTGCGATAATCCTTGGAGCTTTTTTTTTTTTTTGACCAAGTGATTGCGGTAATCCTTGGAGCTTTTTGGGTTGACCAAGAGATTGCGATAATCCTTGGAGCTTTTGGGTTTTGACCAAGTGATTGCGATAATCCTTGGAGCTTTTTTTTTTTTTTTTTATTTGACCAAGTGATTGCGGTAATCCTTGGAGCTTTTTGGGTTGACCAAGAGATTGCGATAATCCTTGGAGATTTTTTTTGGATTGACCAAGAGATTGCGATAATCCTTGGAGCTTTTTGGATTGACCAAGATATTGCGATAATCCTTGGAGCTTTTGGGTTTTGACCAAGTGATTACGATAATCCTTGGAGCTTTTTGGGTGACCAAGTGATTGTGATAATCCTTGGAGATTTTGGGTTTTGACCAAGTGATTGTGATAATCCTTGGAGATTTTTGTGTGACCAAGTGATTACGATAATCCTTGGAGCTTTTTGGATTGACCAAGAGATTGCGATAATCCTTGGAGCTTTTTGGATTGACCAAGAGATTGCGATAATCCTTGGAGATTTTGGGTTTTGACCAAGTGATTGCGATAATCCTTGGAGCTTTTTGGGTGACCAAGTGATTGCGATAATCCTTGGACCTTTTGGGTTTTGACCAAGTGATTGTGATAATCCTTGGAGCTTTTTGTGTGACCAAGTGATTACGATAATCCTTGGAGCTTTTTGGATTGACCAAGAGATTACGATAATCCTTGGAGCTTTTTGGATTGACAAAAAGATTGCGATAATCTTTGGAGCTTTTGGGTTTTGACCAAGTGATTGCGATAATCCTTGGAGCTTTTTGGGTGACCAAGTGATTGCGATAATCCTTGGAGCTTTTTGGGTGACCAAGTGATTGCGATAATCCTTGGAGCTTTTGGGTTTTGACCAAGTGATTGCGATAATCCTTGGAGCTTTTTGTGTGACCAAGTGATTGCGATAATCCTTGGAGCTTTTTGGGTGACCAAGTGATTGGGATAATCCTTGGAGCTTTTTGGGTGACCAAGTGATTGCGATAATCCTTGGAGCTTTTTGGGTGACCAAGTGATTGCGATAATCCTTGGAGCTTTTTTGGGTGACCAAGTGATTGCGATAATCCTTGGAGCTTTTTGGGGTGACCAAGTGATTGCGATAATCCTTGGAGCATTTTGGGTTTGAATTATGGTTCTTTAGGGGATAGAGGTATCCCCAGCTTGATGGTCTTTGCACTCCGGATCTGGATCTAGAGGTATGAGCATGAATGGATCGGCCCTATGCACGGAGATGAGGACAGGGTCCGCCCGCGACACTGATGTTGCTATGATGTCTCTTGGTGGAAGTTTCTCTCTGTGTGCCCAAAGTGGCGGATGTAATGCTTGGTCCCACTATGGTGGGTTAACGCGCCACTCATGCCCTAGTATTATGTTTATTTGTTGACATGCTTCTTTGATTTTTATGGGATGTCGATGTTGTCTTATGTGATTGCTATGGGCTATGTCTGTTTCATCCTCACCTTCGGACAATGTGTATAGCTCATCAGAATCTGGAGATTCTAAGACATGGAGGACTGCATCATCAGGTAGCCCTATGGTTAAAGGTTGATCCTCTTAGAAAGGAGCCTTATGTAAGTTTGGCCTTGGGAGCTCCAAAATCTTGGTCTCTACAAACTCTAAGTTCTCTAGTGCTTTGCATGTATCGGGAGATTTGAACTCCTCCTATTTGGTTGGTTCTTGTTGAGGAACTTAGGGCCTATGGAGGGGTGGCCTGATGGCACCCCCATGCCTTGGTAGGGCTTTTCATCCCGCTCTTCTTCTTGCTCTGATTTCTTAGAGGCTTCTTGATGAATTTCTAAAGGTGGCTCATAGACTTGGGTGGATGTCTAAGGAAGGCACCCGTCATTGGTTATAGGATCAGCCTCCCACTCATGTTTGGGAGGCATTGGGGGCGATGCTTGATAAGGTCGCAGAGACTCATCTCGCACCCAGGGGTTGTGCCTCTCATAATGTTTTGTCTTATGTGTGTGAGGGGTTGGAATCCTCTCAGGTAGTTTATAGTGCAACTTATCTGCTTTACACTGCATTTATAAGTCCTCTAACTCCTGATGACCTTGATCTATGCGTAACTCATCCGCTTCGCATTGCATGCGCTCTCTATCCAAGCGGTGTCGATACTCTATTTCCTGATGACTTTGTTTAAGCCACGTGATTTGGGCTTGACGGGTGGCATGTCTGGCGACTATTGGGTCAGTTCAGTCTACCCTATTTTGTTTAGGAGGTTTGAATGTTTCTCTTATGTGTTGGCCTCGATCTTGATGATCTAAAATTTCAATGGGTCACTTCCCTCTATCGATGTAGGCGGCATGTACTTGAGGTCACACTGTTTGTTGTCCTCGAGGAATGTGATGATTTTCCTCATACTCCCTTTCATGTTGGCTCTCCTGCATAGTGTGTTGGAACAACTCATCCTCCTGGCGCTGAAGGTGCTCTTTGTTAATATAGTATAGTTCCTTTAAATGTAGTCGCTCTAGTTGCTCTAGCTCAAGTTGCGTGAATTGCATTTGGCATGCGACGTGCTTGACAGATTCTAAGATGGTTGGTCTTGTCGCCTCATGTCTAGAAGGCCTAGATGCCTCTTCTAGATATTTTTGATCGTAGTGATCCAAGATCTCTATAGGTGACCTCCCTTTGTTGGGGGTAACAACATTCCCTCGAGGCTTTGGCCTCAGTGAGTGGTCCTGATATATAGCAGGTGCAGAGGCGTATCGCTCCTCCACTATATATTGCTCTCGAGGAAGGTAGAGGTCTTCCTCGTGCTCTCTTTCATAAGTGAAAAAGGAATGGACGGAGCTATCTCGCCCTACCCAAAGAGCCTTGTGCTATGGATTTTTCTTTGTAGTCTTGACAACTAGAGGGGATGAAGGAGGGATAATGTAATCATGTGGTTCCTCCTGTCGAACCCTATGTTGACCTATCGCTTCATCGCGTGGTGACCGCTCATAGCGAACATCTAAGGGAGCTCTCCTATGAATGTACCCCTCATGGAAGGGTGTGTGCTGCGTGCTATGCTGAACAGAAGTGCTCTTAGAAGGGGTGCCCCTATAGTCCCTATTCGTTAAGGTGTGGAGGGGTCTGCCTTGTGTGTTAGGTCACCAAGGTGGTATGACCAAATCCTTGGGATTGTAACGAAGACGACTCATGCCTCCTTGGACATTCCCCATAGCCTCTGCCCGTGATTGGGCTTGGCTGCGGGTGAGCACCATGACGATGTCTCTCTAGAAAACCCTAAAAATTGAAATGAGTCAGATGGGGCCCAAAATTGGCATGTGCATCCCTCTTATAGTAGATAAGACAAAAATGAAGTTTCAAGTCCTAGCTCTGAATACTTTAGGAGATATTGACATCCGAATAGCTCAAAAAGTGCAAACAAATGCGTGCCCAATTTTAAAACCTAATTTTGGGGCACTAGATGACGGAATTTGGCCCCGAAAACTGACTTTTTTGGGCAAATAGGATTCTAGGGAATCATATTTGTTTAAAATTATCCCAACTAACTCCCTATAAAATTTCAAGTCAAATGCGCACCCAGGGATGAATTCTCTAGCTAGAATTCGTCCCACCCAGGGATGAATTCTCCAGCTAGAATTCGTCCCACCCAGGGATGAATTCAGGCCAGCACTTTAAAAAAATCAAAAAATGACTAAAAATGTACTAAAAACAGACAATAAAATTGCCCGACAGGAGTGATACTGCACCTGACAACAAGGGCATACAAAATTGACATTGGAGTCACAAATTGTCACTATCATACTCCCTAAGAAGGCTACCATAGCCGGACTGCTCCATAGAAGATGAATTTTCGACAATTGCATCTCCAAACGTGTCAAAAAAAAAACAACAAAAACAGTACAAAATTCAACAAAAACAAACAGCAATAAACATTTCCGGACACAAGTGCTCTTGCACTTAACCTCTGGGCAAAGAAAATCGATGTCGGGGTTCAAATTATCGCTCCCCTACTTCCCCAAGAAGGCTATAATAGCCGGACTGCTCCATAGGAAGTTAGATTTTTGATGATTTCACCTCATTACGACATCATCAAAAGGCTTAACACCCACCAAAAATAGGTCCAAATGTTGGAAAAATTGCACATGCTTAACGGTAAACCCTCTAAACGCACCCTTGCACATGCTTAACGGTAAACCCTCTAAACGTACCCTTGCACAATTCATCTTGGGTCAAGCGACTCGTCGCTTTGCTCATGAAGGTCATTCCCTCATCGATTCGTCGCTTGAGGGGGTAGTCACACTTAGTCACCAATCAACAATCACACACCCAATTAAGGAAAATGACATGCATTCAAAGAATCATTGACAAAGACAATCACTCTCCTGCTTGGGGCAGTAAACAAGCAACAATAAAATCAATCAAACACTTGGCATTTCGTGAATCATGAACATAAGGTTCCCCCTGAGGATAAAACGCCCTTCGCCTATTCATGACTGATCAATGTCTAAGTTCAAGTCACACCTCACCAAAATAGGTTAATACTTGAAATCAAATTCCTTAGCTTGTCAGAAGCAAGGATTCAAGAATGCATGCCCTTTCCATACTTGGGGCATCAAAAGTTGGTTAGGTTACCAAGAAACCCTAATCATTAGTGCTTTGGTTATCTATTTTTGCTCAGCACTGTGTCACCCGCAGCGCTTCCCAAAAAGGGGCATCTGTAGACACCAAAATAGCACCAATCCAATTATGTGACTGCAAACACTGATCGCTTTGACAAACACAGCCCCCAGGGTAGCCCTCAGAGGTCAAACAGTGGTCTTAACCACTTTCATAGCAATTTTGTAAGGTCAAAAGGGCAATTTGGCACATTTAGGAACTTTGCTCGGAATATGTCTCACCCAGAGATGGATTCAAATCTGTCTCACCCAGAGACAAATTCAAAATTAGAATCTATCTCACCCAGAGACGGATTCTAAATTCGTAACTGGTAGGGACGAATTCTGAGTTTAACGGGCAAAAGGAAGAATGGTGCCAAGTGGCAGCCCAGGACAGCCAGTTGATGACTCCTGCCCCACATGCGTGTGTAGGTGGACAGAGGGGCCGTTAGAAGACTGTCACAAGGGGCAATTATGAAAGCCCAAGTCATGGAGGACTCCCCCTCCCTCATGAGAAGACAAGACTGCCACATGGCACCTATGACCAACACATGGCATTTGTGCTTCCCTCTCAAAAGAGACCCCATGGGTCTATAAAAGGTGGGACTTTTCTCACCCAAATAGAGATGTGGAAGGAGATTTCAAGCAACGAAGTGCTACCGAGTTGAAGACCCACTTGCATCCCTTTTGGTTCACCTTCCAGCATCCACCAATCTCTTTTGCAAGGGAGGTTTTTGGGTGGCTTTTGGAAGCTTGAACCTGACCCAAATCCAACACATGGACACCTGAACAAACCAATTCGCCGAACCCCCAATCCTAAGAGGTTTTGGGCCCATCCCTAGTGGATTGGCGCCGGAATCAAGTGCCAACGGTGGGAGGCCCACTTGGGCACCCCCGCACTTTCTGAGTTTTAAAGCATTCTAGATTACTTTTTCAGGTTGCATTTTGTGTTATCATGTTTGGTTAACTCATAGCTGCAAGTTCATAACTTTTGATCAGATTCTAGTATGTTTTGTGTCGCTTTGTTGTTTCACTAACTTGCAGGTGGTGAGATCAAATTCCCGAGGGTATAGGCCAAATTGGGAGAATCCCACCATCTAGGTCATCCCAAAATGGCCCCAATTACATAACCCCTCTGTCTGCAGGTGTTTTGGAGGTCTCGAGAGCCGACATTGGAACAGATCACTTTTGCTTTTCCAACACAGAAGAATTCGTCCCACCCAGGGACGAATTGCAGTCAGAATTCATCCCTGCCCAGGGACGAATTCCAGTTTAAGGCAGATTGGCCGATTGTCTTAGTGGCAGTGGCCTCCTGGTAATATTTTCTGTCTTCTGTCAAGTTTTCAGGCCATTTGGACTTACTTTACCCACTGTTTCAGACAAATGTTTACATGCATCTTTTGGCGATTTTAGAGAACAAACACTTTTCATTTGCAGCAGGTGCTACTGACATCTTCGTTGTTTCTTTGTTCGCAGGAGGAGCAGCAGAGGTCAAGGACTCATCGACATCAGCGGCGACATCATCTTGGCCCGTCCATTTCAAGTGTGGGCACGCGGGAAGAAGAACCTTAAGTCTCGATTGTAGTCAAATTCTTTTAACGCTCCTAGCCCCTAAAAAGGGAGGAGGCATATTTGTAACAGAGATCAAGAAAGTTTAATGAAAGGGCTGTGTTTTCTCCATTTGCTTGTATCTCGTTTTAATGTGTCTCTTTCGTTTCATGCATTTTACATTTCTAGGACTTAAGCGCATTTGATTTTGGTTGCATCACAATTAGTTTTTCCTTTGCCCGAAATCTCATGCTTTCAAACTTAATGTGATTTTTCATATTTAGTTGACAATACACACACACATATATATATTTTAAATTATCCATATATGACTATAATATCTAATAATCAAATTAAGAAATACCTTCCTAATTTCATCAAAATATTACAAGATATAAAATATCACTATGTTGAATCACTAATTTGCTTAGTGGTAAGTAGAGGATACTCATGAAGAGATCAAGGTTCAATCAATACTTCTTATGGTATTAGGTCATTGTGTACATTCATAGCATCTCCAAAATAAAATCTCCATGATTTTTTTAAGAAGATAACTACAATTTCTAAGAATAAAATTAAGAAATATCTTTCTTGTTTCATAAAAATATTATAAGATATAAAATATCACTATATTGAACCATTGATTTGATTAGTGGCAAGTGGAGGAAAATCACTATGAAGTGGTCAATGATCAAAATTTCGATAATGTTCCTCCTAGGCTTAGGCAATTTTTTACATGCATACCATCTCCAAAGTAAAAATATCCATTCTTTTTTAAAAAACTCACTTAGACAACCATGCACACACAACTCATTATTTTTTAAACCTGGTTTCACGGAAGAGATCTCAAATTCCTAACCATTGCACTATCTCACACAAACAAAAATCTCCATAACTAAGAACCATGTAATAATGATCCTCTATATGGTGTAGATACTAATAATAGAAGGTTAATGTTAAATTATAACATATTTTATTTATAAAAACATTGATAATTAATTGTATTAAAACTCATATTTTGCATTAGTATCATTATTTTTGCTCTATATGTATTAAACCCAACTGTATATGATATTATATTATTATCATATTTTTGTCTAATAATGGTCACAATGTGGGAATATATAATCATGTTATTATCAATATTTATCTAAGACATGAAGTGCAATAGAAGTAAAATATATAACATCATATTACATCATTATTCCAAATGTATTATCATTATCTCTTCCTATGATTTCTCATAAAATATCAACTTATATACCTTTTAAAATATGTATATCTCTTATTCTTCATTACAATACCAAATCTAGAAAGAAACATGGTCAATATTCTCTTTGTCTTCAAATTTTACAATCCAAAGGTGAATTTTCTTGAAATAAATTCTTTTAATATTTATTGCTTAAATGTGTCACTAATCTATTAATTTTTTGGTTTTATTAGATATTTTTATGGTAGTCAATGATTTTAATAATCCCATAGTAAGTAACAATTTTAAATATTTTAAAAACTAAAATAAACTTTTAAGTAGTAGTACTTACATATAAATATAATTTATTGATTAAATAACCATTTGATTAAGTAGTCTATTGTTTCTCAACTAATATAAAACATCAAAGGATTCATTGAATTACTGATTTAAATTTTGTTTAAATATTTTATGTAATAAAATGGTTATCATATTTATTGCACTAAATATACACGAATTATTGATAATACAAGCCTAAATTACAAAATAAAACTTATGTCAACTTTAAAAATTTATTTTATTTAATATAAAAATATATATTCAACCATTTTTAAGGTTTTTATTAATAAACAAAATTTTAAGATTTTAATTATATTAAGCATTCATTATGTTGTGAAAAAATAATTAATGGTAGAAACTTTGTTGCTTAAATAAATCAATTTTCAAAGTAAAAACTAGGGTTCAAATCTTACGCTCAAACAGTGTATGCATAATTATCAAGAGTTCAAATTTTAACAAGCACTATATGCATATTATACTATATGCATATTATACAAATCCTAGTGAACTTTATTTATAATAAGTTCAATTTAATCATGACTAACATAAACATAATTAACAACTCCACTTGATTTGAACAAATAATAGTTTACTATGTTTTATAAATATGTTTATGTCACACTAGTTAAAAAAATAAAAATTATAATAATATTATGCATATTGTATCATTAGTTTATGTTTTATCACAATAAAGTTAAAAATTACTAATCTCTCTAAATAATTATTAAAAACATAAAAATTAATTAAAAGGTGTTACTCAATAAATTAATACTAGAACTTGGTTCAAATTGCATTTTAAAAACCTTCAATAAAATTTTAAATTTGTATTGAAAACCATTTTTATACAAAACAATATTTTACATTTAAACATGAAAATAAATTAATTTAAATATTCAATTTTTATAAAATATTAATAAAAAATTTATATGCATTTGTAATTTCAATTTATAGATGCTTTGGCTCAACTACATGTAAATAAAACGATATTCAATTTTTATTCACGCCAATATCTCCTCCTCTTTCCGAAATTAATCGTTACAGGTTTCCATAAGATTATCTATCCAAAATAAATTTAACAAACCAATTTTTTTTTTTTTTCATAAAATACCGCCTAAATTAAGTCGATGCTTATTTTGGAAGACCGTAATAGAAACACTGACAATAAAATGAAATGCGTGACAATGCAAGGAAATAATTGCCAATCAGAACAACAATGGAAAAAGGACAATTCTAGTCTAGTTCTTCGGCTTGCACTCGGCAGGAAGCGAATAGTTGAAGCGGGGAAGATCAGTGCAGTAGTCATAAAGGAGATAGTTATTGCGAACCCAATCGAGCTGTCCCTGCTGCTTGAAGTTCAAGCTCAGGAAGGGTGCGAGATTCCACCAGTAATATGGAGCACTGCTCGAACACAGGCTCAAAAGATCGCCGATTGTCTGCTCGCTACTCATGTCTTCTGTAATTCCACACCCTTCCAGACTCACATTGCTCAAGGATGCCACAAACGGTGCCGCAGACCAATCAACTTTAACTGCCCCTCCTTGTGTGGCCCATTGATCTCCGTTCCAAATGGTGGAAGATACCTTCATTGCCTGCTTTAGATATGGCAGTCCTAACCCTTCCAAGTTGGTAAAAACTCTAATGGGCACCTCATCGATCAGAATCCTGCATTAACCCAATTTTTATTGGCGATCTGGCGTTCGTATTATACAAGATTCAATTTAATTCACAGATATATGTTATCGAAACAGACGAGTAAGGAAAGCAATTGGGACACAAAATGATGGCTTACACGACTAGCGAAGGGTTCCAGAGGATTGAGTATTTGTGGAAATCAACCGTGGGATCGAACCATAGATAAAATTGCTGCTCCCTGCCACCTAGGCCCCCAATGATGATGTTTGTGTGTAAGGCATAAGGTTCACCCGTAACGTTCCCAATGAATTCCAAATCTATCTCATTATGAAAATCTCCTTCACAATGAAGCTGCGTAGGAAATAACAATTCTCTTACACCGGAAAATAGTAGATCTAGGTATACATGTGTCGCTCATATGAATTACCAATTCTTTTACACAGGAAAATAGTAGATCTAGGTATACATATATGTGCTATGAATGAGATAAGAAAAGGTATTAAAGTAGAAGGAAATATTAGCATAATTATTAAAAATAAATAATTTATATAAACTAAAATTAAGAGGGTTAACTATTCTTAAGTATGTACGGCTACTCATCACATAAATTAATTAGAAAGTAAGAAGGTCAAATACTCTACACATACATAAGCGCGTAAGAAATCTTCTTCACTCACATAAAATGTAGTAACTGTGCCCGCGGAATTTCCTGCCACTAGCTTCATAGATATCTCGAAGACTCCAAACAAAAACGCCTTCTTCGACTGGATTCCCGAACCTAGGTAAAAACAGAGTCACCGGGGCTAAGATCAGATGCTTTGTTGCTGTAAACATAATTAAAGCACACAAAAAGCGAAATCTTTTTTCTCCGTGTGGAGATCATACATAAAGGAAAATCTACCGACCACAGGAATTAGTGAGGGAAAGCTGCATGTCCTGGCCATTGTTGAAAATGTTCACATTTTCAGTTCCAAACATAACATCTACGTCGCTATAGAAGTTGCCGTAAACTCCTACGAGAGCTGAAGCTGCTATGGCCACAAGGAGAAATCGAGGGCTATGTCTTGAAGATTCCATGGCTTCGGAACGATAGAATGAAAATGGTTTTGGGGACGGCGGGGAAAGACAGAGGCAGGTACACAACAATGATCACTCCATACGCTTATATATATATATATTTCCAACGTAGTTAACCAGCATAGTTAAGCTGGTTTATCCAACAATGCCCCCTCTTGTGTCACGCGGTTTATTAATTTCCATGACTAGTTCTTCTCTCTCTTTGGCGAAAGTTGTTTACAGGGAATTTCGTGTGTCTAATTGTGATCAACGAATCTCATGTGGGAAGGTTACGCCCAACGATTCCTAAGTTTTCGATTTTGGCAGTTATGCTCCGGCACCGCATGTCATGGATCCCTTGAAATGGAAAGGAGATAGGATTTAAACCTTATTGACAGTTATAAAAACTGTTTGATACTGGAGATTTATCTGGCCACCGATGCGACTACATGCCATCCTGTCGATGTGCAGGGCAACAATCGGATTGATTTACAACATCTGCGGCCTTTCCATTCGAATTCATTTCTCTTTCAATATTTTTCGGCATGCACGATCCTTCCATCAACCCACTTCTGCAACGTAACGCATCCTGTAACTTTGATTTTCCACTTTATTCCCTTAAAACTTGAACTTCATCTTGTGTCACTAACCTGCAGCATTCATTTTCAAATTTTATGGCCCGGGAAAACGTAAACTTTATCTTGACCCATTTGTAAATCATCATTGCTTAAGAATGTGTGATCTGTAATCTCTTCAGAGTAAGGCTTAGAGATGGTCATTTATTTTCTATATTACACCTATATTGTTTTTATTTTAGTATATAAATATATTTGATTAATGGTGAAAAAATAAGGTTCCATAATATTTTATATTAGATAAGGTTAACTAAGCACAGGTCAACCTTCAAGGCCAACAGAAAGAAAAAATTAAACTAAAACAGCTATCCAAAAGCAAAGACCAGCCCACCACTCACCACAAACAGCCATCCAAAAGCAAATACCAGTCCATCACTCACCACAAACAGTCATCCAAGAGCAAAGACCAGCCCACCACTCACCACTCATAAAGCAGAATTTTTCTTCAAATTATTAAAAAATAAATATAATATTTTAAATTAAAATATATTATTTATAAGTATTAATTAAAGTTTATGTGTCCGTGAGGACACATTGCAATGTTTCGGGGGTTGGGCGAGTGTGTGAGGGGTGGGTGTGTGTGTTTGGTCCTATTGATAAGCTCAACTCTCACCCTTATGAGAGGTCATGGTTGGATGGCGATCCTCAAGATTTTCCATACTAACTTCAATAAATAAATATATATATATATATATATATATAACTTTAAATAATAAATATATAATATTTGATTTTAAATTTATATTAATTAAATAAATAATATTTATTAAGTGTTTAAGTTGTACAAATTATAATATCAATTAAAAGGAATGTTTTATGTTAAGATTAATCATGGAGTTTAAAAACAAAAAAAAATAGATACCATGTAATCATTTTTTTTAAATAAGTTTAATTTGATTGATTATAACAACATATATATATATATATATATATATAATTTATTTTAGTAAAAAATATATATATATATTTTTAATTTATTATTATTTTTATTAATGGTGAAAATTCAAATATTTGAAAGGTCTTAGAACCTTTTACATTAGAGGAGGTAGAAAAAGAGAACGTCAATTAAACACAGGTCAACCTCCAAGGCCAAAAGAATAGAATTTAAAACCTAACAACCACCCAAGAGCATAGACCAACCCACCATCCAATAGGATGTAAAGAACAATTTTTTATTCAACTTTCTTTTCGAGGCACTAACAATTCTACTCTATTTTTACGTAAGATTGCCAGGGCAAAAAATACACCAAGATGCACATAACAAAACCCCAATCCCATAGAGCACGGGTGAGGGCAATACACCAATCATATTCCTTAAGAATAGAAACCACCAAGGAGCAAAAGCACTAGCTCCCCAAAAATGAAACCCTGGAGAGGATCACTACAACACAAAGCAAAAATCATCCAAGTAGAAAGACAATGAAAAAACCTACTAGATAGGTAGACCAAATGCTTCAAAAGCAACAATTGTCATTAATCACAAAGGGAAATTATCTTCTAAAATTCCAAATTAGCCACTATCCATCCCCAAATTGGCCATAACATGAGTAGCTTAGTTACCTTCCCTATAAGCATGTTAAATTTTAACTTCTGGCATACCTTCTAGTATCTTCAAGGTGCCCTTAATAATATTCAAGATGAAGCAATTGTTACTCTTTCTAGTTTGCAAATCCTAAATGATGTTCAAGGAGTCACCTTGAATGAGAAGTCTTCTGAAGCCTCTCTCAAATCCCTAATGAACACCCAATAAAAGTACCTTAGCTTCAACTAGGTGGTTGGTTTGATTACCATAATATTAAACATAAATCTAAATGACCTCACCATTATCATTTATGACAACACCCATCCACTAGCCTTCTTGAAGTTACCTTTGGAAACCCCATCAAAATTCAAAATAACTCACCCTTTAACTGGTTTATGTCATCTCGTAGCCAATATTTTTTGAACAATGGATATAAAAGTAAAAAATATTAGATTCAATTTCCAATTAACAAAAGCTCTATTTTCCACAACTTTATCCCTACTATTTCCAGCAACAAAAACAATCAGGTTATTCTTAATAGAAAATTTAATCATTCTAAAGATAATGGATTCATCCCTAGTAATATCCTTGAAAGTTATTTTGTTTCTCTTCCATTATATGCCCCATAAAAAATAAGAAATAACTGGATCCCACACCCTATTGAGGTTGTGATTGATGAAGAGGGATTCCCACTAAGTGAAAAATTCCTTGAAATTTCACAACAATGTCCACTTGATAGAAAAATAATCTAGTAAAGCATTGAGCGCCTTATTTGAAAAATCATAGTGGATTAAAATATGATCCACAAATTCAGCATCCTTAGAATATAAGAGAAAAATATTGGGAATATGGAAGCTTTTATTGCATTAATTATCAACAGTAAGAATTCTATTTTGATCTAGGTGTGTATGTGTGTATGTGTGTTGTGTGTGTGTATTGTGTGTGTGTGTGTGTTAATTAGAGGAAAAACAAATCTTCATTCACTCACATAAAATGTAGTAACTATGCCCGCGAAATTTCTTGCCACTAGCTTCGTAGACATCTCAAAGACTGCAAACAAAAATACATTCTTTAATTGGATTTAATTGATTACCAAATACGATATGCATTTCGAACCTTGTCTCCACTATAGTACAAAACACATTGATGGCTAAAAAGGAGCCAAAGCAAGCATGCATTCACGAATTAATGTTTCTAGCGATGGTTATAAGGAGCCAAGTAAGAAAGCATTCATTAGGAGAGAGTAGAACAAATAGGCATACGAGGATAATAATAAAATATGGAAGAAAATTATAAATTTTAAAATCTATATATTTTGTAGTGTAAGAGTAGAAATTTTAATATTTAAAAAAAAATTGAGGAGAATATTTGCATAATATGGTAAAATAAATCTAGATAAACTATTTATATACTACCATAAACAAATTTATCTAAAAAAATTGCAGATATAATGAGCAATGTACAATAGATATAAAAAACTCTTTCCCTTTTTTAAAAAACAAAAGATAAGAGGTAATGAACCAGTTCGTGAAACTGCCTTAAAAAGAGAATGTCAAGCAGAATCTATCCTGCTCTCGTACCATGTTAGAATTTCCCAATTGTAGAACTATAAAGTATTACAAGATTTGAAGCAACAAAATAGAACTGATTGATTTATTCCATGGATTAACTTTGTATAAATATCAAAGTTGATCATTGAGAGCTGTTGGATTACAACTCATCAAATCTTATCTAGACTATACTGAGAGTTCACCTAACTCATAAAGGAGTGGAAACTCAAGTATGTCTATTCTATTAGAACTTAAGATAATAATTACTTATTCTAACAATCGAGGGCTATGTCTTGAACCTTCCATAGGGCAAGGACAGAGGCAAAAATATATTTAGTTCTCCTTTATCGAGTTACTTGCTCCAGTTCGAGTTTAATGATTGTAAATTTTCATTTGAAATTTGTTATTTAAGGTTGTGAGATACTATCAAAAATTTTACTGTTTAATTAATTAATAAAATAATAATAAAGAAAACAGACACATGAAGGTGAAACAACTTAGATTATCGTGAAATATATTTTTACGAAATCCAAATGACTAAATACTCTTGTATGACATAATCCAAGATAAAAATAATAAAGAAAATAGACACATGTTCATGTGGTTTCATCTAGGTGAAATAACTTATATTGTCCTGAAATATATTTTTAGGAAAGCCAAATGACTAAATACTCCTATATGACATAATCTAAGATTCACATTTTATATATAAAACAAAAAAATAATATTATAATTTTTAATACGTATGTCTTAAACATGCATACACAAATGTTATTTTAAAATTATAGTTATCTAACTAGATATTTTTTTGGTTGGTAAAGGGTTTTTTTTAAAGGGTTATTGAACCTATTACAAGTAGGCTTTTGAAATGCACCCTCAAACCTTAGATCTAACAATAAGATATCAAGAAAGCAAATATAAGATATTGTCATAACTAAACAGCCAACTCGCAATAGAGGCCAACATAGGAGAGACAATAACCCAAAACAACCAAGGGTGCTTAGAGAACCAGAGAGCTAAGAATATTGCCTAAGAATAGATTAGATCTACAACAACAACATCCAAGCCTCACAAACAACTAGACTAAAGATAATAAAAAATCACTTGCTAAAAGCATTTCTCATTGAGGTCTTGGGAGGCATGCCCACCTTATTTTTGACCCCCATAGAAAGAAATTATTTTTTAGGCCACACTCCTAAATACATTTGTTCCAAGTCTTCATGATTGGAACAACCTCACTCTCTTTAGGTTGTAGAGCCTCAAAATTATCCATTATAAGGGTTTGTACTTCTTTAGCAATATTAGAGTTCATCTCCCTTTTCCTGAGTGTTTTTTTGTTGGGTCTCCCCACTTTCCTTTTGTTCCCTACATCAATACAACCTTCGTGTGACTTCTGGTCTTCAGACGTGGAGAGCCTTTCTCAAACATAATTTTTGGAGAGGCTAGAGAGCTTTCCATTAACTCTTGAAGATTCAGATCATCCATGTCAAAATAGTCAAAGAAATTTTGGAGGATAAGACTAGAGGGATTTACCTCTTCTCCACTCTCCTCGAATTTTGGAAGTTGAAAAATATGCCCCGCTATTGGGCTAAATTCCATTCACTTCATAGGAACTGTGTTCAACTCCTCCTCTTCATCAAACATGATTTATGGAAGAAGGATTTCCTCCTATAATTCCTCATTGAGCCCAACTTGATAAATAGAAATCAAATATTATCCTTTTAAATTTTGAGGGTTTTACTTAGGCACCCACTTTTCACTGAGCTTCTTATTGTTTTCCTTATGACTCATCAAAGTAGTTAGAGCTTTAGGATGTAAGGGGCATAAGCTCTTATGGTACCCACCCTTACCACACTCTTGGCAAACTTAGGGTTTATTTTTATATTCATTGTTCTGAATCCAGGTGCCAATATTAGAAAAGAGTTCAACAAATCTTGGAAGATCCTTATCAATATTTGCCATCACACACATTCTAGCATAGAGCATTTGAGATTTTGAACTGGTAATATAGTCGAACAAAATCACATCCTCGATCATCTTGGTAATATATTGGAGGATGCTCTCATGCAAAATATGAAGTGGGAAGTTTGGTACCTTAACCCATCGTCATACAATATTAATTATCTATGTCAGGGGATTAAAATTCGAGTCCCATTTATACATAAATAAACCTTGTTTTCCAAAAAAAATAGACCCCCTTCCAAGCTCTGCTTGGAATCCTCCTTAGAGTTGAGATTGATAAGGAATAAATTTCTTGGTATGGCCAAAATTTCAAGAGATTCGATAGATCTCTATCTTGCCAAAAGCCCATCTCCTTAGAGAATCAATATCAAGCCTCCTACCTTGGAATTGTTTTACAATATTCCACAACCCATATTTCAGGATATTATAGGGATATGGATATGGTTTGATAGATGAGAGGTATCGAAGAGGATTTCAGATCCTCCATTACCACCAATGGGTACTTTTGCAAATAAAGGTACACTAGGAGGGATGGGGTCCTCCCTATAGGTTCTATTGGTCCCACCTTTGAGCTTACCATTATCCCACTCCTCCCATTCAAACAAAAAGGAGGGGTCACGAGAGTCAAATAAATCCACCTTCATGAACTTAGCTTCTTCAACAATGGTATCAATTATTCCCAACTAGGTATCCACTTCCTCTAGAATGCTCATCTTCGTCTTCTACAATGCTCCTTCTAAATCCTAATCTATAGGGTTATGCCTAAGGGGTTGGACTCAAAATTTATTTGTAAAAAAATGGTGAATCATGGATAATCCTAACCAAATCAAATCGAGCATCTTCATACAAAAATTTGGGGTATTTGAAACCCTAAGATGTAAGGTCAAATTTGGGACAACTTTTTACCTATTAAATAATTTAATAATTTAATAAAAACACACCATGAGATCGAGATTGAAAAAGCTTTTCAACAAGTACAAATATGCCCATGTTTGGATATATATTGTGGCAAATTGAACCTACAAAAAAGTAGCTTTTGGAAATTTTATATGAATTATCCGAAATTGGTGTTCCACATATTCACCAATTTCTAATTTTGGAAATCCTAATATTTGCCAAATTTATAAATATTCACCACTATGCATAACCCTGCTAATCTGCCTCCTCTACAATGCTCCTCTAAACCTAATCTACATCCTCTACAATGCTCCTATAAAACACTAATCTATCTTCTCTATAATGCTCCATCGAAATCCTAATATACCTTCTTTGGAATGCTCCTATGAAACCCTAATCCACCTCCTTTGTAATGCTCCTCTAAAATCCTTTTTATTGCTCTAAAACTGTAGACACCAAAACAACACCAATCCGATTAAGTGACTACAAACACTGATCGCATTGACATACACAGCTTTCAGGGCAGCCCTCAGAGGTCAAACAGTGGTCCTAGCCACTTACATAGCAATTCAGAAGGTCGAAAAGTAAACAAAGCCTTTATCAAAACAAAGTCTTAATCAAAGTCAAAAGCAAGCCTTTATCAAAACAAAGCCTTAAATTCAAAGCAAAACTTAAGCAAGAACAAGCCTTAAATTCAAAGCAAAACTTAAGCAAGCAAGCCTTAAGCAAAGGGGAACCTTGGCCTTAGGTGTCACGAAATCGCGACGTCACGATTTCGCGACGTCGCGAAATCGCGACACCTAAGGCCCAAAGGGGAACCTTGGCCTTAGGTGTCACGAAATCATGACGTCATGAAATCGTGACACCTAAGGCCCGAAGGGGAGCTTCGGCCGAGGGTGTCACAATTTTGCGACGTCGTGAAATCGTGACACCTAAGGCCCGAAAGGGAGCTTCGGTCGAGGGTGTCACGATTTCGCGACGTCGCGAAATCGTGACACCTAAGGCCCGAAAGGGAGCTTCGATCGAGGGTGTCACGATTTCGTGACGTCATGAAATCGTGACACCTAAGGCCCAAAGGGGAGCTTCGGCGAGGGTGTCACGATTTCGTGACGTCACGAAATCGTGACACCTAAGGCCCGAAAGGGAGCTTCGGCCGAGGGTGTCACGATTTTGCGACGTCGCGAAATCGTGACACCTAAGGCCCGAAAGGGAGCTTCGGCGAGGGTGTCGCGATTTCGTGACATCACGAAATCATGACACCTAAGGCCCAAAGAAGGCCAAAAATCGAGTGTCGCGATATCGCGACACTTCGGCATTTGGCGCATTCAATTACAGGCAGATTCAATCAATCAGAGGCATAATTCAACCCATTAAAAGTAGACATTAAACAAATTAAAAGTGCACGTTAACCAACAAAAGTGGAACTTTAAACAAATACAGGCATTTTGACAAAGATACGAGAATGGGCATTAAACAACTGGCAGTGAAAGTCAGTCAGTTACGTGGGCCGTTGGAGGACTGTCACAGTGGCATTAACGAAAGCCCGAGTCATGGAGGACTTTCCTCTCTCGTGGAGACACGACCGCCACATGGCACCTTTGACCAACACGTGGCGCTTATGCACGCCTATTCAAAGAGACCCCCTGGGTCTATAAAATGGTGGATTTTTCCACCCAAAAGACAGGTTGGCGGCTTTTTGGAAATCAACGAAGTGCTGTCAAACTAAACACCCGATTGCACTCTTTTTCGATTCATCCCTTCTACACCCGTAATCTCTTTCGTAGGAGAGGTTATTGGTGGCTGCTAGAAGGTGAATCCGAACCTTCAAATCCGACATTGGACCACAGTATTCCATCAATTCGACGACATCATTCTCTGAGATTTTGAGCCCATTCCTAGTGGATTGGCGTCAAAGTCGAGTTTTAACGGGGCGGCCCGCTTGGGCACCCCACACTTTTTGTCAGTTGCATGATTAATCCATTCGGTCATTGCGTGTTGTTTTGCATTATGCTTTATGTTGTTTAAATAGTTCACGCTTTACGTTCGAATATATATGATGTTGTAGAGTATATAATAGAATTTAGAAGATTTAGGAATATATATGTTTGTGTATAACGTAAAAGAAGATTTGAAAAGTGATAGAGTTGTTTTGGTTGATGATTTAGTCAATCTTTCACTGTATTTCTTATCGATTTCTAAAGTTAAACATTCTATGTTTTTAACATAGGTGCTACTAAATAGTTTACTGTTTCTTTGAATGTAGGAAGAATAGCAAGGAGCAAGGACTTATCAGGCATTAGCGGTGGCAACACTGGCCCGCCCATTTCAAATGTGGGCATGCGGAAAAGAAGATCACTATTCATGATTGTAACTGAAAATATGTAACTGAGGAGATGTATTGTAACCGAGTTGGAATCAAATTAATAAAAAGGGCTGTGCTCCTGCTTTTGATTTGATTATATCCGTGTTATTTCATGCATCAAGCTGTTTAGTTTACATTGCAATTAGTGTTTCTTTTATTTTCGAAATCTCATGCTTTCAATGGCGATCACGGTGGGACCGTTCCCTGATTTTTAATATCACAGAAACTAATCAGATTTTTGTGTTTTGTGCTTAACAGGTACCATTTTTTTTAAAGGTGTTATTCGTCTTTGCCTGGACGAATTTCTGCCTGTAAATTTTAGAGCCGAAGATCAGAAACAGCAAGTCCGGGCAGAAAAGAGGTAACGGTTTCTAACTGTCCCTGTCATTTTCTGCTGTGATATTTCTGTTTTCTTTTATGTTTGCCTTCTTAGGAAAAGTTTTAATCCATTAAAAAAAAAAAAAAAAAAATCATTTTATTTGTTTATTTTTTTACTTTCATTTTTTTTAATTGTTAAAGAAGGGTAGAGAAAGTTGTCGTCAATTTTCATGCTTTATTTATTTATTTAATTGTTAAAAAAAAAAATTCGTCAAATTTCTATTTGCTGTTTTTCGGTTTGTAGTGTTTGTATGGCTTAGGGAAAGTTTCTTTTTTGCTGCCTGTTTCATTTTTAAATAAAAAGAACCACACACACTTCACGTGGTAAAATTAAACCAAGGAGCTGGTCGTAAGACCCCAGCCCTTGAGCAAGACCAACGGTGGGTTCATCACCACCTTGGCTTAGCTTTGCATCCATTTCCCCCGATTGTCACTGTTGTTAGGCGTAAATCCTGACGAAAGCTGACCGAGTGTTGCTGGGGTGATTCCCATGCACGCGAGGATAAGTCTTCTATGGTAGGTGTCATTAACAGGACAATCCCCCCTTTCGTACCGCCTATGTTCCACGTACCATCTGCTCTCACGTACCTATAGTTTCCCTCTCGTAAGGGCGGGTATATAGAGAGGTTGGTATATCGGTCCGACAATGGTATATTGAAGGGGCGACCATTTATGGGAGTCATATGAGCCAACATTATGCATTTAAACGTTCTTCAAAACTTGCAAAAACAAAACAAAACATCAAAATGCACTAAACCAGTTTAGGACACACTATTTAATCCTTAAAAGAGATAATCACGGTTTGTGTATGTGTGTGTTCATTTCTGCTTAGTGTAAACAAAAAGAAAAATCATCATAAATGAGATAAAAATCTGCTTAGCTAGTAGAGAAGCACCACAATGGTGTGCACCCGTAGCCAAGCCCAATCAAGGGCGGACGCTACGGAAGGTGCACAAAGAGGAGGCACAAGTCACCTCCGGTATAGCCCCAAGGATTTGGTCATACCACCTTGGCGGCCTGACACACAAGGTAGTCCCCTCCAAACCTTAACGGATAGGGACTATAGGGGCACCCCTTCTAGGAGCACTCCTGTTCAGCATAGCACTCAGCACACACCCCTCCATGAAGGGTACATTTGTAGGAGAGCTCCCTTAGATGCTCGCTATGAGCGGTCACCGCGCGATGAAGCGCTAGGTCAACATAGGGTTCAACGGGAGGAACCACATCATTACACTATCCCTCCTTCACCCCCTCTAGTTGTCAGGACTACAAGGACAAATCCAGAGCACAAGGCTCCTCAGGCGAGGCGAGCCAACTCCGCCCATTCCATTTTTCACTTATGAAAGAGAGCATGAGGAAAACCCTTACCTTCCTCAAAAACAATATACATCATGGGAGCAATACGCCTCCGCACCTGCTAGCTATCAGGATCACCTACTGAGGCCAGAGCCTCGGATAAATGCCACTACCTCCAACAGAGGGAGGCTGCCTATAGATATCTTGGATCACTATGACCGAGATAGATATGTAGGAGAGGCATCTAGGCCTTCTAGACATGAGGCGGTGAGACCAACTATCTTAGAATCTGTCAAGCATTTCGCACACCGGATGCAACTCACGCAACTTGAGCTAGAACGACAACAGTTAGAGCAATGGTATCTTCTAAATAAAGAGCACCTTCTACACCAGAAGGATGAGTTGCTCCAACACACTATGCAGGAGAAGACTCCAACCCCTCACACACATAAGACAAAACATTTTGAGGGGCACAACCCATGGGGGCGAGACAGGTCATCGCGACCTCATCAAACGCTACCCCCAACACCTCCTAGATAGGAGCGGGAGGCTACTCTCCCGATTCCTGAAGGACATGAGCGGGAGGCCGCTCCTATAACCAATGATGGGTGCCTTCCTCAGACATCCACCCAGGTTTATGAGCCACCCTTAGAAATTCATCAAGAAGCTTCTAAGGAATCTGAGCGAAAAGAAGAGCGGGATGAACTGCCCTACCAAGGCATGGGGGTGCTATCTGGCCACCCCTCCATAGGCCCCAAGTTCCTCAACAAGAACCAACCAAAGAGGAGGAGCTCAAGTCTCCCGATACATGCAAAGCACTAGAGCACTTAGAGTTGGTAGAGACCAAGATTTTGGAGCTCCCAAGGCCCAACTTACATGAGGCTCCTTTCGAAGAGGATCAAACTTTAACCATAGGGCTACCTGATGATGCAGTCCTCCATGTCTCAGAATCTCCAGATTCTGATGAGCTGTACTCACTGGTCGAAGGTGAGGATAAAACAGAGATAGCCCACAACAATCACATGCGACAACATCGACATCCTATAAATATCGATGAAGCATGTCAATAGATAAACATAATACTAGGGCATGAGTGGCGCGTTAACCCACCACAGTGGGACCAAGCATTACATCCACCACTTTGGGCACACAAAGATCAATTTCAACCCAGAGACCTCATAGCAACATCAGTATCGAGGGTAGACCCTGTCCTCATATCCGTGCATAGGGCCGATCCATTCATGCCAATCCCTCCAGAGCCAGATCCGAAGCACAAAGACCATCAAGCTGGGGGTACCTCTATCCCCTGAAGAGCCATAGTCCAAACCCAAAAAGCTCCAAGGATTCTCGCAATCGCTTGGTCACCCCAAAAGCTCCAAGGATTATCGCAATCACTTGGTCACCCCAAAAGCTCCAAGGATTATCGCAATCACTTGGTCACCCCAAAAGCTCCAAGGATTATCGCAATCACTTGGTCACCCCAAAAATGCTCCAAGGATTCTATAATCGCTTGGTCAATCCCAAAAATGCTCCAAGGATTATCACAATCGCTTGGTCAATCCCAAAAATGCTCCAAGGATTCTATAATCGCTTGGTCAATCCCAAAAATGCTCCAAGGATTATAGCAATCGCTTGGTCAATCCCAAAATGCTCCAAGGATTCTAAAATCGCTTGGTCAATCCCAAAATGCTCCAAGGATTCTTGCAATCGCTTGGTCAATCCCAAAAAGGCTCCAAGGATTCTTGCAATCGCTTGGTCAAATCCCAAAATGCTCCAAGGATTTCCACAATCGCTTGGTCAAAAATCAAGAAAATTCAAAAACAACAAAAATCATCAAAAACAACAAAAATTTTTGCATCTCATTTCTAGGCATACTCAAATTCATCAATAGAGAGCTCTTCTCGCACCTCATCTTCATATTCACAAAAATCAATCCATCAAAAATACAAAAATACATAGCTGCATTAAAGCATTGCATCCATACATTGCATATTTGTGGTCGTACGGGTCAAAGGCACCATAGGCTGTAATTGCTCTGCTAGTCCATCTTGTTCCACACTTGTTCCATTTTACAAAAACAACAAAAACACCATGCATTGCTTTTTACCACACTAGAGTCAGTGGTCTTTTAATGTATCAAGGGTTTTCGTGATTCAGTCATCATTTTGCTCTTTAGCCATGTAATGTATCAAGTCAGACAGATTTTACGAAGGTAGAGTTACACTTGAAATACACCTTGTTACGTAACATCCCAACACAAATTAAAACACATAAAAATTCCCAAGTTGTGTGAACGAAAGATGAAACTCACGCAGTAATCCAGGTCACCATAAGTGAAACGGTTATCTTGCTCATCCCCCTGTGCGAATGGTCCTAGAATGCTGAGAATTGACAAAAGGACAAGCTCTTTCCTATCCATTCACCTCCATATACAGTGGTTTTCACCACTACCAAATTCCAATCATAGTTGGTTCCCAAAGTTGTAAGGATTTGTACTACACGTCCCTGCCAAGGATGGGTAGTCATCCCCAAGACCTAAAGGGATCAACACCATTCACAAACAAAATTCCAACAAATCATCATCCTAAAACTTTCCATTCACCTTTGGTCTCCAAGTTGTAAGGATTCGTACTATCCGCCCCTAACCAGGATGGGTAGTCATCCCCAAGGCCTAAGAGATCAATGCCCTTACTCCATAATCTCCATCACCCCCTTGGTCCCCAACGTCGTAAGGATTCGTACTACACGCCCCTAACCAGGATGGGTAGTCATCCCCAAGGCCACAAGGATCAAGGCCACTCACAAGCCCAAACTCACAATACTCAAAATACAAAATCAAATAACAGTGGTTATCACCACTATTCAAAATCCTTGCTCAAAAAGAATTAATAGAAAATAAAAAGTGATTTTCATCACTATATAGACGAGCAACTTTCTAAATCATTCAGCCAACAAATATCCCGAACTTGAATCCCTGGAATTCTCAGCATTCGAAAACCATCTAGGTGATCCTCATTACAGGTTTGGTTGATAGCCTATATGGCAATGGTGGTATCCTACCCGCATGACGATATGTCTGTCACATTCGCTTTGCGTATGTGTAGACCAATGTTTGCATAAGGATGAGCTAGCTTATGGTATCCTGGATAACACCGTAGATTAATCTAACTAAATACAACAAAGGAGTTAGTGGAGCTAATTAGGTGATCCTCGAGTACAGGTTCGGTTGAAAGCCCATCCGGCACTCGGCGGTATCCCGACAAATACCACATAAATGAACTCAATTGCACACACAGGGATGTGAAATAGCTTGGTCAAAAACAAGTCCGATTCATACCTTGTTCAAAAGTCTTGTAAGATAAAGTACAGTCATGGCTAGTAAGTTAAAACCGTCTGAGTCTCGAAAAACCTTAGCTACATTTCTAAACCAATTGCACTACTTTTCATCCTTACAATACCATCAGAAAATACAAAAAAAAGAAAAACCACATGTATACATACAAAGTCATCCACCACAACAATCGCCTAAAAGACAAAATAATAAAGTCATAAACAGTCTATGGTGCCATAGCCAAACATCACAAATTCTATCCATCCATTTCATTTCCGCATATCACATATAAATCAAAAACATTTGCATTCATCACAACATATGCATCCATCAAAATAAATCAACATACAACAATCGCATTTATCATACCATATGCATCCATCAATATAAAGTAGCATGCATCCATCAACATCAATCATTATGCATAACATAATATCATGACATATACACAAAGAAAGAAACTCAAAACAACAAAAACATCACAAAAATGCAACATAAAAACAAAGCAATAAACATTGACAAAGGTCTTGCACTTAAGGAAGAAGGCAAACAACAAAAAAACAAAAATGCAACACAAAAACATAGCAATAAGCATTGCCGGACACAAGTGCTCTTGCACTTAACCTCTTGGCATAGAAAATCGATGTCGGGGCTCAAATTGTCACTCTCCTACTTCCCCAAGAAGGCTACCATAGCCGGACCGCTCCACGGGAAGACGGGTTTTCGATGATTTCACCCCATTATGGCATCACCAAAAGGGTTAACACCCACCAAAAATAGGTCCAAATGTCGAGAAATTGCACATGCTTAAACGGTAAAACATCTAAAGGCACCCTTGCACAAGTCATCTTGGGTCAAGCGACTCGTCGCTTTTCTCATGAAGGTCATTCCCTCATCGATTCGTCGCTTGAGGGGGTAGTCACACTTAGTCACCAATCAACAAGCACACACCCAATCAAGGCAATGGCATGCATTCAAAGAATCATTGACAAAGACAATCACGCTCTTGCTTGGGGCAGTAAACAAGCAATCATTAAATTGATCAAACACTTGGCATTCCGTGAAGCATGAACACAAGGTTCCCCCGTGGACAAAAGGTTACGCCCTTTGCCTAATCATGACTGATCAATGTCCAAGCTCAAGTCACACCTCACCAAAATAGGTTAACACTTGAAATCAAATTCCTTAGCTCGTCAGAAGCAAGGATTCAAGAATGCATGCCCTTTCCATACTTGGGGCATCAAAAGTTGGTTAGGTTACCAAGAAACCCTAATCATTAGTGCTTTGGTTATCTATTTTTGCTCAACACTGCATCACCCACAACGCTTCCCAAAAAGGGGCATCTGTAGACACCAAAACAACACCAATCCGATTAAGTGACTACAAACACTGATCGCATTGACATACACAGCTTTCAGGGCAGCCCTCAGAGGTCAAACAGTGGTCCTAGCCACTTACATAGCAGTTCAGAAGGTCGAAAAGTAAACAAAGCCTTTATCAAAACAAAGTCTTAATCAAAGTCAAAAGCAAGCCTTTATCAAAACAAAGCTTAATTCAAAGCAAAACTTAAGCAAGAACAAGCCTTAAATTCAAAGCAAAACTTAAGCAAGCAAGCCTTAAGCAAAGGGGAACCTTGGCCTTAGGTGTCATGAAATCACGACACCTAAGGCCCAAAGGGGAACCTTGGCCTTAGGTGTCATGAAATCGTGACGTCGCGATTTTGCGACGTCACGAAATCGTGACACCTAAGGCCCGAAGGGGAGCTTCGGTCGAGGGTGTCGCGATTTCGCGACGTCGCAAAATCGTGACACCTAAGGCCCGAAGGGGAGCTTCGGCCGAGGGTGTCACGATTTCGCGACGTCGCGAAATCGCGACACCTAAGGCCCGAAAGGGAGCTTCGGCCGAGGGTGTCACGATTTCGCGACGTCGCGAAATCGCGACACCTAAGGCCCAAAGGGAACCTCGGCCGAAGTGTCGCGATATCGCGACGTCGCGATATCGCGACACTTTGGCATTTTGCGCTTAAAGTAGAAATTCAATTAATCAGAGGTGATAGTCAATCAATCAGAGGCAGAATTCAACCCGTTAAAAGCAGACATTAAACAAATTAAAAGTGCACGTTAACCAACAAAGGTGGACTTTAAACAAATACAGGCATTTTGACAAAGATACGAGAATGGGCATTAAACAACTGGCAGTGAAAGTCAGTCAGTTACGTGGGCCGTTGGAGGACTATCACAGTGGCATTAACGAAAGCCCGAGTCGTGGAGGACTTTCCTCTCTCGTGGAGACACGACCGCCACATGGCACCTTTGACCAACACGTGGCGCTTATGCACGCCTATTCAAAGAGACCCCCTGGGTCTATAAAATGGTGGATTTTTCCACCCAAAAGACAAGTTGGCAGCATTTTGGAAAGCAACGAAGTGTTGTCAAACCAAACACCCGATTGCACTCTTTTCCGATTCATCCCTTCTACACCCGTAATCTCTTTCGCAGGAGAGGTTATTGGTGGCTGCTAGAAGGTGAATCCGAACCTTCAGACCCGACATTGGACCACAGTAATCCATCGATTCGTCGACACCACATTCTCTGAGATTTTGAGCCCATTCCTAGTGGATTGGCGTCAAAGTCAAGTTTTAACGGGGCGGCCCGCTTGGGCACCCCACACTTTTTGTTAGTTGCATGATTAATCCATTCGGTCATTGCGTGTTGTTTTGCATTATGCTTTATGTTGTTTAAATAGTTCACGCTTTACGTCCGAATATATCATGCATTACGTTTTCTGTTCGAGTATATCTTGCATTACACTTTACGTCTAATCTGGATTTCAGAAGATTTTAGTGAATATATCATGCTTTTGTCGTTTGTTGTCCCACTAACCTGCAGGTAACAACATTGATTCACGGTGGATTGGCCGACTGTTTTAGTGGCAGTGGCCGTCTGGTGACGTTTTTTGATTTCTGTCCGAATTGCAGGTTGCATAGAGTTGTTTTGGTTGCACGCATTTAGTCAATCTGTCGCACGTATTTCTTATCGATTTCTAAAGTTAAACGTTCTACGTTTTTAACACAGGTGCTACTAAACAGTTTACTATTTCTTTGAATGCAGGAAGAACAGCAAGGAGCAAGGACTTATCAGGCATTAGCGGCGGCAACACTGGCCCGCCCGTTTCAAATGTGGGCATGCGGAAAAGAAGATCACTATTCATGATTGTAACTGAAAATATGTAACTGAGGAGATGTATTGTAACCGAGTTGGAATCAAATTAATAAAAAGGGTTGTGCTCCTGCTTTTGATTTGATTATATCCGTGTTATTTCATGCATCAAGTTGTTTAGTTTACATTGCAATTAGTGTTTCTTTTATTTTCGAAATCTCATGCTTTCAAAAACTATGTGAGGTTTGTGGCTAGAATTGAATTTTGCACATGAATGAAAACCTGATTTAGCTTGTGCAAATTGTATCTTTTGGAAACCCTCACATGGATGCAAGGTAATAGTTGAAACCTTAGCAAACAAAAATAGTGCGGGTTTATGAAAAATAATAGCAATTGGATCTCTTTTGAAGAGGAACAAGAAACCTTCTTAACAATAAGTGAGGCTAAAACCCTTGTGTGGTATGAACACAAACAGATCGGCAGATTACCCATGCTATTAAGGATCATAGGGGAGGTTGTGTGTGAACAGTCTGGATCTCCACTATTTAACTAGTTACAACTTGTAGCCTAGATTTAAAATACATATGTTTTTTAGAATATTAATAGTATCTAATGTTTTTTTATCATTTTTCTTTTTGAATTAGTTCACTTTTAAAATATAAACCATTTAAAATTAAAATTTTAAGAAAAATAATTAAATTGAATAAAAAATAAAATAAATATCATAATTTTTATGACATGATTTATTCTCTCCTATCATAAAAATAAAATATTTAATGTTTGTTATAAATTAATAGATTACATACAAAAACATCATTTTTATATGTTGTACATTCAAATATGTATTTGATAGATTCGATAGATCTCTATCTTGCCAAAAGCCCATCTCCTTAGAGAATCAATATCAGGCCTCTTACCTTGAAATTCTTTTACAAGATTCCACAACCCATATTTCAAGATATTATAGGGATATGGATCTAGTTTGATAGATGAGAGGTATCGAAGAGGGTTTTAGATCCTCCATTACCACCAACGGGTACTTTTGCAAATAAAGGTACACTAGGAGGGATGGGGTCCTCCCTATAGGTTTTATTGGTCCCACCTTTGAGCTTACCAGTATCCCACTCCTCCCATTCAAACAAAAATGAGGGGTCACGAGAGTCAAATAGATCCACCTTCATGAACTTAGCTTCTTCAACAATGATCAAAGCTGCCCAAATAGGTATCCACTTCCTCTAGAATGCTCATATTCGTCCTCTACAATGCTCCTCTAAAATCCTAATCTATAGGGTTATGCATAAGGGGTTGGACTCAAAATTTACTTGTAAAAAATGGTGAATCCTAATCAAAATAAAGGTGAATCATGGAGAATTCTAACCAAATCAAATCGAGCATCTTCATACAAAAATTTGGGGTATTTGAAACCCTAAAATGTAAGGTCAAATTTGGGACCACTTTTTACCTATTAAATAATTTAATAAAAACACACCATGAGATCGAGATTGAAAAATCTTTTCAACAAGTACAAATATGCCCATGTTTGGATATATATTGTGGCAAATTGAACCTACAAAAAAGTAGTTTCTGGAAATTTTATATGAATAATCCGAAATCGGTGTTCCACATATTCACCAATTTCTAATTTTGGAAATCCTAATATTTGCCAAATTTATAAATATTCACCACTATGCATAACCCTGCTAATCTGCCTCCTCTACAATGCTCCTCTAAACCTAATCTACATCCTCTGCAATGCTCCTATAAGACACTAATCTATCTTCTCTATAATGCTCCTTTGAAATCCTAATGTACCTTCTTTGCAATGCTCCTATGAAACCCTAATCCACCTCCTTTGTAATGCTCCTCTAAAATCCTTTATATTGCTCTAAAACTATGTGAGGGTTGTGGCTAGAATTGAATTTTACACATGAATGAAAACCTGATTTGGTTTGTGCAAATTGTATCTTTTGGAAACCCTCACATGGATGCAAGGTAATAGTTGAAACCTTAGTGAACAAAAATAGTGCGGGTTTATGAAAAAAAATAGAAATTGGATATAGTTTGAAGAGTAACAAGAAACCTCCTTAACAATAAGTGAGGCTAAAATCCTTGTGTGGTACGAACACAAACATATCGGCAGATTACCCATGCTATTAAGGATCGTAGGGGAGGTTGTGTGTGAACAGTATGGATCTCCACTATTTAACTAGTTACAACTTGTAGCCTAGATTTAAAATACATATGTTTTGTAGAATATTAATAGTATCTAATGTTTTTTTATCATTTGTCTTTTTCAATTAGTTCACTTTTAAAATATAAACCATTTAAAATTAAAATTTTAATAAAAATAATTAAATTGAATAAAAAATAAAATAAATATCATAATTTTTATGACATGATTTATTCTCTCCTATCATAAAAATAAAATATTTAATGTTTGTTATAAATTAATAGATTACATACAAAAACATCATTTTTATATGTTGTACATTCAAATATTTATTCAAAAATTATTGTTAAAGTGCTTTAAAAAAAAATTTCATACATCTTACGTTATTTAGGCTCTATACATGATAACCCTTGCCTCCTTGTGTCTTACTCGAAAGTGGCATCCCTTTTGGGATGTTTTCCACAAATAAACAAAAATAGGCTCTATACATTTTAGATAAAAAACTCGTATTTAAAATTGACTCCCCAAACCTAACAACCACCCAAGAGCATAGAGCAACCCACCATCCAATAGGGTGTAAAGAAGAATTTTTTATTCAACTTTATTTTTGAGGCACTAACAATTCTACTCTATTTTTACATAAGATTGCAAGGGCAAAAATACATCAAGATGCACATAACAAAACCCCAATCCCCTAGATCATAGGTGAGGGCAATACACCAAGCATATTCCTTAAGAATGGAAACCACAAAGGAGAAAAAGCACTAGCTCCCCAAAAATGAAACCCTAGAGAGGATCACTCAAACACAAAGAAAAAATCTTCCAAGTAGAAATACAATTAAAAGACCTACTAGATAGGTAGACCGAATGCTTCAAAAGCAAAAATTGTCATTAATCACAAAGGTAAATTATCTTTTAAAATTCTAAATTAGCCACTATCCACCCCCAAATTTGCCATAACATGAGTAGCTTAGTTACCTTCCCTATAAACATGTTGAATTTTATCTTCTAGCATACCTTCTAGTATCTTTGAGGTGCTCTTAATAATATTCAAGATGAAACAATTGTTACTTTTTCTAGTTTGCAAATACTAAATGATGTTCAAGGAGTCACCTTGAACGAGAAGTCTTCTGAAGCCTCTCTCAAAGCCCTAATGAACACCCAATAAAATTACCTTAGCTTTAACTAGGTGATTGGTTTAATTACCATAATCTTCAACATAAATCTAAATGACCTCACCATTATAATTTATGACAACACCCCTCCACTAGCCCTCTTGAAGTTACCTTTCGCAACCCCATAAAAATTTAAAATAACTCACCCTTTAGCTGGTTTATATCATCTCGTAGCCAATATTTTTTGAACAATGGATATAAAAGCAAAAGATCCTAGATTCAATTTCCAACTAATAGAAGCTCTATTTTCCACAACTTTATCCCTACTATTTCCAGCAGCAAAGATAGTCAGGTTATTCTTAATAGAAAATTTAATAATTCTAAAGATAATGGATTCATCCCTAGTAATATCCTTGAAATTTATTTTGTTTCTCTTCCACGATATGCCTCATAAAAAATAAGGAAGAACTAGATTCCACACAATATTGAGGTTGTGATTGATGAAGAGGGATTTCCACTAAGTGAAAAATTCCTTGAAATTTCACAACAATGTCCACTTGATAGAAAATGAATCTAGTAAATAATTGAGCACCTTATTTGAAAAATCATAGTGGATTAATAGATGATCCACAAATTCAGCATCCTTAGAATATAAGAGACAAATATTGGGAAGATGGAAATTTTTCTTAAATTAATTATCAATAGTCAGAATTATATTTTTATCTAGGAGTGTGTGTGTGTGTTGTGTGTGTGTGTATGTGTGTGTGTTAATTAGAGAAAAAAAATCTTTATTCACTCACATAAAATGCAGTAACTGTGCCCGCACATTTTCTTGCCACTAGCTTCGTAGACATCTTGAAGACTGCAAACAAAAACACATTCTTCAATTGGATTTAATTGATCACAAAATACAATATGCCTTTCAAACGTTGTCTCCACTACATAACGAAATGCATCGATGGCTAAAAAGGATCCAAAGCAAGCATGCATTCACAGATTAATGTTGCCAGCGATGGCTATAAGGAGCCAAGTAAGCAAGCATTCGTTAGGAGAGAGTAGAACAAATAGGCATACGAGGAGAACAATAAAATATGGAAGGAAATTACCACCAACAGGTACTTTTGCAAATAAAGGTACACTAGGAGTGATGGGGTCCTCCGTATAGGTTTTATTAGTCCCACATTTGAGCTTACCAGGATCCCACTCCTCTCATTCAAACTAAAAGGAGGGGTCATGAGATTCAAATAGATCCACATTCATGAACTTAGCTTCTTCAGTAATGGGATCAAATTTGCCCAACTAGGCATCCACTTCCTCTACAATGCTCATATTCATACTCTACAATGCTCCTCTAATATCCTAGATCTGTAATTCCACACCCGTAACGTTCCAAATGAATTCCAAATCTATCTCATTATGAAAATCTCCTTCACAATGAAGCTGCGTAGGAAATAACAATTCTCTTACACCGAAAAATAGTAGATCTAGGTATACATGTGTCACTCATATGAATTACCAATTCTTTTACACAGGAAAATAGTAGATCTAGGAGGTATTAAAGTAGAAATAACAATTCTCTTACACCGGAAAATAGTAGATCTAGGTATACATGTGTCACTCATATGAATTACCAATTCTTTTACAGAGGAAAATAGTAGATCTAGGTATACATATATGTGCTATGAATGAGATAAGAAGAGGTATTAAAGTAGAGTAAATATTAGAAATAGTATCACATGAAAGTAAGAGGGTCAACTATTTTCTGGCATGTATGACCACTCATCACATAGAAAGTAAGAAGCCTCAAGATTTTTCATACTAACTTCAAAATATATATATATATATATATATATATATATATATATATATATATATATATATATATATATATATATATAAACAATAAATATATAATATTTGATTTTAAATTAATATTAATAAATTAAAAATATTTATTAAGTGTTTAAGTTGTAAAAATTATAATATCAATTAAAAGGAATGTTTTATGTTAAGATTAATCGGAGTTTAAAAAAAAAATAGATACCATGTAATCATTTTATTAAAATAAGTTTAATTTGATTGATTATAACAACATGCATGTCTATGTCTATATATATATATATATATATATATATATATATATATATATATATTTATATATTTAATTTATTTTAGAAAAAAAAAAATTGTTTTTTTAATTATTATTATTTTTTATTATTTTTATTAATGGTGAAAATTCAAGGATTTGAAAGGTCATAGAACCTTTTACATTAGAGAAGGTAGAGAACGAAAATATCATGCCAAAATAATAGAAGTTAAAACCTAACAACCACCCAAGAGCATAGACCAACCCACCATCCAATATGGTGTAAACAAGATTTTTTTATTCAACATTCTTTTTGAGGCACTAACAATTCTGCTCTATTTTTACGTAAGATTTCAAGGGAAAAAAAATACATCAAGATGCACATAACAAAACCTCAATCCCATAGAGCATGGGTGAGGGAAATACACCAAGCATATTCATTAAGAATGGAAACCACCAAGGAGCAAAAGCAGTAGCTCCCCAAAAATAAAATCCTGGAGAGGATCACTACAATACAAGGCAAAAATCATCCAAGTAGAAAGACAATGGAAATACCAACTCGATAGGTAGACCGAATGCTTCAAAAGCAACAATTTTCATTAATCACAAAAGGAAATTATCTTCTAAAATTCTAAATTAGCCACTATCCACCGCCAAATTGGCCATAACATGAGTAGCTTAGTTACCTTCCCTATAAGCATGTTAAATTTTAACTTTTGGCATACCTTCTAGTATCTTCTAGGTGCACTTAATAATATTCAAGATTAAACAATTGTTACTCTTTCTAGTTTGCAAATCCTAAATGATGTTCAAGGAGTCACCTTGAATGAGAAGTCTTCTGAAGCCTCTCTCAAAGCCCTAATGAACACCCAATAAAAGTACCTTAGCTTCAACTAGGTGGTTGGTTTGATTACCATAATCTTCAACATAAATCTAAATAACCTCACCATTATCATTTATGAGAACACCCCTCCACCAGCCCTCTTGAAGTTACCTTTGGCAACCCCATCAAAATTCAAAATAACTCACCCTTTAGCTTGTTTATGTCATCTCGTAGCCAGTATTTTTTGAACAATGGATATAAAAGAAAAAGATCCTAGATTTAATTTCCAACTAATAGAATCTCTATTTTCCACAACTTTATCCCTACTATTTCCAGTAGCAAAGTCAGTCATGTTATTCCTAATAAAAACTTTAATCATTCTAAAGATAATGGATTCATCCCTAGTAATATCATTGAAAGTTATTTTGTTTCTCTTCCACTAGATGCCCCATAAAAAATAAGGAAGAACTGGATCCCACACCCTATTGAAGTTGTGATTTATGAAGAGGGATTTCCACTAAGTGAAAAATTCCTTGAAATTTCACAACAATGTCCACTTGATAGAAAAAGAATCTAGTAAAGCATTGAGCTTCTTATTTGAAAAATCATAGTGGATTAATAGATGATCCACAAATTGAGCATCCTTAGAATATAAGAGATAAATATTGGGAAGATGGAAGCTTTTCTTACATTAATTATCAACATTCAGAATTCTATTTTGATCTAGGAGTGTGTGTGTGTGTGTGTTGTGTGTGTGTGTTATTTAGAAGAAAAAAATCTGCATTCACTCATATAAAATGTAGTAACTGTACCCACAGAATTTCTTACCACTAGCTTCGTAGACATTTCGAAGACTGCAAACAAAAACACATTTTTCTATTGGATTTAATTGATCACCAAATACGATATGCCTTTCAAAATTTATCTCCACTATAGAACGAAACATATTGATGGCTAAAAAGGAGCCAAAGCAAGCATGCATTCATGGATTAATGTTGCCAGCAATGGCTATAAGGAGCCAAGCAAGAAAGCGTTCGTTAGGAGAGATTGGAACAAATAGGCATACGAAGAGAGCAATAAAATATGGAAGGAAATTATAAATTTTAAAATCTATATATTTTTTAGAGTAAGAGTAGAAATTTTAATATTTAAAAAAAAATTGAGAAAATTTGCATAATATGGTAAAATAAATCTAGATACTACCATTAACAAATTTATCTAAAAAAAAATTGCATATATAATGAGCAATCTACAATAGATATAAAAAACTCTTTCCCTTTTTTAAAAAATAAAAGATAAGAGATAATGAACCATTTCGTGAAACTATCTTAAAAATAGAATGCCTAGCAGAATCTATCATGCTCTCGTACCATGTTATAATTTCCCAAGAGTATAACTATAAAGCATTACAATATTTGAAAGAACAAAATAGAACTGATTGATTTATTTCATGGATTAACTTTGTATAAATAGCAAAGTTGATCATTGAGAGTTGTTGGATTACAACAACTCATCAAATTTGATCTAGACTATATTGAGATTTCACCTGAATCATGGAGGAGTGGAAACTCAAGTATGTCTATCTTAGTAGAACTTAAGAGAATAATTACTTATTCTAACAATCGAGGGCTATGTCTTGAACCTTCCATAGTGCAAGGACAGAGGCAGAAATATATTTAATTCTCCTTTATCGAGTTATTTTCTCTAGTTTGAGCTTAATGATTGTAAATTTTCATTTGAAATTTGTTGTTAGGAAATCCAAATGACTAAATACTCCTATATGACATAATCCAAGATAAAAATAATAAATAAAATAGACACATGTTCATGTGGTTTCATCTAGGTGAAATAACTTATATTGTCTTGAAATATATTTTTAGGAAAGAGAAATGACTAAATACTCTTGTATGACATAATCTAAGATACACATTTTATATATAAAACAAAAAAATAATATTATAATTTTTAATATGAATGTCTTAAATATGCATACACAAATGTTATTTTAAAATTATAGTTATTTAACAAGATATTTTTTTTGTTGGTAGAGGGTGTTTTTTAAAGGGTTCTTGAACCTATTACAAGTAGGTTTTTTAAATGCACCCTCAAACCTTATATCTAACAATAAGATATCAAGAAAGCAAATATAAGAGATTTTCATGATTAAACAGTCAGCTCGCAACAGAGGCCAACATAGGAGAGACCATAACCCAAAACAACCAAGGGTGCTTAGAGAACCAGAGATCCAAGAATATTGCCTAAGAATAGATTAGATCTACAGAAACAACATCCAAGCATCACAAAAAAATAGACCAAAATAAATAAAAATCACTTGCTGAAAGCCTTTCTCATTGAGGTCTTGGGAGGCCTGCCCACATTTTTTTTAACCCCCATAGAAAAAATTATTTTTTAAGCCACACTCCTGAATACATTTATTCCAAGTCTCCATGATTGGAACAACCTCATTCTATTAAGGTTGTAGAGATTCAAAACTATCCGTTAGAAGGGGTTGTACTTCTTTAGCAATATTAGAGATGATCTCCCTTTTCCTGACTGCTTTTTTGTTGGGTCTCACCACTTTCCTTTTGTTCCCTACATCAATACAAGCTTCATGTAACTTCTGGTCTTTGGACCTGGAGAGCCTTTCTCAAACACAAGTTTTGAAGATGCTAGAGAGCTTTCCATTAATTGTTGAAGAGTCAAATCATCCATGTCAAGATAGTCAAAGAAATTTTGGAGGATAAGACTAGAGGGATTTACCTCTTCTCCACTCTCCCCGAATTTTGGAATTTGAAAAATATGCCCCGCTATTGGGCTAACTTCCCTTCATTTCATAGGAACTGTGTTCAAATCCTCCTCTTCATAAAACATGAATTATGGAAGAAGGGCTTCCTCCTATAATTTCTCATTGAGCCTAACTTGATAAATAGAAATCAAATCTTATCCTTTAAAATTTTGAGGGTTTTACTTAGGCACCCACTTTTCACTGAGATTCTTACTATTTTCCCTATGACTCATCAAAGTATTTAGAGCTTTAGGATTTAGGGGGCATAAGCTCTTATGGTACCCACCCTTGCCACACTCTTGGTAAACTTAGGGTTTATTTTTATATTCAATGTTCTAAACCCAGGTGCCAAGATTAGAAAATATTTCAACAAAGCTCGGCATATCCTTCTCAATATTTACCATCACACACATTATAGCATAGAGCATTTCAGATTTTAAAATGGTAATATGGTCGAAAAAAATCAAATCCTCGATCATATTAATAATATATTGGAAGATGCTCTCATAAAAAATATGAAGTGGGAAGATTGGTAGCTTAACCCATAGTCATACAATATTAATTATCTATGTCAGGGGATTAAAATCTGGGTCCCATTTATGCATAAATAAACCTCATTTTCCAAAAAAAAACGGACCTCCTTCCAAGATCTGCTTGCAATCCTCCTCAGAGTTGAGCCTGATAAGGAATAAATTTCTTGGTATGGCCAAAATTTTAAGAGATTCTATAGGCCTCCATATTGCCAAAAACCCATATCCTTAGAGAATCAATATCATACCTCCTACCTTGGAATTTTTTGACAATATTCCACAACCCATATTTCAAGATATTATAGGGATATGGATCTGGTTTGATAGAGGAGAGATATCAAAGAGGATTTTAGATCCTCCATTACCACCAATAGGTACTTTTGCAAATAAAGGTACACTAGGAGGGATGGGTTCCTCCCTATAGGTTATATTGGTCCCACCTTTGAGCTTACCAGGATCCCACTCCTCCCATTCAAACAAAAAGGAGGGGTCATGAGAGTCAAATAGATCCACCTTCATGAACTTAGCTTCTTTAGCAATGGGATAAAATCTGCCCAACTAGGCATCCACTTCCTCTATAATGCTCATATTCATACTCTACAATGCTCCTCTAATATCCTAATATATAGGGTTATGCCTAAGGGGTTGGACTCAAAATGTACTTGTAAAAAAATGGTGAATCCTAATAAAAATCAAGGTGAATCATGGATAATCCTAAGCAAATCAAATCGAGTATCTTCATACAAAAATTTGGGTTATTTGAAACCCTAAAATGTAAGGTCAAATTTGGGACCACTTTTGACATATTAAATCATTTTATAATTTTATAAAAACACACCATTAGATCAGGATTGAAAAGATCTTTTCAACGAGTGCAAATATGCCTATGTTTGGATATATATTGTGGCAAATTGAACTTATAAAAAAATAGGTTCTAAAAATTTTAGATGAATGATCCGACATCAGTGTTCCTCATATTCACCAATTTCTAATTTTGGAAATCCTAATATTTACCCAATTTATAAATATTCACCATTATGCATAACCCTGCTAATATGCCTCCTCTACAATGCTCCTCTAAACCTAATCTACATCCTCTACAATGCTCCTCTAAAACCTTAATCTATCTCCTCTATAATGCCCCTCTAAAATCTTAATCTACCTTCTTTGCAATGCTCCTATGAAACCCTAACCACAAATTCTTGGGATGGTCACAAGCCTTTGATAACTTAGTTTCCCAATTGGAGGAATTGGATGTAGGAGCTTCACCGAGCTAATTGGATAAAGGTGGATAATTACCGTCGATACCATACTGGTAATTCAAAGGTTGGTAGATATTGGATCCCTATTAAGTACTGGCCTATTCAAATCCTAGAAAGGCAAAGATAAGATATCCAAGGCATCCTTCATATGAGATCCCTCTCTTTGTCCCATGAAAAATATTGTTTTGTATGGAACAACACTACTAAGGGCGAGTATTCAGTTGCTCAAGTTTATTTGACCTTATGCCATAATAATCCCAACCATTCTTCTAACATCTTTTCTCAATTGTGGGCTCAAAAGCTCTAGCCTAAGGTGAGGTTCTTTAATTGGCTTTTACTGCATCGTAGGGTGCTTACTGGTGAGCAATTTATGAAGTGTGGTTTTCATGGCCCTTTTAGATGTGAAATGTGTGAGGAGAATGTGGAAAATCTCAACCATATTTTTATTGAGTGTACTTTAGCCTTTGAGCTATGGAAGAGAATGGCCACTTTACTTGGCTTACAGTGGTCCAATTTTTTTACTTTTGAAAAACTTTGGAGGAATTGGCCTAATCAATAGGGTGTTGATCATTTTATTAGGTAGTTAGTTTGGATGGGTTCTACCATTCTTCTTTGGAATATTTGGAATGAAAGGAACAGCCAAATTTTTAATAAATATGGGAAGGATATTCACTATATTTGGCAAAATACCATAGCCAACTTAGTTGAATCAGTCCATCAACTCCTTAATCACCCCAAAAGCTCCCACTAAATATGGGATCAAGTGATGCAAATATTGAAGATTAAATCTTCTAAGGACAACCAAGTTAAATGGAATGTGAGTATTAGTAAGATGGATAGGACTAGAAATTGGCAACCTCCTCCTAAGGATTTTGGAAAATTCAATACTAATGGACCCTCTAGAGGGAATCCTGGAAAAGCCAGTGTGGGAGGAATTCGTAGACTTTCAAATGGCTCCCTAGTTTTTACTTTTGCTAAAAATTTGGGTATTCTTTCCAATAACCTTACTGAGGGGTACGGTATCCTCAGAGGCCTTCAGGAGGCTACTAAGGTTGGATGGGAAAATGTTTTAGTTGAGTCTGACTCTCAACTTATGATTAATCTCTTGAAGACTGCTTCTAAGAATCATAAGGTGGATTGAAGAATAAAAATAATTATTGAGAAGATTCAATTAATCCACATGAGATTTTTGAAAGTTGATTACAATCATGTCGTCAGAGATCAAATCAAGAGTGTTGATGCTTTAGATAATTGGGCTTTGTACAAAGGTGATCTTACTTGTTATGGCCACCCTCCTATATGGTGGGCTTCTCAAATTAGGGAAGCTCTTCTTTCTATCATTTCTTTGGATGGCTCCCGTTTTGAAGGTACCTAGTTTCTTCTTCCTTTTTTTTTGCTTCTCTTTGGTTCATTCAGTTTTTTTTAGTTCCCTAGCTCAATCTATTCTTTATTTTGTTTCCTCTGTTGATTCTTGCCTTAATAGTCTTCTGGTCTAGATAGGTCATTGTTATGTTCAATTTTTTTTTTCTTTTTGTTTTTTGTTTTTTTTGTTTAGTTTTTTAAGGTGGGTGGGTTCTTTTGTTTTGTTTTGTTTTGTGTTCTTTGTGTTGTTTTTTGTTGTGTTGTTTTTTTTTATGTTTTTTGCTATTGTTCTTGTGTTTTTTTCGTTATTGTTCTTGGGTTTATCTTTTTTTGTGTTATTTCGTGTTTTTATGTGTGAGTGTTTTCTATGTTTTTTGTTTTTGTTTATCTTTTGTTGTTGGTTGTTTTTATTTTTTATTTATTTATTTTTTTTTTTAGGTCTTGGTTGTGTTTATTTTTCGTGTTTTTCTTTTTGGGTTATGTCTTTGTAGTGTTTTGTTATTTTTGTCTTGTTTTTTCTTTTGTTATGTGGTTCTTATGTTTTTCTATGTGGTTTGTGTTGTGGTTTATTTTATCTTATTGTGCGTGTTTGGTTGTGCTTTTGTTTTTTACACACTCAAGGAGCATGTTTTTTATTTTATTTTATTATTTTTGTTGTTATTTACTTATTTTTAAATTGGTTTTGTGTGTTTGTTTGCTCCTTGAGTATGTCAAAGGTGGTAGGCTAGGTCTGAGTCGTGGGTGTTTTTGGCGGAATGGATACCCCTATATCCTTGGGTCTTACCCGAAAGTGGCATCCCTTTTGGGATGTTTTCCACAAATAAAAAAGAAATATAAACCCAACATATTCTTGAAAAATCATCTATGAAGGTGAGAAAGTATGAATTCTTACCAATACTTTGAGTCTACATTGGCCCACAAATATCATAATGCACCAATTGAAGGGGATAAGTGGTTATCCATGCTTTGTCTTTTGGAAAATTCATCCTTGAGTGCTTTCCCAAAGCACAACCTTCACACACACCTTTTTTATCATCAATTTTAGGTAGTCCATATGCCATCTCTTGAGAAACCTTTTTCCTCAAATTAGAAAAATTTACATGGCCAAATCTTAAGTGCCATAGCCAACTTTTGCTATCAATGGCTGCACATGCAAAATCATTCTTTTCTTCTCCAAATTTTAGAGGAAACAATCTATTCTTGGTCATGGAAATAGTAGTGACGTGCCTATGCCCATGATTCTTATCAAAAATCTCACACTTATTGTTTTCAAACACAAGCTTAAAATTCTTTTCCATGATTTTCCCAACACTCAACAAATTATGTTTTAAATTTGGAGTGTAGTAAATATCAGTCACTTTCTTCTTACCTTCATTAGTCTGTACTTCCATGGTTCCTTTACCTTCAACTTGCAAAATGCTTTATCATCTCCAAGCTTGATATTGGACTTGTAGGAATTATCAATTGTAGATAGCAACTCCTCCTTGCCAGTCATGTGATTGAAACATCCAGTATCAAGAATCCATGTCTCCTTCATATTTTGATTAGATTTTCCAAATGAAAAAAACAAAATTGATGAGTCCTCCTCCTCACCACAGTGTGCGTTATTACTTCTTCCATCATGTGATGCTTTCAATATACAATATTTTTCAAAGTTCCTATACTTGTTACAATAGTAACATTGCTTGTTACTTCTTCCTTGATAGATACTTCTTCCTCTTTCGTGAGAGCCACCTCTTCATATTTATTGGAAGACACCTATTCCTCTTTCTTGGAAACCACCTCTTCCTCTTTCTTGGAAACCACCTCTTCCTCCTCTTGGAGAAAAACTACCTCTACCTCTTGAAGAAGATCTACCTCTTCCTCTCCATTGGCCTCTTCCTTAGCCTCTTTCTTTTGAACTAGATTCACCTTCTTTGGATGAAAATTATTTTTCTTCGATTCATCCAACATTTGGAGTTGAAGAAAATCTCTCCTCATGGGACATTAAGGAACCCATGAGCTGATCATATGTGAGAGTAGTCAAGTCCTTACTCTCCTCAATTACAATGGATACTTGGTTCTATTTGGGTAAAAGTGTCCTCAACACTTTCTTTACAATGCCTTCATTATTCACTTCTTCACCAAGAGTCTTCATTTTGTCAACACATGCTTTGGCTCTCATGCAATAGTCTCCAACATTTTCATTTTCTTTCATCTTGAGATTTTCAAACTCCATTTTTAGAGTTTGCAATCTCACTTGCTTGACTTGAGTGTTGCCTTCATAGCTCTATTTTAGATATTGTCATACATCTTTGGTTGATGCACAACTTGCAATCCTTGGGAAAATGCTCTCATCCAAGGTTGTTTGCGAGTATAATATTGTAAGACTATTCTTCTTTTGTGCCTCTCTTGTTGCTTGTCTATCGACAGCTGGAACAGTACTCTAATCGGTTGGCTCTATGTAGCCATCCTCCACAATCTCCCAAACACCTTTGCTAATGAGCAAGTGCTTCATCTTGATTGACTAGTAGTCATAGTTGGCTCCTCTAAATTATGGGACTAAGACATTAATGTTGCCATTTGCCATTTTTACAAATCAATGTTGCAGCTCCTTCCTTACTCGCTGGTGGACTTTCAATCCCAATGATTTTTCTTCAAATGCAGCAGACGATGCTAAATTCCAAAGATTACAAAAGCACGTGCTAATGTGCACATCATTTTTTTTTTTTTGAAAACAAAATAATTACTTCCACTATATTCTAAAGTTGATGTTATAAGTGTTACAAATTCCAAAAAATAATATCCATATCTACTAAATCAATACTTGATGCTTAAACTAATGTGAAAAAGAACAATAATTTTTTTTTCTTTTTTTTTTTTAATCGAAGTTCATATGTCCTTAAATTTTTGTTAGTTTATACTCCGTATCCTAAAGAAAAAAAAATCTGGCAACCTAAGTACATGCCTTTTTCACGTTTCCGCAATCAAGTCCAACACAGTCCTTGTTACCATAAAGCAGTTTTAAACGGTCAAGTCCTCCGCCTGTCTGTTCTCCATGGTGATATTATACCTACCCCTCCACCAGCTTGGGCCTGAGTAAACAATAACAGTGTAAGAAATAAATCATTGACGAAGTCACCCTGGCATACTTCACACCATACGACTCGAAAGTGGAGGAACACACAACTTTGGAATTTGAGCAATTTAAAGCTGACCAAATACGTCTCTGAGACCGCATGTCCAACATCGTCCCTGAAGGACTGCTGCCTCCACTGGTTATTCAGTAGTGGCTGCGAATGCGCCCCTTCCTTGTCCAGCGATAGGTTATGGGAGAATGCCTCCTTGCACCCCTTCCTCTGGGAGAGTGCCTCCTCGCTCTTCAAATTATCCCATAGGAAAGCAAGCGAGGACGGTTCAGACACCGAATTTGGCTCCGCGAGCTTGCAAATACCCTCGCTCATGCCGTCTTGAAACAACACAAAAAAAATCTTAAAAAAAATTACTAAGGTTTCTCTCAAACCTGAATTTGATACCACATGTGAGCCAGAATTAGTCTGAACTGATTAATTCATGATAATCCATTACAATATATAGCTTGGGAATGTAACTGACGAATATCCCAAGTTAATAAAATACAGAACGAATATTCTATGTGGATAAAGAAAACAAATATATGAGAATCAAATGTTCTCAACATCACACGAAACCACCTAAATATAACCTATTACATCTGGAGATATTATAGAGAATATTGCCCCATAAAAATAGAAAAACACACTAATAATAGAAATCAATTAAACTGCAACAACCGGGGCTAAGATCAGTTGCTTTGTTGAGTTGCTTTGTTGCTGTAAGCATAATTAAAGCACACAAAAAGCGAAATCTTTTTTCTCCGTGTTGAAATCATACATAAAGGAAAATCTACCGACCACAGGAATTAGTGAGAGAAAGCTGCATGTCCAAGCCATTGTTGAAAATGTTCACATTTTCAGTTCCAAATATAACATCTACGTCGCTATAGAAGTTGCCGTAAACTCCTACGAGAGCTGAAGCTGCTATGGCCACCAGGGGAAATCGAGGGCTATGTCTTGAAGCTTCCATGGCTTGGGAACGATAGAATGGAAATGACTTTGGGGACGGCGGGGAAAGACAGAGGCGGGTACACAACAATGATCACTCCATACGCTAATATATATATTTCCAACACAGTTAACCAGCATAGTTAAGCTGGTTTATTAATTTCCATGACTAGTTCTTCTCTCTCGTTGGCGAAAGTTGTTTACAGGGAGTTTCATGTGTCTAATTGTGATCAACGAATCTCATTTGGGAAGGTTACGCCCAACGATTCCTAAGTTTTCGATTTTGGCAGTTATGCTCCGGCACCGCATGTCATGGATCCCTTGAAATGGAAAGGAGATAAGATTTAAACCTTATTGACAGTTATAAAAACTGTTTGATACTGGAGATTGCAATTTCAGATGAGGAGGCACGCAGATTTATCTGGCCACCGATGCGGCTACATGTCATCCTGTCGATGTGCAGGGCAACAATCGGATTGATTTCCAACATCTGCGGGCTTTCCATTCGAATTCATTTCTCTTTCAATATTTTTCGGCATGCACGATCCTTCCATCTACCCACTTCTGCGACGTAACGCATCCTGTAACTTTGATTTTCCACTTTATTCCCTTAAAACTTGAACTGCATCTTGTGTCACTAACCTGCAGCATTCATTTTCAAATTTTGTGACCCGGGAAAACATAAACTTTATCTTTACCCACTTGTAAATCATCATTGCTTAAGTATGTGTGATCGGTAATCTGTAATCTCTTCATATTTACAGAGAGTAAGGCTTAGAGATGGTCATTTATTTTCTATATTACACCTATATTGTTTTTATATTAGTATATAAATATATTTGATTAATGGTGAAAAAATAGGGTCCCATAATATTTTATATTAGATAAGGAAGATAAGGTTAACTAAACACAGGTCAACCTTCAAGGCCAAGAGAAAGAGAAAGAGAAATTAAACTAAAATAGCCATCCAAAAGCAAATACCAATCCACCACTCACCACAAACAGCCATCAAACAAAGACCAACCAACCACTCACCAGTCATAAAGGAGAAATTTTATTCAATTTATTAAAATATAAATATAACATTTTTAAGTTAAAAGATATTATTTATACATATTAATTAAATTGTATATGTGTTGTCAAGGACAGTGCAATATTTCAGGCTTGGGCGAGTGTGTGAGGGGGTGAGTGTGTGTTTGGCCCTATTGATAAGCTCAACTCTGACCCTTATGAGAGGTCAGGGTTGGGATGAGGATCCTCAAGATTTTCCACACTAACTTCAATAAATAAATATATATATAAACAATAAATATATAATATTTGATTTTAAATTAATATTAATCAAATAAAAATATTTATTAATTGTTTAATTTGTACAAATTATAATATCAATTAAAAGGAATGTTTTATGTTAATATTAATCATGGAGTTTAAAAATTAAAAAAAATAGATACCATGTAATAATTTTTTTAAAATAAGTTTAATTTGATTGATTATATATATATATATATATATATATATTCGTTTTTAATTTATTTTAAAAAACTATATTTTTTTTGTTTTTTTAATTATTATTATTATTTATTATTTTTATTAACGGTGAAAATTGAAGGGTTTGAAAGGTCTTATAATCTTTTATATTAGAGGAGGTAGATAAAGACAAGATCAATTAAACACAAGTCAACTTCCTAGGCCAAAAGAATAGAAGTTAAACCTAACAACCACCCAAGAGCATAGACCAGCCCACCATCCAATATGGTGTAAAGAAGAATTTTTATTCAACTTTCTTTTCGAGGCACTAACAATTTTGCTCTATTTTTACGTAAGATTGCAATGGAAAAAAATACATCAAGATGCACATAACAAAACCCCAATTCCATAGAACACACGTGAGGAAAATACATCAAGCATATTTCTTAAGAATAGAAACCACCAAGAAGCAAAAGCACTAGCTCCCCAAAAAAGAAACCCTCGAGAGGATCACTACAACACAAAGCAAAAATCATCCAAGTAGAAAGTCCATAAAAAGACCTACTAGATAGTTAGACCTAATGCTTCAAAAGCAACAATTTTCATTAATCACAAAGGACAATTATCTTCTAAAATTATAAAGTATCCACTATCCACCTCCAAATTGGCCATAACATGAGTAGCCTAGTTACCTTCCCTATAAAATGTTAAATTTTAACTTCTAGCATACCTTGTAGTATCTTCGAGGTACCCTTAATAATGTTCAAGATGAAACAATTGTTACTCTTTCTAGTTTGTAAATCCTAAATGATGTTCAAGGAGTCACCTTGAACGAGAAGTCTTCTAAAGCCTCTCTCAAAGCCCTAATGAACACCAAATAAAAGTACCTTACCTTCAACTAGGTGGTTGGTTTGATTACCATAATCTTCAACGTAAATCTAAATGACCTCACCATTATCATTTATGACAACACCCCTCCACTAGCCCTCTTGAAGTTACCTTTGGAAAGCCCATCGAAATTCAAAATAACTCACCCGTTAAATGGTTTATGTCATCTAGTAGCCAATATTTTTGAACAATGGATATAAAAGAAAAATATCCTAGATTCAATTTCCAACTAATAGAAGATCTATTCTCGACAACTTTATCCCTACGATTTCCAGCAGTAAAGACAATCAGGTTATTCTTAATAGAAACTTTAATCATTCTAAAGATAATGGATTCATCCCTAGTAATATACTTGAAAGTTATTTTGTTCCTCTTCCACTAGATGCCCCATAAAAAATAATGAAGAACTGGATCCCACACCCTATTGAGGTTGTGATTGATGAAGAGGGATTTCCATTAAGTTAAAAATTCCTTGAAATTTCACAACAATGACCACTTGATAGAGAAGGAATATAGTAATGCATTGAGCACCTTATTTGACAAATCATAGTGAATTAATAGATGATCCAAAAGTTCAGCATCCTTAGAATATAAGAGATAAATATTGGGAAGATGGAAGCTTTTCTTACATAAATTATCAATAGTCAGAATTCTATTTTACAAACACAACCACAAAAGAATGCAATCTTAGGGATCAAATGAAGATACCAAATACTTTCCACCAAAAAGGATCCTCCCCTGGATAATGTTTGGGACTCACATGTAGTCTAGACAAAAAAAATATCTTTAGGAGAATGAGTCCATAGAAAAAAGTCCTTGTTATTTTACTGAGGAAGAAATTATTACTACAACAACATGTTTAAATTTTTCAAACTCTGAAGGATACAAATATTAGCTATATGTAAAGTCAAAATCTTCTAAATCCTCTTGCCATTAGTGATGATTTTATAATCAATTAATTTTTCTCCATATTTTAGTGACAAAGGAGAGTTCAACTCGTAAAACTTAGAACTAAGAAAGAGAGATTCAATAAAAATCCAAGTATCCTCTCGTAAGAACACATTCTTTCCATTCCCAATATTCCAATGCATCCCCTTCATAACTAAACTTCTGTCCCCTAAAAACTATTCCAAATCATCGAGCCCCTAGGAGGAGGATCACTTATAAAAAAAATAATGTGATTATCTAAATACTTACCTCTCATAATATATTTTCATAATTGATACTCCTTAATATATAATATCTAATTTGTTTTTGCAATCAACACCTTATTGAACAACAATAAATTTCTAATCCCAATAACACCTTCTTTCTTAGAAGAGTAAAAGATTTCTAATCCCAACAATAAAATTATAATCCCAACAACAAATTTCTAATCCTATAAAACACATGATACCACAACTCCTCCTTTATCCTACTAGTAAACAATCACATACCTAAATGTAATGAAGGATGGTTAGCAATACCACAACCAAAAATCCCTAAAAATCTAAATTGAAGTTGTCCCCTAGTATTCACAAAAAATATTTGACTAGAAGATTTCTCATACAACTATAAAATATTCATGAATTCCTTATACTCTATCATAGTAGCCTCACTAAGAAGTACAATATCATCTATAAATTGTTGATAATAAACTACCTCCACAATAATATTAGGCATAATACTCTTAATATTAGAGGAAAATGTAGTAGCAATAATCAATCTTCCTAAAGCTTCAGACATAAAAATGAAAATATATGGAGATAAGGGATCACCTTACCTAATACCTCTTTGACCCAAAAAAAAAACTTAAAATCCCATTGATGATGATAGAAAATTTAGCAAAGGAAATAAAAACTCTAATCCACTTCCTCCATAGATCCCCAAAGACATATTTCAGCAACACCTTGTCAAATAACTTCCAAGAGACTCTATCATAAGCCTTCTAAATATTAAGTTTAAGAAGTATTCTAGCAAACTTGCTTTTAGACATAAAATGTGAAGTCTCATGAATCGTAATGATTCCATACACAATCTACCTACCATGGACAAAAACACCTTGTAGAGGAGAAATAAATATGGGGAGAAGCCTTTTCAACCTATTAGAAAGTGTCTTAGTATATGCAGGGTATTGTATAAGTTGTAGTTATAAAATCCCTTAGAGAAGGGGCATCGTGTTTCTTTAGATAAAAACAATAAAGGTAGTTTTTCGTTCCTGTAGCAAAGAGGAAGAAGATTAAAATTCTCTTAAGGATTTTAAAATATCCAAGCCAAGAAGGTACCAAAAACTATAAAAATAACTTGTAGGGAACACATCTAGCCTAGGTGCTTTGTCCTTATTCATACTAAATAGGCTAATTCTAATCTCATCATTAAAAAAATGAGCATTCAAAGAATTGTTCATATTATCCATCATTACCTAGGTAATGTTCCTAAGAAGTTCTTCTAAAGCATCCTCATATTCCTCCCTATCTCTAGAAAATAAATCCTGAAATAAGGATACCATGACAGTAGCAATTTATTCCTTTTTATAAGGTATTCACTGAAGTCTAATGTAATTTCTCTTATTTTATTAGCACTCCTATATTTCAAGGATGATAGGTGGAAAAAATTAGTATTCCTACCTCCTCCCTTAAGCCATGTAGCTCAAGATTTTTACCTCCAAAAATACTCCTCACTGGTAAGAATATTATGGAATTCTATAGGAGTAATTTGCTTTTTGTTGGCCAACTCCTCTAATGAGCCTTCACTTTGGCCTTTTTTCTCAATTTACTGTAATTCTTGAAATATTGTTTGCTTTCTATGAAAGAGGTTCCAAAAAGCCTCTTGATTTCACCTCTTAAAATTAGCTTTGATTTTTTTCAATTTCTTGGCCACTTGAAACATCTTAGTGCCATAGATATCCATATATTGAGGATATCCATAAGAAGTTAGATCCCCATACTATAAATCCCAATTCACCATAGCATCTGGAATATTATTTCATTTTCAAGGAGCATGAAGAAACTCTATTATTCTTAATCTAGACTAAAGTGCATGTATATTGTCAATCACCCTTTGTAATTTCAAATCCTAAGAGGAGGTCTTGGTGGATACCTTTAGTCGATAAATGGTTACTTGTGAATTTGATTCTACTTGTACTATAGGACAATCAAACTTAGAAGTTTTCTTAAAGATGCAAATGATAGCACATACTTTTGCTAGATTTTTAAAGAGGAAACCAAGATTTTTTACATAAAGAAAAGTATGAGTACCATTTTAAATTCTTTATATGCCTCCTATACTTGTCCTTCCTTCATTACCTCTTGACGTGTCAGCAATGTTGATATTCCATATACTTATAGGATAGGTTTGTCATGGTCCTATTGGAGTAAATTAAATTATTTAATATATACTAATGTACCACCTTGGGTACATATTTATATTATAAGTATATCTTATATTAGAGATTGAGTATTTACTTTATGTAATTTAATAATGTGTTTTAAATGAACAAGTGTCTTGTAGTTAAGTATGCATATGATGAGTGTAGATATGTACATTTGTCCTTTATGTAAGAGTGTACGTGTCCTTAGAGTACGAAAGTAAAGAGTCTCAAGAATAGTGAAGGTCAATAGTACTTCATATTAAGAGTCACATTCCATTATATATGTATCTATGTGTGCGTGTGTGTGTGCATAGCACAATGAAGAGTGAGAGTGTGTGAAAGTATGGTGTATTTGAAATATTTATTTTATATCAAAATACTATTTTCATGAGCATTTTGTAATGGCCATTTTATGGGTTTTTTAAGAAGAAACTAGCTACAAATTGAAAGACTTTAGAAAATAATATTTTAAAGAATATGAGAGCTCAATTTGGACATCATTTTGAGAAGCAAAGGATCTTTGATTTTTAAAAACGTTGGGCAGCATTTTATAAGAGAAAGAGCATATTATTTAATAGCATTATTAGAGGAAGAAGAATATTGGTTTTGATAGCATATTCTAAAAGAGAGAAGCTTGAAATCTCTACAATATTGGACAGAAAAAAGTAAAACTAAATCACCGAGAAATCTAGCTACGAAGGAGGCCAAAGAGGTTTGAAATTTTGGTGATATAAAAGTATATTTATCCAAGTATTAAAATTGGTTTATTCTAAGCACCATATTAGAGTTTTTATATCAGTAAAATAAAGGTCAATTTTAAGTCTTAAATTCTAAAGAAGATTGCATCCTCACCATATTGCTAGCTTTTGAGGATGTATATTAAAGGAAATGCAACCACAAGATGTAAACTAAAGATGCTATGATAAATATATGATAATGACACAATAATATGCAAGAAAACTAGATGATAAACTTCTGAAATAATTCGGTAATATACCATTAATAAAATCTTATTAAACTAGTACAATAAAATATAATGGGGAACTTGGACACTCCATAATTTTTAATGAAGAACTACATTATACCTACTCACTACTCTCTATCTTGACATTCTTCCTATCTCTATTTCATACTCTCAAAGGCCTATATATAGGTTGATATATTCCTTGATATTTACTCTACCCATGAATCTTCATCTACCTATCCTATGACTCATGTACATGTGGACTACATGCACATTTACATCATTGTACATTCTAACACTTGTTAATTTATTACATTGCATGAAGTAACTACTTAAACTTTAATCTAATTTAAACTCCTAATATAGAAATATATCCAAGGTGGTACATTGGCATGTACCAAATAATTCAATATAATATAACACCCCTCTATATTACTTGTATATATAACCAACCATATGTCATGAATAAACATATAAAATTCAAAAATTTCCAATCTAATATTGTCAAATAAGATTCAATATATACAATGTACTAAAAATAATAACTAAGAGTGAATACATTATGGTAATTAAAGTACATGGGTTGCAACTACAAATTCTAGATATATTAAATCTCAATCAACCAATATATTTTGGTATCGATCGAACTTCTATCGATGCTAGATCCTAAGAGGGTGATTTTAAACCACCCTCTTAGGGTTTAAAAGGGAATTTTTAAATCACCCTCTTAGGGAACCATCCTCTTAGACCCTAAGAGGGTAGTTTAAAACAACCCGCTTAGGATTTAAGAGGGGGGTTATAAACCACCCTCTTAGGGAACCACCCTATTAGACCCTAAAATGGTGGTTTAAAGTCATCCTCTTAGGGTTTGATGTTGGTCGAAGATGTCAAACCTTGAGAGGATAGTTTTAAACCACCCTAATAAATTTTAAGAGGGTGGTTATAAACCACTGTAATAGAACCTACTATGAAATTTTTAAACTACCCTCCTAGTGATAAACTAAGGCAGTTTTTGAAGCAATTTTTAACCACCCTAATAGACCCTGAGAAGGTAGTTTATAACCATTGTCATAGGACATGAAATTTTTATGACACCATCATAGATAGCGGATGAATAACCACCCTTAAAGATTATTTTTGATGTAGTGTATCTAATAATGATTGCTATTAAAGCATATTATGTTGAGCAAGGTGCATAAATAGTATTGTCATTGTTGTCAACACAGTCAGACTGATCGGTTGATGCAATGGACAGGAGTTAAGAGGTTATTCAGAGTATGTACAGTGGTTTTCCAAAAGATAGAAGTGGCCCATATACTAAAAATCAAAAGAAAATTCACAAGGAAGAAAACTATCGCGATATCGCGACATGTTGAGAAGAAAGAAAACTGTCACGTTATCGCGACATGTTGACAAGAAAGAAAAACTGTCATGATATCGCGACATGTTGAGAAGAAAGAAAACTGTCACGATATCGCGACATGTTGGCAAGAAAGAAAAAATATCGTGATATCACGACATGTTGAAAAGAAATAAAACTATTGCGATATCGCGACATGTTTGGAGAGAAAGAGCAAGAAAACAAAACTGTCGCGATATCGTGACATGTTTGGAGAGAAAGAGCAAGAAAGCAAAATTGTCGCGATATCGCGACATGTTCGGAGAGAAAGAGCAAGAAAGAAAAACTGTCATGATTTCGCGACATGTTGGAAGAGAAAAAGACAAGTAGAAAAAGTGTCGCGATTTTGTGACATATTGCAAGAGAAAGAGGAGAGAGAAAAATATGTCACGATTTCATGACATGTTTCATTTTTGCGGTCCAAAGCGAAGAGAAAGAGGAGAGAGAAAAAGGTGTCGCAATTTCATGACATGTTTCATTTTCGCAGTCCAAAGCGAAGAGAAATAGGAGAGAGAAAAAGGTGTCGCGATTTCACGACATGTTTCATTTTCGCGATCCAAAGCGAAGAGAAAGAGGAGAGAGAAAAAGGTGTCACAATTTCGTGACATGTTTCATTTTTGCGGTCCAAAGCAAAGAGAAAGAGGAGAGAGAAAAATGTGTCGCGATTTTGCGACATGTTTCATTTTCGCGGTCCAAAGCGAAGAAAGATTGTACGAACAAAAAAGTGTCACGATTTTGCGACATATTGCAAGGAAGGTTGTACGGATGAAAAAGTGTCACGATTTCACGACATATTGCAAGGAAGGTTGTACAGATGAAAAAGTGTCGTGATTTCGTGACATATTGCAAGGAAGGTTGTACGAACGAAAAAGTGTCATGATTTCGTGACATATTGCAAGGAAGGTTGTAAGGACGAAAAAGTGTCGCGATTTCGCAACATGTTGTAGGAGAGAGAGTCCGAAAGAAAAAGTGTCACGATTTCGTGACATGTTGCAGGAGAAAGAGTCCGAGAGAAAAAGTGTCATGATTTCGCGACATGTTGCAGGAGAGAGAGTCCGAGAGAAAAAGTGTCATGATTTCACGACATGTTGCAGGAGAGAGAGTCCAAGAGAAAAAGTGTCACGATATCATGACATGTCAGGTTTTCACGACCCGAAGGCAAGAGAGAGAGTCCAGGAGAAAAAGTGTCACGATATTGCGACATGTCGCATTCTTGACTTAATGAGGAGAGAGAAAGTAAGAAGGCAGAAGTTTCGTGATATCGTGACAAAAGTAAAGAAGAAGAGTACGGAGGCGAAAGTGTCGTGATATCGCGACATGTGTTTTTGCAGGTGCAAAGCTGAGAAGATGACAAAGATGCATAAGTGTCATGATTTTGTGATAGGTCACTTTGGCGCGAGTAAAGAAGAGAACCCAACCGAAATAAGATATGTAACAGTTAACTGGAGTTATATGGCAATTACAGGTGCAGTTGGAGAAGAAATTCATGCAGATAAAATAAGAAGAGTTAACTGAAGTCAGTACAATAGTTACAGGTGCAGTTACAGTGAAAACATATGCATGCACAAAAAAGAAAGCGAACAGTATCTAAGGAAAATACGAACAGTCGTGACCAAGAAGACGAACAGTCATGGTAAAAGTATATGTGTCAATTTTTTGCATGTAACGTAAATGCCTACTCTATATAGACAAAAGGAGTTACATATAAAAGGCATTACAATTGACAAGAGGCAGATGAGAATATGAAAGAAATAGTTACAATTGACAAGTGGCGTATGAGAAATGAAAGAAGGCATTATAACTGGAGTTACAAAGCGAAAGGATTGTTATAAAAGGAGATCTACGTGGAGAGTTAAGTGCTGCTGAAAAGAGAGAAAAAGTGCTGCAAGAAGAGGGTTGAAGAGTGTCATAAGAAAGAGTTGAGCAGAGCCATGAGAGCCATAAAAGTGCAGTAAGCAGAGCTTTTAGTGTGTGTGGCGATCGATGAATAGTGAGAGAGGTTGGGTTAGCAATAGACCGATCGGGGTCTTGAATAAGTGAAGGCATTTTTATGTCAGTATTATAGCTTAAAATTTGCAGTCCAAGTAGGTGCTTGGAATTAGGGGTTGGTGCTCCTTTCTGTGGATGTAGATAAATCATGGGTTGGTGCTCCTTTATGTGGGTGTAGATAAATCAGGGGTTGGTGCTCCTTCCAGTTGGTGCTGGTAAAGTGATTTTAAAATTGATATTTTGCAAAGGCTGGATTTGGACGTTAATCCAAGCAGTTAGTTTTGAGGAGTATCCAAATTGGTGAACCTTGTTACATCATGTGTTGTGGAATGCTCTCTTGTGATACTTGCTTTATTTGACTTAAATATTCATTTTTTCATTATTAAGAGTTGTAGATTTGAATTTAAATAGCTACACTGATTCACCCCAACCCCTCTAAGTGTCATTGTGATACTAACAATTGGTATCAAAGCCAGTTTCCATTATTAGGCTAAATCAGCTAGGGTTGATCTTGGATTAGTCAAAATGGCAGGTGGTGAAGGATTCTCTTCAAACAAAGCACCATTGTTTGATGGAACAAATTACTCATTTTGGAAACTCAGGATGCAGACATATCTGTGTGCTTTGGGATTTGACATTTGGGATTCAGTAGACAGTGGATACATAATACCCACCACTCCTCCAACCGATGCTATCGATAAGAAATTGTTTGAGAATAACTCTAAAGCCAAAAATGCTATCATGTGCGGTTTAGTGGACAGTGAACTGATAAAGATTATGAGTTGCAAAATGGAAAAAGACATGTGGGACAAACTAAGGAGCATTCATGAAGGAGACGACAACATCAAGGAGGCCAAGCTACAAATGCATCGATATCAGTTCGAAGCATTAAAAATGAATGACGATGAAAACATAGAGGCATACATGTTGAGAGTTAATGGAATCATTAATGCGATTAGAGGACTCAACGAGGAAATGGAAGATGTTGTCATCGTGAAAAAGGTACTAAGATCTCTTCCCTAAATATTTTATGCTAAAGTTTCAACAATAGAAGAAGCTAAAGATCTAAACACCTTTAGCATGGATGATATGCATGGTTCTTTGACTGCATATGAAATGAGAATAGGAAAAACTAAACCCACAGACAGAGAAGCTACTTTTAAAGCACATAAAAATATAAAAGTAAAGCAAGAATCCGAGGAAGAAGAAACTTCAGATGAAACGGAAGCAAACTTTGTTCAAAAATTAATAAGGGGAAAAGGAAAATATAGAGGAAAGCTACCATTTAAGTGTTTCAACTGTGGAAGCATTGGACACTTTGCGACTAAATGTCCACTTAATGAGAAAAACAAAAGTGATGAAGGTTCACATCAAGAAAGAAGTGACTGGAAGAAGAAACCAAATTTTAGAAAAGGCAACTTCAAGAAGAAAAGTTTCATATCCAAGAATGTCAGTCCTTCAGAAGACAACCCTGATGAGGATTCTGAAGAAGAAACATGTGAAGCTCTTTTCATGGTATTCGAAGAAGAAAAATCAGAAGAAAAACAAGAAGGTGATGAAAAATTTGAGGTTGAGGTTGAAGTAGATCTAGAAGGTGAGTTTGTCGCTACACTTCAAGAGCTGAGTTTAGAAAGGAAAAAGAATAAGAAAACTTCAAGAAAGCTTGAGGATGCCAATGAAATCATAACTAGCTTGAAAGTACAGATGGATGAATTTAAGAAAATATGTAAAGATATCGAAGTACAATTAACCATGAAAATAGATGAGTGCAGCAAGCTAGAAGAAGAGATTGTTGGTTTAAGGATGCAACTAGAACAGATGAATCAAAAAATGACTTGCTATCATAAACTTGAAGGAAGTTCTGTGAAGCTAGATAAGATTATAAATAACCAAAGGCCTACAGGCATTAAATTTGGGTTAGGCTTCGTCGAAGCAGAATCATCGAATGGATCAAAGTCCATAACTATAGAACCCATAAAGAATGAAGACAAGATTAGGGTTGATCAAGAAAAAATGAAACATTCTAAAGAAAGCAATAATGCCAAGCACGAGAAGAGTATTGACAGTGATGGATTCACCAAAGTCACTCATCAAAGGAGAAGAATATTTATGGCGCCTACTACAAAATGGCAAAGACCATCACCCAGGTTCACTCATTCCTTTTCTAGTTATTATTTTAAATGCAATGGTTATGGACATAATATTTATGAATGCAAGTACAAAGTAGCACAAAGGAACTTTTCCAGTAGAAATGTTTTTTCACCATTGATGGATTATGCAGTAGAATGTTATAACTATCATAATTTTGGGCACATTGCAAGAAATTGTCGAAGCACATTTGCAACAAATAAACATTCCGACCTGTGGCGAATACATTCAAGAAACTGATCAAAATTTGTGTTTTTGTGCTTACAGGTACCGTTTTTCGAGCACTGACTGTGGTTCGTTCTGGCCTGTGGCGAATACATTCCTGGAATTCGTCTTATCTAGGGATGAATTTGAATTCGTCCCAAACAGAGACAAATTTTTTTCTAGAATTCGTCTCACCCAGGGATGAATTTTTGTCTATGCATTTTTAGAGCCGAGAGTCAGAGATAGCCAATTTGGGCGAAAAAGAGGTAACAGTTTTTAATAGTTCCTATCATTTTCTTGTTTTTGTTTTCTATTTTTTGTCCATTCTTGCTTGCTTAGGTAAATATGTTGTTGCTTGTTTCAATTTTCTTAAAATAAACCCCACACACATCACGTGGCACTTTTAAACCAAGGCGTTGGTCGTAAAACCCCAACCCTTGAGCAAGACCAATGGTGGATTTCATCACCACCTTGGCTTGATTTTGCATCCATTACCCGATTGTCACTGTTGCTCAACGTAAATCCTAATGAAAGCTGACCGAGTGTAGCTGGGGTGATTCCCAGTGTGAGGATAAGTCTTCTATGGTAGGTGTCATAAACAGGACAATCCCCCTTCTGTAACGCCTACGTTCCATGTACCATCTGCTCTCACGTACCTATAGTTTCCCTCTCGTAAGGGCGGGTATATAGAGAGGTTGGTATATCGGCCTGGCAATGGTATATCGAAGGGGCGACCATTTATGGGAGTCATAAGAGCTTTCATACTGCATTTAAACGTTCCTCAAAAATTTTCAAAAACAAAAATTAAAACACATGAAACCAGATTTAGGGCACACTTTTAAATCTTTAAAAGAGATAATCATCGCTTGCATGTGTGTGATATTTTCTATTTTGTGTAGCATAAAAATCAGAAAATCATAAACAAAAGATAAAAATCTATGCATTTTGTAGAGAGGTATCACAATGGTGTTCACCCACAGCCAAGCCCAATCATGGGCGGACACTACGAGGAATGTCCACAGAGGCACAAGTCACCTCCAGTACAGCCCCAAGAATTTGGTCATACCACCTTGGCGGCATAACACACAAAGCAGTCCCCTCCATGCCTTGACGAAATGGGAATATAAGTGCACCCCTTCTATGGGCACTCCCTGCCAGCAGAAAACCCAGCACACACTCGTTCAGGAGAGGTATACCCATGGAAGAACTCCCTTAGATGCCCGCTATAAGTGGCCACTACTCGATGAAGCACTAGAATGGCAAGGGTTCCATAAGGGGGGGCCACATGACTATACCATCCCTCCTACACCCTGCATCATTGTTAGCAACAACCGGTCAAATCCAGAGCACATGGCTCTTCGGGTAGGGCCAGCCAACTCCGCTCATCCCTTTTTCACTTATGAAAGAGAGCATGAGGAAGGCGCCTACCTTCCTCAAGAGAAATATACAGCATGGGAGCAATGCACTTCTACACCTGTTAGCTATTAGGATCACATACTGAGGCTAAAGCCTCAAGGAAATGCTTCTCCCATCAACAAATGGAGGCGGCCTATAGAGATCTCGGATCGCCACGACCGAGATAGATATGACAGAGAGGCATCTAGCCCTTCTAGACATGAGACGGTGGGACAAACTATCTTAGAATTTTGCGAACATGTCACCCACCGGGTGCAACTCATGCAACTTGAGCTAGAGCGACTACAGTTAGAGGAACTGTATCATATTAACAAAGAGCGCCTTTAGCACCAGAAGGATGAGTTATTCCAACACACTATGCAGGAGAGGACTCCAACCCCTCATACGTGTAAGACAAAATATTATGAGAGGAACAACCCCTGGGTGCGAGACAAGTCTCCATGACCTTATCAAGCACCGCCCCTGACACCTCCTAGACATGAGCGGGAGACCACTCCTATAACCAATGATGGGTGCCTTCCTCAGGCACCCACCCAGGTTTATGGGCCACCCTTAGAAATTCCTCAAGAAGCCTCTAAAGAATCTGAGCAAGAAGAAGAGCGAAATGAGACGCCATACCAAGGCATGGGGGGTGCTATCCGGCCACCCCTCCATAGGCCCCAAGTTCCTCAATAGGAACCAACCAAAGCGGAGGAGCTCAAATCCCTCGATACATGCAATGCACCGCTAGAGCACTTAAAGTCTGTAGAGCTACCTGATGTTGGGGTCATCCATGTCTCCGAATCGCCAGATTCTGATGAGCCCAACTCACTAGCCAAATATGAGTCAAACTATGAGGTAGCTCCATGGGATCCTCTCAAATCGGACAGTAATAAATCACAAGTGATTCCCATGGATGACTACCAAAAGATCTTAATGACAATATTCCCTCTAGAGGTGCCAGTTGAGCAAGTTCCACATCAAGGAAATTAGGTCCCCTTGCAAAGAGCGGAACATCCCCGTTGGGACCACATCAATATGCTCGAACAAGAGGAGCCGCACATATCGCAAGTAGCTGTTGGGGCCAATGAGGGTCTATGGATCTCTGACATTGATTATGAGGAGAAAATAGATATGGCTTACCTCAATCACATGCGACAACATCAACACCCCATGGGTATCAATGACGTACTTCAATAGCTAAACATAAGGCCAGGGCATGAGTGGTGTGTTAACCCAGTGTAGTGGGACCAAGAGTTACATCCACCACTTTGGGCATATAGAGATCAAATTCCACCTAGAGACCCCATAACTATATCAATTCTGAGGGTGGACCCTATGCTCCTATCTATGCATAGGGCCAATCCATTTATGCCCATACCTCCAGAGCCAGATCCGGAGCACAAAGATCATCAAGCTGGTGGTACCTCTATCCCCTGAAGAGCCATAGTCCAAACCAAAAAGCTCCAAGGATTATTGCAATCGCTTGGTCAAACCCAAAAATCTCCAAGGATTATCGCAATCTCTTGGTCAAACCCAAAAAGCTCCAAGGATTCTCGCAATCGCTTGGTCAAACCCAAAAAGCTCCAAGGATTCCCGTAATCGCTTGGTCAAACCCAAAAAGCTCCAAGGATTCCCATAATCGCTTGGTTATCCCCAAAAGGCCCCAAAGGTGTCCATGACCCCTTTTTTCAACCCAAAAGCGCCCCAACGGTGCCCATAAATGATGTAGGAGCATCCAATGAAATTTGGGAAATTTTATTTTTTTCTAAATTTTAGTGCATTTTGTCGGGGCCATAACTTCTCAACCGTAGCTCCGATTGATTTGAAATTTGACATGGAGCTATTTGGGAGATTTTTAAACAAATACAACTTCCTAGAGACCTATTTGCCAAAAAAAGTTAGTTTTCGGAGCCAAATTCCATCATCTAGTGCCCCGAAATTAGGTTTTAAAATTACTCACCTATTTTTTTATGCTTTTTGAGCTGTTCGGAGGTCTATATCTCCTAATGTATTTAGAGTTAGGACTTAAAAATTTATTTTTGGATTGTCTATTATAAGAGGGATGCGCACCCCAATTTTGGGCCCCATCCGACTCATTTTAATTTTTGGTTTTTTTTGGCTATATAGCCACAAAATGAGGGTTTATTGATGGAGAGCCAAGCTTGCTCAAACCAGTTATCATTCAAAACTTGGGAAATATTACCTCACAAATATAGCACTTCATTGCACAAAAGGCTCCAAGGATTATCGCAATTTCTTGATCAAAACCCAAAAAACTCCAAGGATTATCGTAATTGCTTGGTCAAAACCCAAAAAGCTCCAATGATTATCGCAATCACTTGGTCACCCCAAAAAGCTCCAAGGATTATCGCAATCGCTTAGTCACCACAAAAATCTCCAAGGATTATCATAATCGCTTGGTCACCCCAAAAGCTCCAAGGATTATCGCAATCTATTGGTCATCCAAAAAAGCTCCAAGGATTATCACAATCCTTTGGTCAAACCAAAAGCTCCAAGGATTATCGCAATCTCTTGGTCAACCCCAAAAGCTCCAAGGGTTATCGCAATCCCTTGGTCAACCCCAAAATCTCCAAGGATTATCGTAATCGCTTGGTCACCCCAAAAAGCTCCAAGGATTATCGCAATCGCTTGGTCACCCCAAAAGATCCAAGGATTATCGCAATCACTTGGTCATCCTAAAAAGCTCCAAGGATTATCGCAATCCTTTGGTCAAACCAAAAGCTCCAAGGATTATCGCAATCACTTGGTCACCCCAAAAGGGCCCCAACAGATTCTTGAAATCCCTTGGTCATCATAAAGAAAAATAAAAAACAATCAAATAATCAAAAATCACAAAAAAAATTGCATCTCATTCTCATACATACTTCAAGATCAAAAAACACAAAAATAATAGTTGCATTAAGCATCACATCCATACATTGCATATTGTTGATCACACAAGGCAAAAGCACCATAGACTGTCATTCCTTGGCAAAACCACCACTTTTCACATTTTTCATTTTGAAAACCATAAAGCAAACATAAACGCCATTCACCATTTCGCTATATCATTTGTCATCTAAATGTATCTAGAGTTTTCGTTACTCAGCTGTCTTTAGATTTCTAGTGAAGAATTGTACAAAGTCAGACCGATGTTACAATGGTAGAGTTTTTCTTGAAAAACACCTTGTTACGTAGCATCCCAGCACAAATTCAAACACATAAAAATAATTCCCAAGTTGTGTCAATGAAATATGTAACCTGTAAAGCAGTATATGATACCATACAGTGAAAAAGGATACCTCGCTCATCCCCCTATGCGAATGACCCCAAGAATGCTGAGAGTTGGCAAAAGGACAAGAATATTCCCTACCCAATTTCCCAAGAATCCAAAGTTCTCAAAAGGTTGCAAAACATCAAAAATTTGCAAACGTCAATACTCCAAAGATTGAAATCAAATCTCCTAAAGTGCATACATCAAAAGGCACAAACAATAGTGATTCTTGTCACTCCACATCCTAATACCTTGCTCAAAAGAAAAATTAATACAAAAATAAACAGTGATTTTTATCACTACAAAAGAGCAAGTATCCCAATACAATTGAAGAAAAGAAGGGAGTCAAACTTGAATCCCTGGAACTCTCAGCATTCATAAGGTCATGAGATGAACCTCAGTACCGGTTTGGTGGATAGCCTATCGGTCACTTGAGGTGAACTTCTCGCATGACGATATATCTGTCACATTAACTTGTGCGCAGATCAATGTTTGCATGTGGATGAGCTAGCTTATGGTATCCTAGAACGCAAAATAGATTAATCTGACTAAATACAACAAAGGAGTTAGTGGAACTAATCAGGTGATCCTCAATACAGGTTCGATTGAAATCCCATATGGCATTGGCGGTATCCTGACAAATACCACAAAAACAAATTCAATTGCACACATAGGGATGTGAAATAACTTGGTCAAAAACAAGCACGATTCATACCTTGTTCAAACATCTTGTAAGACAACATTACAGTCTTGGCTAGTTAGTTAAACCATCTAAGTCTCAGAAACACTTAGCTACATTCAACGCCAACCGTTGCATATAATCCATCCCTATATCACCATCAAAAAAAAGAAAAAAGAAAAAAAAAGAGCAATATATATACACAAAAGCATTTACCACAACAATCACCCAGTACACAAAGACATAAGTCCTGTATAGTCTATGGTGCCAATGCAAGGTTATCAACAAATCATTTCATCCATTCCATTACCTATCATATAAATCAACAACATTCACACTTATCATACCATATGCATACATCAATATAAAGTAGCATGCATCCATCAAAATCAATCATTGTGCATAACATGAAATTATGACATATGCACAAAGCAAGAAAATCAAAACAACAAAAACAACAAATATCCACAAACAATAGCAATAAAAGTTTTGAACAAAGGCACCTTTGCACCTGACATTCAATGGCACAGAAAACTAATTTCGGGGTTTACATTGTCCCTACCCTACTCCCGAAGAAGGCTACCATAGCCGGACCGCTCCACGGGAGGACGAATTTTTGAAAATTTCACCCCCAAACGGCGTCACAAAAGGGTCAAAACCCACTCAAAAACAACACAACAACAAACCAACAAAAACAGAAAAAACAACAAATAAATGCAACAAAAAAGAAGCAATAAGCATTGTCGAACACAAGTGCTCTTGCACTTAAACTCTCCTACTTCCCCAAGAAGGCTACCATAGCCGGACCGCTCCACGGGAAGATGGGTTTTTTATGATTTCACCCCATTATGACATCACCAAAAGGGATTTTACCCACCAAAAATAGGTCCAAATATCGAGAAACTTCTTAAGCTTTAAACGAAAAACATCTGAATACACCCTCACCTAAGTCATCTTGGGTCAAGCAACTCGTCGCTTTTCGCATGGTAGTCATTCCCTCATCGATTCTTCACTTGAGGGGGTAGTCACACTTAGTCACCAATCAACAAACACACACACAATCAAGGCAATGGCATGCATTCAAAGAATCATTGACAAAGATAATCACGCTCTTGCTTGGGGCAGCAAACAAGCAATAATCACAAATTGATCAAACACTTGGAATTCCTGAAGCATGAACACAAGGTTCCCCTATGGACAAAAGGTTGCGCCCTTTGCCTATTCATGACTGATCAATGTCCAAGCTCAAGTCACACCTCACCAAAAAGGTTAACACTTGAATTAAGTTCCTTCGCTCGTCAGAAGCAAGGATTCAAGAATGCATGCCCTTTCCATGCTTGGGGCATCAAGAGTTGGTTAGGTTACTAAGAAACCCTAATCATTAGTGCTTTGGTTATCTATTTTTTCTCAGCACTGCGCCATGCATAATGCATCCCAAAAAGGGACATTTGTAGACACCAAAATAGCACCAATCCGATTACGTGACTGCAAAAACTGATTGCATTGACACATATAGCCCCAAGGGCAGACCCTAGAGGTTAAAAAGTGGTCCTAACCACTCTCACAGCAGTTTTGGGAAGTCAGAGATCAATTTGGCACCTTCTAGGCACTTTGCTCAGAATTCGTCCCTCCTTGGGACGAATTCAAAATGGGATCCATCCTCACCTGGGACAAATACAGAATCCGTTCCTGGGTAGGGCGAATTCCAGGTTCAACAGGAAAAAAAAAAAATTGCACCAAATGGCAGCCAAGGACAGTCAATTAATGCTCCCTGCCTTGCATGCATGCGTAGGTGAGCGAATTGAACGTTAGAGGACTGTCTCAAGGGCAGTCATGGAAGCCCAATTCAGGGAGGAATCTCCTCCCTCTTGGGAAGGCATGGCCGCCATGTGGCACCCCTGCATGCCCATCCAAAGAGACCCCTTGGGTCTATAAATTGGTGAGCTTCATCACCCAGAAAAGATAGGTTGGAAGCATTTTAAGCAACGAAGTGCTACCAAATTGATATCATGCTTTACCCTTTTGATTCACCTCTTCCACATCCTTGATATCTTTTGCAAGGGAGGTCATTGGGTGGTTATTGGAAGTGTGAATCCGGATCCAAAACCCGACACTTGACCACATTATCCCACCCATTCATCGACAACACATTACAGGAGATTTTGGACCCATCCCAAGTGGATTGGTGTCGAAATCAGGTCCCAACGGTGGGCGGCCCGCCTGCTCGCCTTGCATTACCGCAGGCCTAATCGTCCCTTTTAGGAACAATCGAGAATGTGTAGCATATCTTCATTTCTGTCATTTTCATTCCTTGCATTTGTTTTCTATGTTGTTAGGTAGTTTACAATTTTGATTTCATTTCATTTTGATTTATTATCATTATGCTATCGCGTTTTTGCTCCCACTAACTTGTAGATAAGCATTATAAAATTCCCGTTGATGGAGGTCAAATTGGGAAAATCTGACCATCTGGGTCTTCCCAAAATGCTGCCAATTAGCTAACGCCTAAGTTTGTAGGTCTTTCGGAGTTCCCAAGACATGACATTTTGGTAGTATCACTTCGACGCTTTGTTGCAGGTGAATTTGTTCTACCCCGGAGCGAATTATAGTCGAATCCATCCCACCCCGGAGCGATTTCAAATCGGTGAATAATTTCTTGACTATTTCATTTGCAGTGATCTTCTGGTAATGTTCTTTGGTTTCTATCCAATTTGCAGGTTATTTGGAGTCACTTTATTTATCAATTTAGTTAATTTTATGCATGCATCCTCCATTGGTTTTTAGGATCAAACGCCTTATATTTTGTCATAGGTGCTACTAATGATTTTTTGTTTCTTTGAACGTAGGAGGAGCAACAAGGATCAAGGATTCATCAACACCAATGGCAGAAACACTTTGGCCCGCCCATTTTACATGTGGGCACGCAGAAGGAGGAACACTAAGTCATGATTGTAACCAAAACTCATTTAACGCTCCTAGCCCCTGAAAAGGGAGGAGGTGTCTTTGTAACCGATATTAAGAGAGTTAAATAAAAAGGGTTGTGCTTTCTTTACTTTCTTTTATCTCAGTTCAATTCGTCTCTTTCATTTCATGCATTTCACTTTATAGGACCTTAAGCGTTAATTTTGGGTTTTGAATACATCGCATTAGTTTTCCTTTCAATATTTCAGAATCTCGTGCTTTTAGATCCATAAATGACTATAATATCTAATAATAAAATTAAGAAATATCTTCCTAATTTCACCAAAATATTACAAGATATAAAATATCACTATGTTGAATCACTAATTTGCTTAGTGGTAAGTAGAGGATCCTCACTATGAAGAGATCAAGGTTCAAACAATGCTTCTTATGGTCTTAGGTTATTGTGTACATGCATAGCATAAAATATCCATGATTTTTTTAAGAAGATAACTACAATTTCTAAGAATAAAATTAAGAAATATCTTTCTTGTTTCATAAAAATATTATAAGATATAAAATATTACTATATTGAACCATTGATTAGATTAGTGGCAAGTGGAGAAAAATCACTATGAAGTGGTCAATGATCAACATTTCGATAATGTTTATCCTAGTCTTAGGAAATTGTTTACATGCATACCATCTCCAAAGTAAAAATATCCATTCTTTTTTAACAAACTCACTTACAGAACCATGCACACACAACCCATTATTTTTTAAACCTGGTTTCATGGAAGAGATCTCAAATTCCTAACCATTGCACTATCCCACACAAAAAAAAATATCCATAACTAAGAAACATGTAATAATCATCCTCTATGTGGTGTAGATACTAATAATACAAGTTTAATGTTAAACCATAACTTATTTTCTTTATAAAAATATTGATAATTAATTGTATTAAAACTCATATTTGGCTTTAGTATCATTATTTTTGCTCTATATGTATTAAACCCAATTGTATATGATATTATATTATTATCATATTTTTGTCTAATAATGGTCACAATGGGGGAATATATAATCATGTTATTATCAATCTTTATCTAATACATGAAGTGCTATAGAAGTAAAATATATAACAACATATTACATCATTCTTCCAAATGTATTATCATGATCTCTTCCTATGATTTCTGATAAAATATCAACTTATATACCTTTTAAAATATGTATATCTCTTATTCTTCATTACAATACCAAATCTAGAAAGAAACATGGTTAATATTCTCTTTCTCTTCGAATTTTACATCCAAAGGTGAATTTTCTTGAAATAAATTCTTTTAATATTTATTGCTTAAATGTGTCACTCATTTATTATTTTTTTGGTTTTATTAGATATTTTTATGGTAGTCAATGATTTTAATAATCCCATAATAATTAAAAATTTCAAATATTTTAAAAATTAAAATAAACTTTTAAGTAGTAGTACTTACTTACATATATATATATATATATATATATATATATATATATATATATATATATATATATATATAATTTATTGATTAAATAACCATTTTATTAAGTAGTCTATTGTTTCTCAACTAATATACAACATCAAAGGATTCATTGAATTACTGATTTAGAATTTGTTTAAATGTTTTGTAGAATAAAATGGTTATCGTATTTATTGCACTAATGATACATGAATTATTGATAATACAAGCCTAAATTACAAAATAAAACTTATTTCAACTTTAAAAATTTATTTTATTTAATATAAATATATATTCAACCATTTTTAAGGTTTTTATTAATAAACAAAATTTTAAGATTTTAATTATATTAATAATTCATTATGTTGTGAAAAAATAATTAATGGAAGAAGCTTTGTTGCTTAAATAAATCAATTTTCAAAGTAAAAACTAGGGTTCAAATCTTACGCTCAAACAATGTATACATAATTATCAAGAGTTCAAATTTTAACAAGCACTATATGCATATTATACAAATCCTAGTGAACTTTATTTGTAATAAGTTCAATTTAATCATGACTAACATAAACATAATTAACAACTCCACTTGATTTGAAAAAATAATAGTTTACTACGTTTGATAAATATGTTTGTCACAGTTAAAAAAATAAAAATTATAATAATATTCTGCATATTGTATCATTAGTTTATGTTTTATCACAATAAAGTTAAAAATAACTACTCTCTCTAAATAATTATTAAAAATATAAAAATTAATTAAAAGGTGTTTCTCAATAAATTAATTTTAAAAACCTTCAATAAAATCTTAAATTTGTATTGAAAACCACTTTTATACAAAACAATATTTTACATTTAAACATGAAAATAAATTAATTTAAATATTAAATTTTTATAAAATATTAATAAAACATTTATATGCATTTGTAATTTCAATTTTTAGATGCTTTGGCTCAACTACATGTAAATAAAAGCTAACTCTACTTAACGATATTCAATTTTTGTTCACGCAAATATCTCCTCCTCTTTCCGAAATTAATCGTTACAGGTTTCCATAATATTATCAATCCAAAATAAATTTAAAACACCGCCTAAATTATAAGTCGAGGCTTATTTTGGAAGAACGTAATACAAACACTGACAATAAAATGAAATGCGTGACAATGCAAGGAAATAATTGCCAATCAGAACAACAATGGAAAAGGACAATTCTAGTCTAGTTCTTCGGCTTGCATTCGGCAGGAAGCGAATAGTTGAAGCGAGGAAGATCTGCAGTAGTCATAAAGGAGATAGTTATTGCGAACCCAATCGAGCTGTCCCTGCTGCTTGAAGTTCAAGCTCAGGAAGGGTGCGAGATTCCACCAGTAATATGGAGCACTGCTCGAACACAGGCTCAAAAGATCGCCGATTGTCTGCTCGCTACTCATGTCTTCTGTAATTCCACACCCTTCCAGACTCACATTGCTCAAGGATGCCACAAACGGTGCCGCAGACCAATCAACTTTAACTGCCCCTCCTTGTGTGGCCCATTGATCTCCGTTCCAAATGGTGGAAGATACCTTCATTGCCTGCTTTAGATATGGCAGTCCTAACCCTTCCAAGTTGGTAAAAACTCTAATGGGCAACTCATCGATCAGAATCCTGCATTAACCCAATTTTTATTGGCGATCTGGCGTTCGTATTATACAAGATTCAATTTAATTCACAGATATATGTTATCGAAACACACGAGTAACGAAAGCAATTGGGACACAAAATGATAGCTTACACGACTAGCGAAGGGTTCCAGAGGATTGAGTATTTGTGGAAATCAACCGTGGGATCGAACCATAGATAAAATTGCTGCTTCCTGCCACCTAGGCCCCCAATGATGATGTTTGTGTGTAAGGCATAAGGTTCACCCGTAACGTTCCAAATGAAATCCAAATCTATCTCATTATGAAAATCTCCTTCACAATGAAGCTGTGTAGGAAATAACAATTCTCTTACACCGGAAAATAGTAGATCTAGGTATACATGTGTCACTCATATGAATTACCAATTCTTTTACACAGGAAAATAGTAGATCTAGGAGGTATTAAAGTAGAAATAACAATTCTCTTACACCGGAAAATAGTAGATCTAGGTATACATGTGTCACTCATATGAATTACCAATTCTTTTACACAGGAAAATAGTAGATCTAGGTATACATATATGTGCTATGAATGAGATAATGAATGAGATAAGAAGAGGTATTAAAGTAGAGGAAATATTAGAAACAGTATCACATGAAAGTAAGAGGGTCAACTATTTCCTACTAACTTCAAAATATATATTAGAAACATTAAAGTAGAGGAAATATTAGAAACAGTATCACATAGAAAGTAAGAAGCCTCAAGATTTTTCATACTAACTTCAAAATATATATATATATATATATATATATATAAACAATAAATATATAATATTTGATTTTAAATTAATATTAATAAAATAAAAATATTTATTAAGTGTTTAAGTTGTAAAAATTATAATATCAATTAAAAGGAATGTTTTATGTTAAGATTAATCAGAGTTTAAGAAAAAAAATAGATACCATGTAATCATTTTTTTTAAATAAGTTTAATTTTATTGATTATAACAACATGCATGTCTATGTCTATATATATATATTTAATTTATTTTAGAAAAAAAAAAATTGTTTTTTTAATTATTATTATTTATTATTATTTTTATTAATGGTGAAAATTCAAGGATTTGAAAGGTCTTAGAACCTTTTACATTAGAGAAGGTAGAGAACGAAAATATCATGCCAAAAGAATAGAAGTTAAAACCTAACAACCACCCAAGAGCATAGACCAACCCACCATCCAATATGGTGTAAACAATATTTTTTTATTCAACATTCTTTTTGAGGCACTAACAATTCTGCTCTATTTTTACGTAAGATTTCAAGGGAAAAAAATACATCAAGATGCACATAACAAAACCCCAATCCCATAGAGCATGGGTGAGGGCAATACACCAAGCATATTCATTAAGAATGGAAACCACCAAGGAGCAAAAGCACTAGCTCCCCAAAAATGAAATCCTGGAGAGGATCACTACAATTCAAGGCAAAAATCATCCAAGTAGAAAGATAATGGAAAGACCAACTAGATAGGTAGACCGAATGCTTCAAAAGCAAAAATTGTCATTAATCACAAAAGGAAATTATCTTCTAAAATTCTAAATTAGCCACTATCCACCACCAAATTGGCCATAACATGAGTAGCTTAGTTACCTTCCCTATAAGCATGTTAAATTTTAACTTTTGGCATACCTTCTAGTATCTTCTAGGTGCACTTAATAATATTCAAGATTAAACAATTGTTACTCTTTCTAGTTTGCAAATCCTAAATGATGTTCAAGGAGTCACCTTGAACGAGAAGTCTTTTGAAGCCTCTCTCAAAGCCCTAATGAACACCCAAGAAAAGTACCTTAGCTTCAACTAGGTGGTTGGTTTGATTACCATAATCTTCAACATAAATCTAAATAACCTCACCATTATCATTTATGAGAACACCCCTCCACCAGCCCTCTTTAAGTTACCTTTGGCAACCCCATCAAAATTCAAAATAACTCACCCTTTAGCTTGTTTATGTCATCTCGTAGCCAGTATTTTTTGAACAATGGATATAAAAGCAAAAGATCCTAGATTTAATTTCCAACTAATAGAAGCTCTATTTTCCACAACTTTATCCCTACTATTTCCAGTAGCAAAGTCAGTCATATTATTCTTAATAGAAACTTTAATCATTCTAAAGATAATGGATTCATCCCTAGTAATATCATTGAAAGTTATTTTGTTTCTCTTCCACTAGATGCCCCATAAAAAATAAGGAAGAACTGGATCCCACACCCTATTGAAGTTGTGATTGATGAAGAGGGATTTCCACTAAGTGAAAAATTCCTTGAAATTTCACAACAATGTCCACTTGATAGAAAAAGAATCTAGTAAAGCATTGAGCATCTTATTTGAAAAATCATAGTGGATTAATAGATGATCCACAAATTCAGCATCCTTAGAATATAAGAGATAAATATTGGGAAGATGGAAGCTTTTCTTACATTAATTATCAACATTCAAAATTCTATTTTGATCTAGGAGTGTGTGTTGTGTGTGTGTGTGTTAATTAGAGGAAAAAAATCTGCATTCACTCATATAAAATGTAGTAACTGTACCCACATAATTTCTTACCACTACCTTCGTAGACATTTCGAAGACTGCAAACAAAAACACATTCTTTTATTGGATTTAATTGATCACCAAATATGATATGCCTTTCAAACTTTATCTCCACTATAGAATGAAACATATTGATGGCTAAAAAGGAGCCAAAGCAAGCATGCATTCACGGATTAATGTTTCCAGCGATGGCTATAAGGAGCCAAGCAAGCAAGCGTTCATTAGGAGAGATTGGAACAAATAGGCATACGAAGAGAGCAATAAAATATGGAAGGAAATTATAAATTTTAAAATCTATATATTTTTTAGTGTAAGAGTAGAAATTTTAATATTTAAAAAAAAATTGAGAAAATTTGCATAATATGGTAAAATAAATCTAGATAAAATATCTAGATACTACCATTAACAAATTTATCTAAAAAAAAATTGCATATATAATGAGCAATCTACAATAGATATAAAAAACTCTTTCCCTTTTTAAAAAAATAAAAGATAAGAGATAATGAACCATTTCGTGAAACTATCTTAAAAATAGAATGCCTAGCAGAATCTATCATGCTCTCGTACCATGTTAGAATTTCCCAAGAGTATAACTATAAAGCATTACAATATTTGAAAGAACAAAATAGAACTAATTGATTTATTTCATGGATTATCTTTGGATAAATAGCAAAGTTGATCATTGAGAGTTGTTGGATTACAACAACTCATCAAATCTGATCTAGAATATATTGAGATTTCACCTGAATCATGGAGGAGTGGAAACTCAAGTATGTCTATCTTAGTATAACTTAAGAGAATAATTACTTATTCTAACAATCGAGGGCTATGTCTTGAACCTTCCATAGTGCAAGGACAGAGGCAGAAATATATTTAATTCTCCTTTATCGAGTTATTTGCTCTAGTTTGAGCTTAATGATTGTAAATTTTCATTTGAAATTTGTTGTTAGGAAATCCAAATGACTAAATACTCCTATATGACATAATCCAAGATAAAAACAATAAAGAAAATAGACACATGTTCATGTGGTTTCATCTAGGTGAATTAACTTATATTGTCTTGAAATATATTTTTAGGAAAGAGAAATGACTAACAGTATCACATTAAAGTAGAGGAAATATTAGAAACAGTATCACATAGAAAGTAAGAAGCCTCAAGATTTTTCATACTAACTTCAAAATATATATATATATATATATATATATATAAACAATAAATATATAATATTTGATTTTAAATTAATATTAATAAAATAAAAATATTTATTAAGTGTTTAAGTTGTAAAAATTATAATATCAATTAAAAGGAATGTTTTATGTTAAGATTAATCAGAGTTTAAGAAAAAAAATAGATACCATGTAATCATTTTTTTTAAATAAGTTTAATTTTATTGATTATAACAACATGCATGTCTATGTCTATATATATATATTTAATTTATTTTAGAAAAAAAAAAATTGTTTTTTTAATTATTATTATTTATTATTATTTTTATTAATGGTGAAAATTCAAGGATTTGAAAGGTCTTAGAACCTTTTACATTAGAGAAGGTAGAGAACGAAAATATCATGCCAAAAGAATAGAAGTTAAAACCTAACAACCACCCAAGAGCATAGACCAACCCACCATCCAATATGGTGTAAACAATATTTTTTTATTCAACATTCTTTTTGAGGCACTAACAATTCTGCTCTATTTTTACGTAAGATTTCAAGGGAAAAAAATACATCAAGATGCACATAACAAAACCCCAATCCCATAGAGCATGGGTGAGGGCAATACACCAAGCATATTCATTAAGAATGGAAACCACCAAGGAGCAAAAGCACTAGCTCCCCAAAAATGAAATCCTGGAGAGGATCACTACAATTCAAGGCAAAAATCATCCAAGTAGAAAGATAATGGAAAGACCAACTAGATAGGTAGACCGAATGCTTCAAAAGCAAAAATTTTCATTAATCACAAAAGGAAATTATCTTCTAAAATTCTAAATTAGCCACTATCCACCACCAAATTGGCCATAACATGAGTAGCTTAGTTACCTTCCCTATAAGCATGTTAAATTTTAACTTTTGGCATACCTTCTAGTATCTTCTAGGTGCACTTAATAATATTCAAGATTAAACAATTGTTACTCTTTCTAGTTTGCAAATCCTAAATGATGTTCAAGGAGTCACCTTGAACGAGAAGTCTTTTGAAGCCTCTCTCAAAGCCCTAATGAACACCCAAGAAAAGTACCTTAGCTTCAACTAGGTGGTTGGTTTGATTACCATAATCTTCAACATAAATCTAAATAACCTCACCATTATCATTTATGAGAACACCCCTCCACCAGCCCTCTTTAAGTTACCTTTGGCAACCCCATCAAAATTCAAAATAACTCACCCTTTAGCTTGTTTATGTCATCTCGTAGCCAGTATTTTTTGAACAATGGATATAAAAGCAAAAGATCCTAGATTTAATTTCCAACTAATAGAAGCTCTATTTTCCACAACTTTATCCCTACTATTTCCAGTAGCAAAGTCAGTCATATTATTCTTAATAGAAACTTTAATCATTCTAAAGATAATGGATTCATCCCTAGTAATATCATTGAAAGTTATTTTGTTTCTCTTCCACTAGATGCCCCATAAAAAATAAGGAAGAACTGGATCCCACACCCTATTGAAGTTGTGATTGATGAAGAGGGATTTCCACTAAGTGAAAAATTCCTTGAAATTTCACAACAATGTCCACTTGATAGAAAAAGAATCTAGTAAAGCATTGAGCATCTTATTTGAAAAATCATAGTGGATTAATAGATGATCCACAAATTCAGCATCCTTAGAATATAAGAGATAAATATTGGGAAGATGGAAGCTTTTCTTACATTAATTATCAACATTCAAAATTCTATTTTGATCTAGGAGTGTGTGTTGTGTGTGTGTGTGTTAATTAGAGGAAAAAAATCTGCATTCACTCATATAAAATGTAGTAACTGTACCCACATAATTTCTTACCACTACCTTCGTAGACATTTCGAAGACTGCAAACAAAAACACATTCTTTTATTGGATTTAATTGATCACCAAATATGATATGCCTTTCAAACTTTATCTCCACTATAGAATGAAACATATTGATGGCTAAAAAGGAGCCAAAGCAAGCATGCATTCACGGATTAATGTTTCCAGCGATGGCTATAAGGAGCCAAGCAAGCAAGCGTTCATTAGGAGAGATTGGAACAAATAGGCATACGAAGAGAGCAATAAAATATGGAAGGAAATTATAAATTTTAAAATCTATATATTTTTTAGTGTAAGAGTAGAAATTTTAATATTTAAAAAAAAATTGAGAAAATTTGCATAATATGGTAAAATAAATCTAGATAAAATATCTAGATACTACCATTAACAAATTTATCTAAAAAAAAATTGCATATATAATGAGCAATCTACAATAGATATAAAAAACTCTTTCCCTTTTTAAAAAAATAAAAGATAAGAGATAATGAACCATTTCGTGAAACTATCTTAAAAATAGAATGCCTAGCAGAATCTATCATGCTCTCGTACCATGTTAGAATTTCCCAAGAGTATAACTATAAAGCATTACAATATTTGAAAGAACAAAATAGAACTAATTGATTTATTTCATGGATTATCTTTGGATAAATAGCAAAGTTGATCATTGAGAGTTGTTGGATTACAACAACTCATCAAATCTGATCTAGAATATATTGAGATTTCACCTGAATCATGGAGGAGTGGAAACTCAAGTATGTCTATCTTAGTATAACTTAAGAGAATAATTACTTATTCTAACAATCGAGGGCTATGTCTTGAACCTTCCATAGTGCAAGGACAGAGGCAGAAATATATTTAATTCTCCTTTATCGAGTTATTTGCTCTAGTTTGAGCTTAATGATTGTAAATTTTCATTTGAAATTTGTTGTTAGGAAATCCAAATGACTAAATACTCCTATATGACATAATCCAAGATAAAAACAATAAAGAAAATAGACACATGTTCATGTGGTTTCATCTAGGTGAATTAACTTATATTGTCTTGAAATATATTTTTAGGAAAGAGAAATGACTAAATACTCTCGTATGACATAATCTAAGATTCACATTTTATATATAAAACAAAAAAATAATATTATAATTTTTAATATGAATGTCTTAAATATGCATACACAAATGTTATTTTAAAATTATAGTTATTTAACAAGATATTTTTTTTGTTGGTAGAGGGTGTTTTTTAAAGGGTTCTTGAACCTATTACAAGTAGTCTTTTTAAATGCACCCTCAAACCTTAGATCTAACAATAAGATATCAAGAAAGCAAATATAAGATATTTTCATAATTAAATAGTTAGCTCGCAACAGAGGACAACATAGGAGAGACCATAACCCAAAACAACCAAGGGTGCTTAGAGAACCAAAGATCCAAGAATATTGCCTAAGAATAGATTAGATCTACAGAAACAACATCCAAGCCTCACAAACAAATAGACCAAAATAAATAAAAATCACTTGCTAAAAGCCTTTCTCATTGAGGTCTTGGGAGGCCTGCCCACCTTTTTTTTGACCCCCATAGAAAAAATTATTTTTTAAGCCACACTCCTGAATACATTTATTCCAAGTCTCCATGATTGGAACAACCTCATTCTATTCAGGTTGTAGAGATTCAAAACTATCTGTTAGAATGGGTTGTACTTCTTTAGCAATATTAGAGATGATCTCCAATTCCTGACTACTTTTTTGTTGCGTCTTCCCACTTTCCTTTTGTTCCCTACATCAATACAAGCTTCGTGTAACTTCTGGTCTTTGGACCCGGAGAGCCTTTCTCAAACACAATTTTTGGAGAGGCTAGAGAGCTTTCCATTAACTCTTGAAGAGTCGGATCATCCATGTCAAGATAGTCAAAGAAATTTTGGAGGATAAGACTAGAGGGATTTACCTCTTCTCCACTCTCCCCAAATTTTGGAATTTGAAAAATATGCCCTGCTATTGGGCTAACTTCCCTTCATTTCATAGGAACTGTGTTCAAATCCTCCTCTTCATAAAACATGAATTATGGAAGAAGGGCTTCCTCCTATAATTTCTCATTGAGCCCAACTTGATAAATAGAAATCAAATCTTATCCTTTCAAATTTTGAGGGTTTTACTTAGGCGCCCACTTTTCACTGAGATTCTTACTATTTTCCCTATGACTCATCAAAGTAGTTAGATCTTTAGGATTTAGGGGGCATAAGCTCTTATGGTACCCACCCTTGCCACACTCTTGGTAAACTTAGGGTTTATTTTTATATTCAATGTTCTGAACCCAGGTGCCAAGATTAGAAAATATTTCAACAAAGCTCGGCATATCCTTCTCAATATTTACCATCACACACATTATAGCATAGAGCATTTGAGATTTTAAAATGGTAATATGGTCGAACAAAATCAAATCCTCGATCATCTTGGTAATATATTGGAAGATGCTCTCATAAAAAATATGAAGTGGGAAGTTTGGTAGCTTAACACATAGTCATACAATATTAATTATCTATGTCAGGGGATTAAAATTTGGGTCCCATTTATGCATAAATAAACCTCGTTTTCCAAAAAAAAATGGACCTCCTTCCAAGATCTGCTTGGAATCCTCCTCAGAGTTGAGCCTGATAAGGAATAAATTTCTTGGTATGGCCAAAATTTCAAGAGATTCTATAGGCCTCCATATTGCCAAAAACCCATCTCCTTAGAGAATCAATATCAGACCTCCTACCTTGGAATTTTTTGACAATATTCCACAACCCATATTTCAAGATATTATAGGGATATGGATCTGGTTTGATAGAGGAGAGATATCAAAGAGGATTTTAGATCCTCCATTACCACCAACAGGTACTTTTGCAAATAAAGGTACACTAGGAGGGATGGGTTCCTCCCTATAGGTTATATTGGTCCCACCTTTGAGCTTACCAAGATCCCACTCCTCCCATTCAAACAAAAAGGAGGGGTCATGAGAGTCAAATAGATCCACCTTCATGAACTTAGCTTCTTTAGCAATGGGATAAAATCTGCCCAACTAGGCATCCACTTCCTCTATAATGCTCATATTCATACTCTACAATGCTCCTCTAATATCCTAATATATAGGGTTATGCATAAGGGGTTGGACTCAAAATGTACTTGTAAAAAAATGGTGAATCTTAATAAAAATCAAGGTGAATCATGGAGAATCCTAAGCAAATCAAATCGAGTATCTTCATACAAAAATTTGGGTTATTTGAAACCCTAAAATGTAAGGTCAAATTTGGGACCACTTTTGACCTATTAAATCATTTTATAATTTTATAAAAACACACCATTAGATCAGGATTGAAAAGAGCTTTTCAACGAGTACAAATATGCCTATGTTTGGATATATATTGTGGCAAATTGAACCTATAAAAAAATAGGTTCTAAAAATTTTAGATGAATGATCCGACATCAGTGTTCCTCATATTCACCAATTTCTAATTTTGAAAATCCTAATATTTACCCAATTTATAAATATTCACCACTATGCATAACCCTGCTAATCTGCCTCCTCTACAATGCTCCTCTAAACCTAATCTACATCCTCTGCAATGCTCCTCTAAAACCTTAATCTATCTCCTCTATAATGCCCCTCTAAAATCCTAATCTACCTTCTTTGCAATGCTCCTATGAAACCCTAACCACAAATTCTTGGGATGGTCACAAGCCTTTGATAACTCAGTTTCCTAATTGGAGGAATTGGATGTAGGAGCTTCACCGAGCTAATTGGATAAAGGTGGATAATTACTGTCGATACCATACTGGTAATTCAAAGGTTGGTAGATATTGGATCCCTATTAAGGACTGGCCTATTCAAATCCTAGAAATGCAAAGATAAGATATCCAAAGCATCCTTCATATGAGATCCCTCTCTTTGTCCCATGAAAAAGATTGTTTTGTATGGAACAACACTACTAAGGGTGAGTATTCAAGGTTATTTGACCTTATGCCATAATAATCCCAACCATTCTTCTAACATATTTTCTCAATTGTGGGCTCAAAAGCTCTAGCCTAAGGTGAGGTTCTTTAATTGGCTTTTACTGCATCGTAGGGTGCTTACTGGTGAGCAATTTATGAAGTGTGGTTTACATGGCCCTTTTAGATGTGAAATGTGTGAGGAGAATGTGGAAAATATCAACCATATTTTTATTGAGTGTACTTTAGCCTTTGAGCTATGGAAGAGAATGGCCACTTTACTTGGCTTACAGTGGTCCAATTTTTTTACTTTTGAAAAACTTTGGAGGAATTGGCCTAATCAATAGGGTGTTGATCATTTTATTAGGTAGTTAGTTTGGATGGGTTCTACCATTCTTCTTTGGAATATTTGGAATGAAAGGAACAGCCAATTTTTTAATAAATATGGGAAGGATATTCACTATATTTGGCAAAATACCATAGCCAACTTAGTTGAATCAGTCCATCAACTCCTTAATCACCCCAAAATCTCCCACCAAAGATGGGATCAAGTGATGCAAATATTGAATATTAAATCTTCTAAGGACAACCAAGTTAAATGGAATGTGAGTATTAGTAAGATGGATAGGACTAGAAATTGGCAACCTCCTCCTAAGGATTTTGGAAAAGTCAATACTAATGGACCCTCTAGAGGGAATCCTGGAAAAGCCAGTGTGGGAGGAATTCGTAGACTTTCAAATGGCTCCCTGGTTTTTATTTTTGCTAAAAATTTGGGTATTCTTTCCAATAACCTTACTGAGGGGTACGGTATCCTCAGAGGCCTTCAAGAGGGTACTAAGGTTGGATGGGAAAATGTTTTAGTTGAGTCTGACTCTCAACTTATGATTAATCTCTTGAAGACTGCTTCTAAGAATCATAAGGTGGATTGAAGAATAAAAATAATTATTGAGAAGATTCAATTAATCCACATGAGATTTTTGAAAGTTGATTACAATCATGTCGTCAGAGATCAAATCAAGAGTGTTGATGCTTTAGATAATTGGGCTTTGTACAAAGGTGATCTTACTTGTTATGGCCACCCTCCTATATGGTGGGCTTCTCAAATTAGGGAAGCTCTTCTTTCTATCATTTCTTTGGATGGCTCCCGTTTTGAAGGTACCTAGTTTCTTCTTCCTTTTTTTTTGCTTCTCTTTGGTTCATTCAGTTTTTTTTAGTTCCCTAGCTCATTCTATTCTTTATTTTGTTTCCTCGGTTGATTCTTGCCTTAATAGTCTTCTGGTCTAGATAGGTCATTGTTATGTTCAATTTTTTTTTTCTTTTTTCTTTTTTCTTTTTTTTGTTTAGTTTTTTAAGGTGGGTGGGTTCTTTTGTTTTGTTTTGTTTTGTGTTCTTTGTGTTGTTTTTTGTTGTGTTGTTTTTTTTTTTATGTTTTTTGTTATTGTTCTTGTGTTTTTTTCGTTATTGTTCTTGGGTTTATATTTTTTGTGTTATTTCGTGTTTTTATGTGTGAGTGTTTTCTATGTTTTTTGTTTTTGTTTATTTTTTGTTGTTGGTTGTTTTTATTTTTTATTTTAGTTTTTTTTTTTTTAGGTCTTGGTTGTGTTTATTTTTCATGTTTTTCTTTTTGGTTTATGTCTTTGTAGTGTTTTGTTATTTTTGTCTTGTTTTTGTTTTGTTATGTGGTTCTTATGTTTTTCTATGCGGTTTGTGTTGTGGTTTATTTTATCTTATTGTGCGTGTTTGGTTGTGCTTTTGTTTTTTACACACTCAAGGAGCATGTTTTTTATTTTATTTTATTATTATTGTTGTTATTTACTTATTTTTAAATTGGTTTTGTGTGTTTGTTTGCTCCTTGAGTATGTCAAAGCTGGTAGGCTAGGTCCGAGTCCTGGGTGTTTTTTGCAGAATGGATACCCCTATATCCTTGGGTCTTACCCGAAAGTGGCATCTCTTTTGGGATGTTTTCCACAAATAAAAAAGAAATATAAACACAACATATTCTTGAAAAATCATCTATGAAGGTGAGAAAGTATGAATTCTTACCAATACTTTGAGTCTGCATTGGCCCACAAATATCAGAATGCACCAATTGAAGGGGATAAGTGGTTCTCCATGCTTTGTCTTTTGTAAAATTCATCCTTGAGTGCTTTCTCAAAGCACAACCTTCACACACACCTTTTTTATCATCAATTTTAGGTAGTCCATATACCATCTCTTGAGAAACCATTTTCCTCAAACTAGAAAAATTTACATGGCCAAATCTTAAGTGCCATAGCCAACTTTTGCTATCAATAGTTGCACATGCAAAATCATTCTTTTATTCTCCAAATTTTAGAGGAAAAAATCTATTCTTGGTCATGGAAATAGTAGTGACGTGCCTATGCCCATGATTCTTATCAAAAATCTCACACTTATTGTTTTCAAACACAAGCTTAAAATTCTTTTCCATGATTTTCCCAACACTCAACAAATTATGTTTTAAATTTGGAGTGTAGTAAATATCAGTCACTTTCTTCTTACCTTCATTAGTCTATACTTCCATGGTTCCTTTACCTTCAACTTGCAATGCTTTATCATCTCCAAGCTTGATATTGGACTTGTAGGAATTATCAATTATAGATAGCAACTTCTCCTTTCCGGTCATGTGATTGAAACATCCAGTATCAAGAATCCATGTCTCCTTCATATTTTGATTAGATTTTCCAAATGACAAAAACAAAATTGATGAGTCCTCCTCCTCACCACAGTGTGCGTTATTGCTTCTTCCATCATGTGATGCTTTCAATCTACAATATTTTTTAAAGTTCCTATACTTGTTACAATAGTAACATTGCTTGTTACTTCTTCCTTGATAGATACTTCTTCCTCTTTCGTGAGAGCCACCTCTTCATATTTATTGGAAGACACCTATTCCTCTTTCTTGGAAACCACCTCTTCCTCTTTCTTGGAAACCATCTCTTCCTCCTCTTGGAGAAAAACTACCTCTACCTCTTGAAGAAGATCTACCTCTTCCTCTCCATTGGCCTCTTCCTTAGCCTCTTTCTTTTGAACTAGATTCACCTTCTTTGGATTAAAATGCTTTTTCTTCGATTCATCCAACATTTGGAGTTGAAGAAAATCTCTCCTCATGGGACATTAAGGAACCCATGAGCTGATCATATGTGAGAGTAGTCAAGTCCTTACTCTCCTCAATTATAATGGATACTTGGTTCTATTTGGGTAAAAGTGTCCTCAACACTTTCTTTACAATGACTTCATTATTCACTTCTTCACTAAGAGTCTTCATTTTGTCAACACATGCTTTGGCTCTCATGCAATAGTCTCCAACATTTTCATTTTCTTTCATCTTGAGATTTTCAAACTCCATTTTTAGAGTTTGCAATCTCACTTGCTTGACTTGAGTGTTGCCTTCATAGCTCTATTTTAGATATTGTCATACATCTTTGGTTGATGCACAACTTGCAATCCTTGGGAAAATGCTCTCATCCAAGGTTGTTTGCAAGTATAATATTGTAAGACTATTCTTCTTTTGTGCCTCTCTTGTTGCTTGTCTATCGACAGCTGGAACAGTACTCTAATCGATTGGCTCTGTGTAGCCATACTCCACAATCTCCCAAACACCTTTGCTAATGAGCAAGTGCTTCATCTTGATTGACTAGTAGTCATAGTTGGCTCCTCTAAATTATGGGACTAAGACATTAATGTTGCCATTTGCCATTTTTACAAATCAATGTTGCCATTTGCCATTTTTACAAATCAATGTTGCAGCTCCTTCCTTACTCGCTGGTGGACTTTCAATCCTAATGATTTTTCTTCAAATGTAGCAGACGATGCTAAATTCCAAAGATTACAAAAGCACGTGCTAATGTGCACATCATTTTTTTTTTGAAAACAAAATAATTACTTCCACTATATTTTAAAGTTGATGTTATAAGTGTTACAAATTCCAAAAATTAATATCCATATCTACTAAATCAATACTTGATGCTTAAACTAATGTGAAAAAGAACATCAATTTTTTTTTTCTTTTTTTTTTTAAACGAAGTTCATATGCCCTTAAATTTTTGTTAGTTTATACTCTGTATCCTAAAGAAAAAAAAATCCGGCAACCTAAGTACATGCCTTTTTCATGTTTTCGCAATCAAGTCCAACACAATCCTTGTTAAAATAAAGCGGTTTTAAACGGTCAAGTCCTCCGCCTATGTGTTCTCCATGGTGATATTATACCTACCCCTCCACCGACTTGGGCTCGAGTAAACAATAACGAGTGTAAGAAATGAATCATTGACGAAGTCACCCCGGCATACTTCACACCATACGACTCGAAAGTGGAGGAACACACAACTTTGGAATTTGAGCAATTTAAAGCTGACCAAATACGTCTCTGAGACCGCATGTCCAACATCGTCCCTGAAGGACTGTTGCCTCCACTGGTTATTCAATAGTGGCTATGAATGCGCCCCTTCCTTGTCCAGCGACAGGTTCCGGGAGAATGCCTCCTTGCACCCCTTCCTTTGGGAGAGTGCCTCCTCGCTCTTCAAATTATCTCATAGGAAAGCAAGCGAGGACAGTTCAGACACCGAATTTGGCTCCGTGAGCTTGCAAATACCCTCGCTCATGCCGTCCTGAAACAACACAAAAAAAATCTTTAAAAAAATTAGTAAGGTTTCTCTCAAACCTGAATCTGATACCACATGTGAGCCAGAATTAGTCTGAACCGATTAATTCATGATAATCCATTACAATATATAGCTTGGGAATGTAACTGACGAATCTCCCAAGTTAATAAAATACAGAACGAATATTTTAAGTGGATAAAGAAAACAAATATATGAGAATCAAATGTTCTCAACATCACACGAAACCACCTAAATATAACATATTACATTTGGAGATATTATAGAGAATATTGCCCCCATAAAAATAGAAAAACACACTAATAATAGAAATCAATTAAACTCCAACAACCGGGGCTAAGATAAGTTGCTTTGTTGAGTTGCTTTGTTGCTGTAAGCATAATAAAAGCACACAAAAAGCGAAATTTTTTTTCTCCGTGTTGAAATCATACATAAAGGAAAATCTACCGACCACAGGAATTAGTGAGAGAAAGCTGCATGTCCAAGCCATTGTTGAAAATGTTCACATTTTCAGTTCCAAATATAACATCTACGTCGCTATAGAAGTTGCCGTAAACTCCTACAAGAGCTGAAGCTGCTATGGCCACCAGGAGAAATCGAGGGCTATGTCTTGAAGCTTCCATGGCTTGGGAACGATAGAATGGAAATGGCTTTGGGGACGGCGGGGAAAGACAGAGGCGGGTACACAACAATGATCACTCCATACGCTAATATATATATATTTCCAACACAGTTAACCAGCATAGTTAAGCTGGTTTATTAATTTCCATGACTAGTTCTTCTCTCTCGTTGGCGAAAGTTGTTTACAGGGAGTTTCATGTGTCTAATTGTGATCAACGAATCTCATTTGGGAAGGTTACGCCCAACGATTCCTAAGTTTTCGATTTTGGCAGTTATGCTCCGGCACCGCATGTCATGGATCCCTTGAAATGGAAAGGAGATAAGATTTAAACCTTATTGACATTTATAAAAACTGTTTGATACTGGAGATTGCAATTTCAGATGAGGAGGCACGCAGATTTATCTGGCCACCGATGCGGCTACATGCCATCCTGTCGATGTGCAGGGCAACAATCGGATTGATTTCCAACATCTGCGGCCTTTCCATTCGAATTCATTTCTCTTTCAATATTTTTCGGCATGCACGATCCTTCCATCTACGCACTTCTGCGACGTAACGCATCCTGTAACTTTGATTTTCCACTTTATTCCCTTAAAACTTGAACTGCATCTTGTGTCACTAACCTGCAGCATTCATTTTCAAATTTTATGGCCCGGGAAAACATAAACTTTATCTTTACCCACTTGTAAATCATCATTGCTTAAGTATGTGTGATCTGTAATCTGTAATCTCTTCATATTTACAGAGAGTAAGGTTTAGAGATGGTCATTTATTTTCTATATTACACCTATATTGTTTTTATATTAGTATATAAATATATTTGATTAATGGTGAAAAAATAGGGTCCCATAATCTTTTATATTAGATAAGGAAGATAAGGTTAACTAAACACAGGTCAACCTTCAAGGCCAAGAGAAAGAGAAAGAGAAATTAAACTAAAATAGCCATCCAAAAGCAAATACCAACCCACCACTCACCACAAACAGCCATCAAACAAAGACCAGCCAACCACTCAACAGTCATAAAGGAGAAATTTTATTCAATTTATTAAAAGATAAATATAATATTTTTAAGTTAAAAGATATTATTTATACATATTAATTAAATTGTATATGTGTTGTCAAGGACAGTGCAATATTTCAGGCTTGGGCGAGTGTGTGAGGGATGAGTGTGTGTTTGGTCCTATTGATAAGCTCAACTCTAACCCTTATGAGAGGTCATGGTTGGGATGAGGATCCTCAAGATTTTCCACACTAACTTCAATAAATAAATATATATATATATATATAAACAATAAATATATAATATTTGATTTTAAATTAATATTAATCAAATAAAAATATTTATTAATTGTGTAAGTTGTACAAATTATAATATCAATTAAAAGGAATGTTTTATGTTAATATTAATCATGGAGTTTAAAAATTAAAAAAAATAGATACCATGTAATAATTTTTTTAAAATAAGTTTAATTTGATTGATTATATATATATATATATATATATATATATATATATATATATATATATATATATATATATATTCGTTTTTAATTTATTTTAAAAAACTATATTTTTTTTGTTTTTTTAATTATTATTAGTATTTATTATTTTTATTAACGGTGAAAATTGAAGGGTTTGAAAGGTCTTAGAATATTTTATATTAGAGGAGGTAGATAAAGACAAGATCAATTAAACACAGGTCAACCTCCAAGGCCAAAAGAATAGAAGTTAAACCTAACAACCACCCAAGAGCATAGACTAGCCCACCATCCAATATGGTGTAAAGAAGAATTTTTATTCAACTTTCTTTTCGAGGCACTAACAATTTTGCTCTATTTTTACGTAATATTGCAATGGCAAAAAATACATCAAGATGCACATAACAAAACCCCAATTCCATAGAACACACGTGAGGAAAATACATCAAGCATATTCCTTAAGAATAGAAACCACCAAGAAGCAAAAGCACTGGCTCCCCAAAAAAGAAACCCTCAAGAGGATCACTACAACACAAAGCAAAAATCATCCAAGTAGAAAGTCCATAAAAAGACCTACTAGATAGTTAGACCTAATGCTTCAAAAGCAACAATTTCCATTAATCACAAAGGACAATTATCTTCTAAAATTATAAAGTATCCACTATCCACCTCCAAATTGGCCATAACATGAGTAGCCTAGTTACCTTCCCTATAAAATGTTAAATTTTAACTTCTAGCCTACCTTGTAGTATCTTCGAGGTACCCTTAATAATGTTCAAGATGAAACAATTGTTACTCTTTCTAGTTTGTAAATCCTAAATGATGTTCAAGGAGTCACATTGAACGAGAAGTCTTCTGAAGCCTCTCTCAAAGCCCTAATGAACACCCAATTAAAGTACCTTAGCTTCAACTAGGTGGTTGGTTTGATTACCATAATCTTCAACGTAAATCTAAATGACCTCACCATTATCATTTATGACAACACCCCTCCACTAGCCCTCTTGAAGTTACCTTTCGAAAGCCCATCAAAATTCAAAATAACTCACCCGTTAACTGGTTTATGTCATCTAGTAGCCAATATTTTTGAACAATGGATATAAAAGAAAAAGATCCTAGATTCAATTTCCAACTAATAGAAGATCTATTCTCGACAACTTTATCCCTACGATTTCCAGCATTAAAGACAATCAGGTTATTCTTAATAGAAACTTTAATCATTCTAAAGATAATGGATTCATCCCTAGTAATATACTTGAAAGTTATTTTGTTCCTCTTCCACTAGATGCCCCATAAAAAATAATGAAGAACTGGATTCCACACCCTATTGAGGTTGTGATTGATGAAGAGGGATTTCCATTAAGTTAAAAATTCCTTGAAATTTCACAACAATGACCACTTGATAGAGAAGGAATATAGTAAATCATTGAGAACCTTATTTGACAAATCATAGTGAATTAATAGATGATCCAAAAGTTCAACATCCTTAGAATATAAGAGATAAATATTGGGAAGATGGAAGCTTTTCTTACATAAATTATCAATAGTTAGAATACTATTTTACAAACACAACCACAAAAGAATGCAATCTTAGGGATCAAATGAAGATACCAAATACTTTCCACCAAAAAGGATCCTCCCCTGGATAATTTTTGGGACTCACATGTAGTCTAGACAAAAAAAATATCTTTAGGAGAATGAGTCCATAGAAAAAAGTCCTTGTTATTTTACTGAGGAAGAAATTATTACTACAACAACATGTTTAAATTTTTCAAACTCTGAAGGATACAAATATTAGCTATATGTAAATTCAAAAGCTTCTAAATCCTCTTGCCATTAGTGATGATTTTATAATCAATTAATTTTTCTCCATATTTTAGTGACAAAGGAGACTTCAACTCATAAAACTTAGGATTAAGAAAGAGAGATTCAATAAAAATCCAAGTATCCTCTCATAAGAACACATTCTTTCCATTCCCAATATTCCAATGCATCCCCTTCATAACTAAACTTCTAACCCCTAAAACCATTCCAAATCATCGAGCCCCTAGGAGGAGGATCACTTATAAAAAAAATAATGTGATTATCTAAATACTTACCTCTCATAATATATTTTCATAATTGATACTCCTTAATATATAATCTCTAATTTGTTTTTGCAATCAACACCTTATTGAACAACAATAAATTTCTAATCCCAATAACACCTTCTTTCTTAGAAGAGTAAAAGATTTATAATCCCAACAATAAAATTATAATCCCAACAACAAATTTCTAATCCTATAAAACACATGAGACCATAACTCCTCCTTTATCCTACTAGTAAACAATCACATACCTAAATGTAATGAAGGATGGTTAGCAATACCACAAACAAAAATCCCTAAAATTCTATACTGAAGTTTTCCCCTGGTATTGACAAAAAATATTTGACTAGAAGATTCCTCATACAACTAAAAAATATTCATGAATTCCTTATACTCTCTCATAGTAGCCTCACTAAGAAGTACAATATCATCTATAAATTGTTGATAATAAACTACCTCCACAATAATATTAGGCATAATACTCTTTGAAAGCACGAGATTCCGGGCAAAGGAAACACCAAGTGCGATTGCATTCAAAATTAAGTACGCTTAAGTCCTAGAAATGTAAATTGCATGAAATGGAAAAGAAACACATTGGAAGAGACACAATCAAATAGAGAAAACACAGCCCTTTCATTAATTTCCCTTGATCTCTGTTACAATGACGTCTCCTCCCTTTTCAGGGGCTAGGAGCGCAAATAGAGTTTGATTACAATCACTGAATGATTCCTCTTTTCGCGTGCCCACGATTGCAATGGGCGGGCCAAGATGATGCCGCCGCTGATGTCGATGAGTTCTTCGCCTCTGCTGCTTCTCCTGCGAACAAAGAAATGACCAAGACGTCAGTAGCACCTGCTGCAAATGAAAAGCGTTTGCTCTCTAAAACTAATGAAATATGCATGTAAATATTTGCCTGAAACAGTGAATACAATGAATCCAAATTGCTTCAAAACTTGACAGAAGGTAAGAAAAGTTACCAGAAGGCCACTGCCACTGAGGCAGCTGGCCAATCCACCTTCAACTGGAATTCGTCCCTGGGCAGGACGAATTCTGACTGCAATTCATCCCTGGGTGGGACGAATTCTTCTGTGTTGAAGAAACCGACCTGTTGCTGCTCCAATGTCGGATCCCGAGACCTGCAAAACGCCTGCAAATAGGGGGGTTATGTAATTGGGGCCATTTTGGGATGACCCAGATGGTCGGATTTTCCCAATTTGGCCTCCACCCTCGGGAATTTGACCTTGACACCTGCAAGTTAGCGAAACGACAAAGCAATACAAAACATCCTAGAATCTGACCAAAAGTTACAAAATTGCAGCTATGGATTAATCAAACCTAATAACACAAAATGCAATCTAAAAAATAATCTAAAATGCTCAAAAACTAAAAATAGGACTTGGGAGGTGCGGGGGTGCCCAAGTGGGCCTCCCACCGTTGGCCCTCGATTTTGGAGCCAATCCACCAGGGATGGGCCCAAAACCTTTTAGGATTGGGGGGTCGGCGAATTGGTTGGTTCAGGTGTCCATGCGTCGGATTTGGGTAAGGTTCGAGCTTCCAAAGGCCACCCAACAACCTCCCTTGCAAAAGAGATTGGTGGATGTGGGAAGGTGAACCAAGAGGGATGCAAGTGGGTCTTCAATTCGGCAGCACTTCGTTGCTTGAAAACTCCTTCAACTCTGTATGTTTTGGGTGAGAAAAGTCCCACCTTTTATAGACCCAAGGGGTCTCTTTTGGGAGGGAAGCACAAATGCCATGTGTTGGCCATAGGCGCCATGTGGCAGTCTTGTCTTCCCATGAGGGAGGGGAGTCCTCCATTGACTTGAGCTTTGATAAATGCTTTTTGTAACGAGTCCTCTAACGGCCCCTCTGTCCACTTACACATGCGTGCAAGGCAGGAGCCCTTAACTGACTGTTACGGGCTGCCACTTGGCACCATTTGCCTTTTTTCCCGTTAAGCTTAGAATTCGTCCCACCCAGGGACGGATTTAGAATTCATCCTGGGGTGGGACGGATTCTATTTTGAATTCGTCCCGGGGTGAGACGAGTACTGGGCAAAGTGTCCAAGTGTGCCAAATTGCTTCTTGACCTTACAAAATTGCTATGAAAGTGGTTAAGACCACTGTTTAACCTCTGAGGGCTGCCCTGGGGGCTGTGTTTGTCAAAGCGATCAGTGTTTGCAATCACATAATCGGATTGGTGCTGTTTTGGTGTCTATAGATGCCCCTTTTTGGGAAGCGCTACGGGTGACGCAGTGCTGAGCAAAAATAGATAACCAAAGCACTAATGATTAGGGTTTCTTGGTAACCTAACCAACTTTTGATGCCCCAAGTATGGAAAGGGCATGCATTCTTGAATCCTTGCTTCTGACGAGCTAAGGAATTTGATTTCAAGTATTAACCTATTTTGGTGAGGTGTGACTTGAACTTAGACATTGATCAATCATGAACAAGTGAAGGGCATTTTTATCCTCAGGGGGAACCTTGTGTTCATGATTCACGAAATGCCAAGTGTTTGATTGATTTGATTGTTGCTTGTTTACTGCCCCAAGCAGGAGCGTGATTGTCTTTGTCAATGATTCTTTGAATGCATGTCGTTTTCCTTAATTGGGTGTGTGATCACTGAAAGCACGAGATTCCGGGCAAAGGAAACACCAAGTGCGATTGCATTCAAAATTAAGTACGCTTAAGTCCTAGAAATGTAAATTGCATGAAATGGAAAAGAGACACATTGGAAGAGACACAATCAAATAGAGAAAACACAGCCCTTTCATTAATTTCCCTTGATCTCTGTTACAATGACGTCTCCTCCCTTTTCAGGGGCTAGGAGCGCAAATAGAGTTTGATTACAATCACTGAATGATTCCTCTTTTCGCGTGCCCACGATTGCAATGGGCGGGCCAAGATGATGCCGTCGCTGATGTCGATGAGTTCTTCACCTCTGCTGCTTCTCCTGCGAACAAAGAAATGACCAAGACGTCAGTAGCACCTGTTGCAAATGAAAAGCGTTTGCTCTCTAAAACTAACGAAATATGCATGTAAATATTTGCCTAAAACAGTGAATACAGTGAATCCAAATTGCTTCAAAACTTGACAGAAGGTAAGAAAAGTTACCAGAAGGCCACTGCCACTGAGGCAGCTGGCCAATCCACCTTCAACTGGAATTCGTCCCTGGGCAGGACGAATTCTGACTGTAATTCGTCCCTGGGTGGGACGAATTCTTCTGTGTTGAAGAAATCGACCTGCTGCTGCTCCAATGTCGGATCCCGAGACCTGCAAAACGCCTGCAAACAGGGGGGTTATGTAATTGGGGCCATTTTGGGACGACCCAGATGGTCGGATTTTCCCAATTTGGCCTCCACCCTCGGGAATTTGACCTTGACACCTGCAAGTTAGCGAAACGACAAAGCAATACAAAACATCCTAGAATCTGACCAAAAGTTACAAAATTGCAGTTATGGATTAATCAAACCTAGTAACACAGAATGCAATCTAAAAAATAATCTAAAATGCTCAAAAACTAAAAATAGGACTTGGGAGGTGCGGGGGTGCCCAAGTGGGCCTCCCACCGTTGGCCCTCGATTTTGGAGCCAATCCACCGGGGATGGGCCCAAAACCTTTTAGGATTGGGGGGTCGGCGAATTGGTAGGTTCGGGTGTCCATGCGTTGGATTTGGGTAAGGTTCGAGCTTCCAAAGGCCACCCAACAACCTCCCTTGCAAAAGAGATTGGTGGATGTGGGAAGGTGAACCAAGAGGGATGCAAGTGGGTCTTCAATTCGGCAGCACTTCGTTGCTTGAAAACTCCTTCAACTTGTATGTTTTGGGTGAGAAAAGTCCCACCTTTTATAGACCCAAGGGGTCTCTTTTGGGAGGGAAGCACAAATGCCATGTGTTGGCCATAGGCGCCATGTGGCAGTCTTGTCTTCCCATGAGGGAGGGGAGTCCTCCATTGACTTGAGCTTTGATAAATGCTTTTTGTAATAGTCCTCTAACGGCCCCTCTGCCCACTTACACATGCGTGCAAGGCAGGAGCCCTTAACTGACTGTTACGGGCTGCCACTTGGCACCATTTGCCTTTTTTCCCGTTAAGCTTGGAATTCGTCCCACCCAGGGACGGATTTAGAATTCGTCCTGGGGTGGGACGGATTCTATTTTGAATTCGTCCCGGGGTGAGACGAGTACTGGGCAAAGTTTCCAAGTGTGCCAAATTGCTTCTTGACCTTACAAAATTGCTATGAAAGTGGTTAAGACCACTTGTTTAACCTCCGAGGGCTGCCACGGGGGCTGTGTTTGTCAAAGCGATCGGTGTTTGCAGTCACATAATCGGATTGGTGCTGTTTTGGTGTCTACGAGATGCCCCTTTTTGGGAAGCGCTACGGGTGACGCGAGTCTTGAGCAAAAATAGATAACCAAAGCACTAATGATTAGGGTTTCTTGGTAACCTAACCAACTTTTGATGCCCCAAGTATGGAAAGGGCATGCATTCTTGAATCCTTGCTTCTGACGAGCTAAGGAATTTGATTTCAAGTATTAACCTTTTTTGGTGAGGTGTGACTTGAACTTAGACATTGATCAATCATGAACAAGTGAAGGGCGTTTTTATCCTCAGGGGGAACCTTGTGTTCATGATTCACGAAATGCCAAGTGTTTGATTGATTTGATTGTTGCTTGTTTCTCGCCCCAAGCTGGAGCGTGATTGTCTTTGTCAATGATTCTTTGAATGCATGTCGTTTTCCTTAATTGGGTGTGTGATTGTTGATTGGTGACTAAGTGTGACTACCCCCTCAAGCGACGAATCGATGAGGGAATGACCTTCGTGAGAGAAGCGACGAGTCGCTTGACCCAAGATGACTTGTGCAAGGTTGCCTTTAGAGGGTTTACCGTTAAGCGTGTGCAATTTTTCCAACATATGGACCTATTTTTGGTGGGTGTTAACCCTTTTGGTGATGTCATAATGAGGTGAAATCATCGAAAACCTATTTCCCGTGGAGCGGTCCGGCTATGATAGCCTTCTTGGGGAACTAGGAGAGCGATAATTTGGACCTCGACATCGATTTTCTTTGCCTAGAGGTTAAGTGCGAGAGCACTTGTGTCCGGCAATGTTTTTGTTGTGTTTTTGTTGAATTTTGTACTGTTTTTGTTGTTTTTTGTGACACCATTTGGTGATTGAATTGTCGGCAATCCGTCCTCCCGTGGAGCGGTCCGGCTATGGTAGCCTTCTTCGGGAGTAGGATAGTGACAATGCAAACCCCGACATCAATTTTGCTATGCCAAGAGGTTAAGTGCAAGAGTACTTGTGTCTGGCAATGTTTATTGCTTGTTTTGTGTTGCATTTTTTGTTGTTTTGTTGTTTTTTGTGACACCATTTTGGGATTAAATTGTCAAAATCTGTCTTCCCGTGGAGCGGTCCGGCTATGGTAGCCTTCTTAGGGAGTAGGATAGTGACAATGCAAACCCGACGTCTTTTGCTATGCGGTTGTGAGGCTTGTGTGGCAATGTTTATTGCTTGTTTTGTGTTGCATTTTTTGTTGTTTTGTTGTTTTTTTTTGTGACACCATTTTGGGATTAAATTGTCAAAATCTGTCTTCCCGTGGAGCGGTCCGGCTATGGTAGCCTTCTTAGGGAGTAGGATAGTGATAATTTGTGACCCCGATGTCGATTTTGTATGCCCATGTTGTCAGTTGCATTTGCAATCTCGTCAGGCAGTTTTATTTTCTGTTTTTAGTGCATTTTTAGTCATTTTTCTTGATTTTTTTTTGTGCTGGCCTGAATTCGTCCCTGGGTGGGACGAATTCCAGCTGGAGAATTCGTCCCTGGGTGGGACGAGCGCTGATCAGAGCGCTCGTCCCAGTCAAGGATGAATTCTAGTGCAAAGGGCCTATTTAAGGGCCAAAACTTGATTTTGGGCTCATTTGTGTCATTTTTTTTCTTGCGATTTTGGAGCTCTGGGAGGAGGAGGTAATTCTGCGAAGCGAAGCGCTGCTGGAATTCTCTCTGCCATCATGAGTGCACAAACTGGTTTGAGCGGCGGAGCCGAGGCGAGACTTGTAAGTGACCCTAGGGTTTATTTTGCTTTAACTTAATGCATTGTTTTTGTGTTGACGCTTTTCAAAACTTTAAGATTTTTTTTGTGATGTTTTTGTTTAACAACTAAGGTTAGAAACCCTAGAACTGAAAATTTTATCTTTTTTATTTATTTATTTATTTTTATTATTTTTTGTTTGCTTGCAGGTTGTTAGGAGCCGCTACCGTGTACCCGCTGCCTTTACTGAGGCGCGGTTGGCCTTGACCGATGATGACTGGGAATGGCTTGATGCCCTTGGGCTCAAGCAGGTGGCTCGACTGGAGCTCGTGGTTTCGGATCAGGCCTATCTGACGGCCCTGATCAAGCTTTGGGATCCGTGGACTAATACTTTCCATCTCCCAACAGGGGAGATGACTGTGACTCTTGAGGACGTCTATCGGTTGCTTCGGATTCCGATAGATGGTCTGCCTATTAGGACATCTCCGTTTGATCAGTGGACTGCTATACTTACGAGATGTTTTGGGCATGGGGGGGAGCTGGGTGTAGCAGACCCAGTGGAGACAGCCAAAGCGGATTGCCAGGCTGGCGGGATTTTGGTTGGCTGGTGGAAGGAGAGGGGGTGTTAGGAGTGAGGCACGCATTCTTGATGGGCCTCATTTCTAACATTCTTCTCCCTGATTCGTCAGACGCGAGGTTCCCGTGGAACCTACTGGATTTGGTGTGGCAGTTGGCAGAGTGCCCGATAGAGGCACCGTTGATTCTGAGATGGGGACAGACTTTGTTGGCACAGCTTTACGGGGAGCTGTACGGGGTCCGCTGTCGACAGCGGAAGGGTGTCAGTTGCAGCTTTTTGTTGCAGTGCTGGGGTTGGCAGCACATAGCTGTTGAGAGGCCTACCGGGTTACCGTGGATGACTCGGGCGGCGATGGAGGATGAGGAGATTGGTTATGCAGCTTTGTGGCGACGGTCTACGGAGCAGGGGCAGAGTCGGCGATGGGCAGGTGCAGTTGAGCACTACATTGATGCCTTTTCACGGCTCACTCCAGGGGAGGTGTTTTGGCATCCCTATCGAGACTGTCCAGCCTGGCCTGAGGCTGGAGAGTGGCTCCGACGGGTACGGAGGGAGCGATGGTTGACTGGGCGGCACGGGACGGAGCATGAGTTCTTTCCGTACCACCGGGTTACACGACAGTTTGGGGTGCGCCAGGGGTTGCCTGGTGAACCCGTAGGCTATCGACGTCGGGGAGATGAGAGGGATCTGGAGCCACCGGTCCTCGTGCCATTGGGCGAGGAGTCGGATGCGGTGATTGAGGTGTTGGATGTGGATGACGTCGGTACTACCACTGAGTATGACTCGTGGTGGGTATTGCGGCGTTGGAGAGGAGAGGGTCCACTGGGAGGCACGGAGGCGGCAGTGGAGGATGTTGAGGCGGCAGGGGGTGATTGGGGAGGGCCGTTGGATGATGCAGACATGGTGGATGTGGGAGATGAGGATGTGGACTTGGGTGTTCCGGAGCAGCCGGACATGCAGGATGTGGAGGAGCATTTGGAGCTCGAGCAGGCTACTGTCCCCGTGAGTCCTATGCGTCCGGCGAATACAGAGGGGGTGGGGTCGGATGTAGGCGATGAGGTTGCACGACTTACGAAGCTGCTACGGATGCGGGATCTGGAGAGGGATCTTCTACGGGCTCAGTTGGCAGAGCGGGATAGAGTTTTGGCACAGCGCGATGATGCATTGTCTATCTATCATCGACGGGAGGCAGAGTGGTGTCTATACCGGATAGACTTGGAGAGGGAGGTCATCCGCCTTGGCGGGCGGCTCCCTGAGCCTTCGATCAGTAGATCTTCTCGACGGACGAGGGATAGTCTGACTGAGCAGTCAACATCATCTCGCCGCAGGCGGTTAGATGAGGGGGGTGGTAGTAGGCATGATGCGGGGGCTAGCGATAGCCGCCTGCAGGGTCCCGTAGGACCCACACCACGGGGGGTAGTTCCCGTCGCACCGATCCTGCGTGATCATGGTGGCCGACGCCTTAGGTTGGGTTTTGGATATGATTGCGGGGTCTGAGGACCGGTTTTGTAGCCTACGGGCATCTTTTTGACGATATATATATATATATATACCGGTTTTATTTTTGGATTTGTACATGTGATGATGTGATTGATTTTTGTTATGCATGTTTATTTATTTTGATGAATGCAGATGTTTTGATGAATGCAAATGTTTTAGATGTCTATGTGATATGCAAATTAAAATGGATGAATGATATTTGTGATGATTGCTTTGTAGGCTGTTTAAGAAGCTCTTTATTTATCTGGTTTTTTTTTTTTTTTTTTTTGTTTTTGTATTTTCTGATGGTATCATAAGGATGATAAGTAGCGCAGATGGTTTTGGGATGAATGTAAGATTTTCTGAGATTCAGACAGTTTTATCTCACTATCCATGACTGTACTTTATCTTACAAGACTTTTGAACAAGGTATGAATCGGACCTGTTTTTGACCGAGTTATTTAACATCCCTGTGTGTGCAATTGAGTTCATTTAGTGGTATTTGTTAGGATACCGCCAGTGCCAGATGGGCTTTCAACCGAACCCGTCTCGAGGATCACCTAATTAGCTCCACGAATTCCTTTGTTGTATGTACTAAGATTAATCTGCGTTGTAATCCAGGATGCCATAAGCTAGCTCATCCACATGCAAACATTGATCCGTACGCAAGTTAATGTGACAGATATATCGTCATGCGGGAGGTTTACTACATTACCGATAGGCTATCAACCAAATTGGTACAAAAGCTTGCCTTATGACCTATAGAATGCTGAGAGTTCCAGGGATTCAAGGTCAACTCCCTTCTTTTTTTCAATTGTATTGGGATACTTGCTCTTTTGTAGTGATAAGATCACTGTTTATTTTGATTTGTTTGTTTTTTTTTTTTTTTTTTTTTGAGCAAGGGATTGGGGATATGGAGTGATGAAAATCACTGTTGTTTGTGCCTTTTGATGTGTGCACTATAGTTTGTCAAATTTGGAGTTTTGACATTTTGCAAATTTTTGTGTTTTGCAATTGTTGAGAACTTTAGGGATTCTTAGGGAATTGGGTAGGGAGGATGCTTGTCCTTTTGCCAACTCTCAGCATTCTAGGGGTCATTCGCACAGGGGGATGAGCAAGATAACCGTTTCGCTTGTGGTGACTTAGATTATTTTGCAGGTTTCGTCTTTCGTTCACACAATTTTGGGAATTTTAGTGTTTTGATTTGTGTTGGGATGTTACGTAACAAGGTGTATTTCAAGTATGACTCTACCTTCGTAAAATCTGTTCGACTTGGTACACTACATGGCTAAAGAGGAAAATGATGACTGAATCACTGAAACTCTTGGTACATTCCCAGACCACTGACTGTAGTGTGGTAAAATTTATGCATGGTGTTTTTGTTGATTTTGATGAATTCGAGTATGCCTAGAATTGAGATGCAAATCTTTGTTGTTTTTGATGATTTTTGTTGTTTTGTTTTTGTTGAATTTCTTGATTTTTTTGACCAAGCGATTGCGATAATCCTTGGAGCTTTTTGGGTTGACCAAGAGATTGCGATAATCCTTGGAGCTTTTTAGGTTGACCAAGAGATTGCGATAATCCTTGGTTTTGGCATTGACCAAGAGATTGCGATAATCCTTGGAGCTTTTTGGGTTGACCAAGAGATTGCGATAATCCTTGGAGCTTTTTGGGTTGACCAAGAGATTGCGATAATCCTTGGAGCTTTTTGGGTTGACCAAGAGATTGCGATAATCCTTGGAGATTTTTGGGTTGACCAAGAGATTGCTATAATCCTTGGAGCTTTTTAGGTGACCAAGAGATTGCGATAATCCTTGGAGCTTTTTGTTTGTTTGTTGTTTGTTTTTTTTTTTTTTTGTGTACATGGCTTTCTTAGATATGAAATGGTCGCAAATGACTGATATTCAAGGGTTCTGTTTCCTTGATACCGTCAAGAGAAGCTAGCCTGTACGTTCCTGGTCCTATTTTGCTATCAATGACATAAGGACCTAGCCAATTTGCCGTGAATTTGTCTCTCATATGGGACGGCAAATTAGAGTTTTGTTGGTTTTCCTTCTAGAACCAGATCACCAACCCGAAAGTCTCTTAGGTGAACTTTCATGTTGTAAGCTCTCTTAAGCCGCTCTTGATAGATACGTAAGTGCTCGAGAGCATTAACGCGTCTTTCGTCAAGCAACGTAAGTTGGTCTAACCGGGCCTGCCGTGCAGTGTCATCATCGATGAATTCCTGCATTGATATGCGGAGGGAAGGAATTTCCAACTCGAGAGGCATTACTGCCTCTGAGCCATACACTAGTGAAAACGGAGTTGCCCCGGTGGGCGTCCGAATGCTAGTGCGATAAGCCCAAAGGGCAAGTGGGATTTGTATGTGCCAATCCTTATGACTGTCTGCGACGGTCTTTTTAAGGATGGCGACTAGCATTTTGTTTGACGCCTCTGCTTGCCCATTTGCTTGCGGATAATAGGGTGTTGAAAAGTTGTGCTGAATTTTGTACTTTGTGGTTAAAGCACGCACGTCTTTGTTCTTGAATGATGGCCCATTATCCGAGATTATTTTGGATGGAATACCAAAACGACATATGATGTAATGCAAAATGAACTCCGCAATGCGGGGTCCTGTCGTAGAGGTTAACGGAATTGCTTCCACCCATTTGGTAAAATATTCTGTGGCCGTTATGATAAACGTGTGACGGCTTGACGATGCGGGGAGATCTTTCCGATTAGATCGAGGCCCCACTACGAAAATGGCCAAGCAGGTGGACTGTCTGTAGGGCCTGGGAAGGTGCGTGCATTAAATTGGCATGATGTTGACATTTTACGCACCTCTTGACATACGCGCAGCAATCTCGCTCTAAAGATGGCCAATAATAGCCCATGCGAAGAATGCGCTTTGCAATGGCCATACCACTGAAGTGGCCGCCACATGTACCGTCATGCGCTTGGGTGACTGCCCAAGTGGACTCTTGTTGGTCCAAGCAACGAAGAAGAATTCCGTCGTAGCTGCGACGATACAAAATGTCTCCTATCAAGACATATTTTGCCGCTTTCTGTTTGAATGTTCGTTTTGCGGCTTGCGTCAATCCAAAGGGTAGATTACCTAACTTGAGGTAGTCTCTTATGGGTAAATACCAGTCCTGTTGATCGGATACCTCGACGGTTTGAACAGCCAATCCCTTTTGGAGTTCTTCCCTAACAAATGCTGATTGGGATAGAACTTGTAAGAATAGCGTTGTGTTGCTATTAATGGGAGTGGGGGAGAATAAAGACCCCCAATTGGCATGTTTCAGATAGTCTCGGATTCGAAAGAACTTATCCGAAGATGGTTCGATCTGGATCATGTGGATTCCTGGCGTCAAGTCTGAGCTTGCGCGCTCCATCGCGGGTTGCGATAAGGTTTTGACTTGAATGGTTGTTATATCACCGGAAAGGTCTTGCGGGATTAGTGACCCTAAGGAGGCCATTGTGTCCGCAAAATGATTCGATGATCGAGGGAGTGCCTCGATGTCATACCACTCAAGTTTTGCCAGGAATTTATCCACGAGGGCTTTATAGGCCTTCAGAACTGGGCATTTGCATTGATATACCCCTTTGACTTGATTGACGATTAACAGCGAATCACCAAAGATGTTCAATCTTTTGATGTTCATGGCGATTGTTGTCTGAAGACCTAGGAGCAAGGCTTCATATTCTGCATTGTTGTTGGTGCATTGGAAGTTTAATTTAAATGACAGGGGCATTGGAGCGCCCTGCGGTGTGAAGAATACAATTCTCGCGCCACCACCTTGCTCGCATTTAGAACCATCAAAAAATAAGGTTATGTCGGCCTGAGACTCAGGCTCTTCAGAATCTGGCGATTACGAGACATGGAAGACCTCATCATCGGGTAGTTCTATGACTAGAGGCTGATCGTCTTCAAGAGGAGCCTCTGCTAGTTGATCGGCTATGACTTGTCCTTTTATAGATTTTTGCCCAATAAACTCAATGTCAAATTCCATCAACAACATGATCCATTTTGCCGTGCGACTACTATGATAAGTACGACTCATCATGTATCGCAATGGATTCTCCTTAGACACAACATACGTCGTGTTGCTCAGCATGTAATGGCGTAGCCTCTTTGTAGCAAACACCACTGCCAAGCAGAGTTTCTCAACGTATGCATAGTTAAGTTCGTAACTGACCAGGGTGCGGCTAAGATAGTAAGTAGCCTGTTCTTTGTGAAGTTCATTCTTCTGGGCTAGCATTGCGCCCAGTGCCACCTCAATAGTTGAGATGTATAAGTAGAACGGCACACCTGGTCTAGGCGGTGCCAATACTGGCGGCGAAGCCAAGTATTGTTTGATTTCGTCAAAGGTTGACTGGCACTCGTCATCCCAATGAAATGTGACCCCCTTGTGCAATAATTTGTTCATTGGTCGGCATTTGTCAGATAATTGCGCTATGAAGCGTTTAATCGACGCGACCTTTCCTTGCAGACTTATGAGCTGCTTGATAGTGGTTGGGGGAGCCATTTCAAGGATTGCCTTGACTTTGTTTGGGTCCACTTCGATGCCTCTCTTGGAGACTATAAAACCCAAGAGTTTTCCAGATGTGACGCCGAACACGCACTTCTTGGGATTCAGATTGACCTTATGCTCTATGAGGCGATCGAGAATCTTGCTTAAGTCACCGAGATGATCTGAGCGCAAGATAGACTTGGCTAACAAATCATCCATGTAATCTTCCAAAGTTTTGTGCATGTAATCGTGGAAGATATAAGTCATAGCACGTTGGTATGTAGCGCCAGCATTTTTAAGGCCAAAAGGCATGACCTTATAACAAAATGTCCCCCAAGGCGTTGTGAATGCCGTTTTGAGTTGGTCTTCAGGATTGATACGAATTTGATTGTATCCTGAGAAACCGTCCATTAGGGAGAGCATTTCGTGACCTGTTGTAGCGTCTACCAATGCGTCGATGCTTGGCAAGGGGAAATCATCCTTAGGACTCGCTTTGTTTAGGTCTCGAAAGTCGGTGCATATGCGAATCCTCCCGTCGGGCTTCTTGACGGGAACCATGTTGGACAACCATGGCGGATAATCCACGCAGATGACAAATTGTGCATCCAACAGCTTTTGCAATTCGTCTTTGACCATCAAGGCCACTGTTGGGTGCATCTTTCTTAGTTTTTGCTTTACAGGCTTGATTTTTGGATCAAGCGTTAGGTTGTGCATGACTAGCTACGGGTCTAGTCCTGGCATATCTTTGTACGACCATGCAAAAACCTCCTTCTTTTCTTTAAGAAGGGCAATGTAATCGGCTTGCTCTTCGGGGGAAAGGCTTACCCCCAGCTTGAGAATCCGTGGATTCATTGGATCTGTGCCGATGTCTACGTCAGTCGTCTCTTCGACTGACATGTGAGATCCGTCCTCCAACTGATGTGGAGTTGGGATTAAATGGATATCATCAGCTGAGTTAAGATCTGCGTTTGGGACCTCGGGTCCCTCTTCGACTTGAAAAATATCTTGAGTTGTCCTTGGGGTAAAATGAAGCATTTCATCGAAAGGCCAGTACTCTGATGGTGACAATGGTGAATTGACGTGATCCCAGTCAATGGCATCCATGTTTAGATGCAATGACCGTGATGGATCGGTCGGATTGCGGATGGGTGTGGTCAAATCAATGGAGATCATGTGGATGGAATGAATTTGGTCTCCAGAACCACGGGTGTGATGACTTGATTCTTTTAGATGTTCCCTATACTCTGGATCTGGCTCTACGGGAACAGGCACGAATGGATCCTCTCTAGGTGCAAATTCATCTCTATGTGTGAAAAGGAAGGCGGGGTCTTCCCTCGGTACTGTTGTCCTGATGGGATCTCGAGGTGGACGATGCTCATCTTGAATTTGGAGCCATAGGCCTAACACTTGGTCCCACCTCGTTGGGTCTACGTGCCATTCATGTCCTAACCGTATACCCATTTGTCCCATTAGATCTTCATGAGTTAGAGCGCGGTGATGTCGTCGCGCATGTCTGAGATAGTCCATTTCGGTTTCGTCTTCTGAATCACTTTCATAGATCCAAAATTGTTCATCCTCTTTGACATCCATTGCTTGCGACATTGAGGACTCTTCCTGTTCCAGTGAATTAATCTGGTCCCATTGCGGTTGTTCCACTCTCAGTGGAGGGACCTGATTCTTTTGAGACTGTGTTATTTCATCTGGAACCTCTAAGGGGAACAGTTTCAGAAAAATGTCTGGAAGCCGTTGTTGTTCTCTTTGAGGATTGCTCTCTGAACTTTCACCTCTCTCTAGCAAAGGAGAGGGATTATTGCTATTTCCAGGGGTGTTTGTAGACCATGGGAGATAATCCCCTAATGTGTATTCTATGTTTGGATTGGCGTACGGGTCTTGTGCCAATCCCCCCCTGTTGCCTATTTCTAGGCCTTGCATATTTTCAACCAAGATGTCTAATGGCAGGGGATGGTTGAACCCTACCCCCGACTTGTCATATGGCATCTGATATCTTGGTTGGCAAAGGATCCGCATCCCTTGCTCATATCTGCCTAGCCCATACCCATGCCAATTGCATTGTTCGAGATATTTTAGGGCAAATTATGGGTTCGACAGATAATTGATGTTTTCGACAAAAGGCTCTTCATATGTTTCCTTTTGTTTGCATGGTTCAGAACCATGATCAAGGCCCCCATACACAAAATTCGTTTGGTTCGGTGGGTAGCCTAGAGGGACGATTGTTCCAATGGGAAGGCGAGGCCTTCCCATGTCTTGTACTGACTCCAATGTGGGGGTTGCCACAACATTTTGCACTATGTATTCTCCCAGGCCTGTACTGGCCATCTCAACAGTGATTGTTGATGATTGGGTAGGAGGAAACGGTAGTCCTTCCTGAGTCCATTCCATGTTTGGTGGTTCAGGAATCTTGGTTTGTGTTATGTTGGGCGCTTCCTCTGTTGATATCGTTGAAATCGTGGGCAACCCCTCTTCTAGAGGCTTAACCTCTTCCATGATTTGCTTTCCCTTGTCCTTCTGTTGGGCCACGATAGGTGGCGTTGATGATGAAGGAGCCGATGATGAAGTCTCACCTGGCTGGGATTTTGCCTTGTTGGCCACCAGTGGTGCCTGCGGTATCGGACCCTGTTTAGATGGATTTAATTGAAAATCCAAATGCGTTGATGGGAGGGTCGATTGAGGTATGAATTGTACCGCATTGCAATACTTGAAGGGCTCTAAGTCCATTGGGACTACATGTATTTGCCCTTCATAGGCATACTTCAAGCACTGGTGTGCGATCGAGGGGACACACTTCATGTCCCCGATCCAAGGCCGCCCTAGCAGTATATTATAAGCCATTTCGCCTTCCAGCACATGGCACAGTGTGGGTATTGACTTTTGTCCTACCTGTATAGGCAGAACGACTGTGCCGACTGTCGAGCAAATTGCATCGTTAAAAGCTCGCAGTGTGTACGTGGAAGCGGTGATGTGAGAGGCTGGCAGTTTTAAATGCTTTAATGCTGCAGTGGTTATGATGTTACTGGACGAGCCAGTATCTATCAGCACTCTCTTGTACGGGATCCCGTTGACCCGCGCGATAACGTGCAGGGGTGGATCCGGCATGTCATTTGATATCGTTTTGACCTCATTTTCTTTGAATGTGATGACGAGGCTCCGTACATTGTTTCACATGTCCCACGAAGGCGTTGAAAGAATTTGCTTCGTGGGGTTGTACTTCAATGGCTTTTAAAATGTCCATAAGAGCTTCTCTATGGGGAGCTGATTGTTGAATAAGCTCGTAGATGGACAACCTAGCCGACGTGGTCCGCAAACTCTGCGTGAGTTTGGTTCGTATCGTGACCTCAGGTCTAGGCGGAGGTAACTGCGTTGGGCGTTGTTGAGGCTGCGATGTCGACGGAACTTCCCTCGCAGGTACCTCGGGGGCAACTGCTGGGTATTTTTTGTTCCTTGTTACAATGCTAATCATTCCCACAAATCCTTGCGTGGGAAGATCTTGTCGCACCTCGTTAATTTGGAGCGGTTTTGTCTGTGCCTCGTGGGCAGGCAAGGGGTCCTTGAATACCCCCATTTGTTGGTTGTTAGGTGCGATGGGGTTGTCCACGACCAATGTTCGGTTGTCGATCAAATCCTGGACTAGTTCTTTGAATTTCCAGCACCCATTTAGGTCATGTCCTCTGCGCCTATGGAATCTGCAATACAATTCCTCCCTATACCCCCTAGGCTTGGGAACGTTAGGGTCAAAAATTTGGATTTTTGGCAGAGTAACTAAATTTTCCGCTGACAAGCGGTCAAATAAGGAGTCCCTAGACTCCGCATACGGGGTGAATTGTCGCCTAGGGCGATGCTGCTGATACTGCTCCTGTCTTCTGTTATCTCTTTCGTAAGCAGGAGGCACTGCCTGGTAGTTAGCCTTTTGAGGCTGCGTTTCTTGCACAGGCGCGGGGACATTTATCGCAACTTGGTTGGCTACAGCGTGTTGTGGTTGCGTTGTCCCGATTTTAGTGGTTTTATTCCACTCTTTCTTCTTAGGCTTGGCAATTGCGCCTTCGCCTATCTTAATCTCTTCTATGACTCCGGCTTGCGCCAAAGCTTCTTCTAAGCTGTCGTATTGTCGCAGCAACAATAGACCAGAGATTGATTTTAAGCAACTTTTCGCGAACATTTGCGTGAGGTCCGACATGGGAGGACGGTAGGGTAACTTAGAAAGCAAAGCTCTCCATCGGTTCCCGTACGCTGCCATTGTTTCCTCCTCAAATTGTTTAAGGCTAGCAAGATCACTAAGTGATGCCTTCTTCCTTGTGTTGAAGGCGAAACGTTCAAGAAACGCATCTACTAGCTGATCTAAGCTGCTTATGCTGTGTTTGGGCAGCTGTGTGAACCAATCCGAGGCAGGGCCTACGAATGTGGTTATGAATGTTCTAAGCAATAATGCGTCATTATCTTGAATGCCGAAGCATTGGCTTAGAAATCATGTAACATGTTCCTGTGCGTCCTCTTCACCTTTAAAAACTGCCAATTGAGGCAACTTGAAGTGTTCGGGGTAAAGAGGTGTAGGCACTGAGGGATGCACCGGATTATTGCGGAGTAGACGTAATGTGGGTTTTTGATGCCCAGCAACTTTTGTCTCCACGGACTCCAAACGCTCCAATAGCGCTTGGTATGCATCGGAAGATTTTATTTCTTCCTCTCTTGTTCGCTCTTGTTGCAAGTTACGGTAAACTGGAGGCCTATGGAGGGGTGGCCGAATGGCATCCTTCCTGCCTTGATGGGGAGTTTCAATATATTCCTCTTCTGGTTCATACTCCTCATAAAATTCTTGAGGAGTCTCAGGGCGAAACCTATGACCCTGATCAAGCTCTTGCTGAAGGTACCCATCATTATTTCGGGGAGTTGCCTCCCTCTCGAATCTATGGGGTCTTGGAGGCAGAGCTTGACGAGGTCGTGGAGACTGTCTTGCACCAACGGATTACGCCTCTCATACTGTTCAGCTCTTTGGATGCGAGGGGTTGGCCCCCTCTCAGGTATTTCATAGCGTAACTCATCCACTTCGCGTTGCATGCGTTCTTTATCCAAGCGGTATTGATACTCTATCTCTTGCTGACTTTGTTTAAGCCGCATGATTTGGGCTTGACGGGTGGTATATCTGGCGACAGTTGGGTCAATTTGATCTACCCTATTTTGTTCAGAAGGTTCAAATGTTCCTCCTATGGGTTTACCTCGGTTTTGATGCTCTAAAATCTCAAGGGGTCGCTTCCCTCTGTCGAGGTAGGCGGTATGTGCTCGAGGTTTCGGCCTCAAGGGGTGATCATGATATCCTGCTGGTGCGGAAATGCAAGGTTCCCGCATTTTTTGTTGCCCTCGAGGAATGCGATGGTTTTCCTCATACTCCCTTTCACGGGTGTAAATGGGATGGGCGGAGTTAGGTCACCCTATGTAAGGAGCCCTGCGCTCCGGATTTGGTCTCTCTGTTCTGATGATAGGTAAAGAAGGGACGCCATATCCACGTTGCCCCTCCAAATGGACGGTGTGCCTGTTTAGCGCTTCATCGCGCGGTGGCCACTCATGCCTAGCTTCAAGAGGTGATTCTCTATTTATGTCAAGGTCTACATGTAAGGCATCTTCCCGAAAGGGGCTGCTTTGAATAGGCATACCCCACCGAGGATTCTGAATTGGATTCTTTTGTAGGTTTGACCTATAAGGCGGTATGACCAAATCCTCAGGACTGAAGTGAAGGCGACTTGCGCCTGCTTTTTGTGTACCTTCCGGAGCTTCTGCCCTTGATTGGGCTTGACTGCGGGTGTACACCATTGCGGTGCTTCTATGCTATCTAAATAAGTTTTTATCTCGTTTTATGATTTTCTTTTTTTTTTTGTCTACACTAAGCAGAATTAAACACACACATTCACAAAACCGTGATTATCTCTTTTAAGGATTCTTGGTGTGTCCTAAACTGGTTTAGTGCATTTTGATGTTTTGTTTTTTGTTTTTGTAGGTTTTGTAGAACGTTTAAATGCATCATGTAGGCTCTTATAACTCCAAAAAGGTCGCCCCTTCAATATACCAGCCAGGCCAATATACCAACCTCTCTATATACCCGCCCTTACGAGAGGGAGACTATAGGTACGTGAGAGGAGAAGGTACGTGGTACGTAGGCGGTACGGAAGGGGGATTGTCCTGTTAATGGCACCTACCATAGAAAACTTATCCTCGCGTGCATGGGAATCACCCCGGCTACGCTCGGTCTGTCTTCGTCGGGATTTACGCCTAACAACAGTTGACAATCGGGAAATGGATGCAAATCAAGCCAAGGTGGTGATTAAATCCACCAATGGTCTTGATCAAGGGCTGGGGTCTTACGACCAGCTCCTTGGTTTAAAATTGTTTCGTGATGTGTGTGGGATTCATTTTATCCAACAAAAATGAAACTAGCATACATGACTTTTCCTAATGCAATGCGAGGTTTAAATGAAAACAATTAAAGAAACAAAAACGGGAAACAGAAAAATTTAACGAGAGATGATAAAAATCCCTACCTCTTCTCTGCTCGCTCCGATTGCCTCCGAATTTCTGCTCTGAAAATCCACGTAGACGAGAATTCGTCCCTCTGGGAGACGAATTGCAAAACAGAATTCGTCCCTCCCAGAGACGAATTTGAATTCGTCTCAGGGTCAGACGAATTGGAGAAAAGAATTCGTCCCTGTCAGAGACGAATAGCAGTCTGCAACAAAAAAAAGTGTACCTGTCAAGCACAAACACAAAAATTTGATCAGTTTTCTGTGATTTCAAAAACCAGGGAACAGAGTCCCACCGTGATCGCCACTGAAAGCACGAGATTCCGGGCAAAGGAAACACCAAGTGCGATTGCATTCAAAATTAAGTACGCTTAAGTCCTAGAAATGTAAATTGCATGAAATGGAAAAGAAACACATTGGAAGAGACACAATCAAATAGAGAAAACACAGCCCTTTCATTAATTTCCCTTGATCTCTGTTACAATGACGTCTCCTCCCTTTTCAGGGGCTAGGAGCGCAAATAGAGTTTGATTACAATCACTGAATGATTCCTCTTTCCGCGTGCCCACGATTGCAATGGGCGGGCCAAGATGATGCCGCCACTGATGTCGATGAGTTCTTCACCTCTGCTGCTTCTCCTGCGAACAAAGAAATGACCAAGACGTCAGTAGCACCTGCTGCAAATGAAAAGCGTTTGCTCTCTAAAACTAACGAAATATGCATGTAAATATTTGCCTAAAACAGTGAATACAGTGAATCCAAATTGCTTCAAAACCTGACGGAAGGTAAGAAAAGTTACCAGAAGGCCACTGCCATTGAGGCAGCTGGCCAATCCACCTTAAACTGGAATTCGTCCCTGGGCAGGACGAATTCTGACTGCAATTCGTCCCTGGGTGGGACGAATTCTTCTGTGTTGAGGAAATCGACCTGCTGCTGCTCCAATGTCGGATCCCGAGACCTGCAAAATGCCTGCAAACAGGGGGTTATGTAATTGGGGCCATTTTGGGACGACCCAGATGGTCGGATTTTCCCAATTTGGCCTCCACCCTCGGGAATTTGACCTTGACACCTGCAAGTTAGCGAAACGACAAAGCAATACAAAACATCCTAAAATCTGACCAAAAGTTACAAAATTGCAATTATGGACTAATCAGACCTAGTAACACAGAATGCAATCTAAAAAATAATCTAAAATGCTCAAAAACTAAAAATAGGACTTGGGAGGTGCGGGGGTGCCCAAGTGGGCCTCCCACCGTTGGCCCTCGATTTTGGAGCCAATCCACCAGGGATGGGCCCAAAACCTTTTAGGATTGGGGGGTCGGCGAATTGGTAGGTTCAGGTGTCCATGCGTTGGATTTGGGTAAGGTTCGAGCTTCCAAAGGCCACCCAACAACCTCCCTTGCAAAAGAGATTGGTGGATGTGGGAAGGTGAACCAAGAGGGATGCAAGTGGGTCTTCAATTCGGCAGCACTTCGTTGCTTGAAAACTCCTTCAACCTGTATGTTTTGGGTGAGAAAAGTCCCACCTTTTATAGACCCAAGGGGTCTCTTTTGGGAGGGAAGCACAAATGCCATGTGTTGGCCATAGGCGCCATGTGGCAGTCTTGTCTTCCCATGAGGGAGGGGAGTCCTCCATTGACTTGAGCTTTGATAAATGCTTTTTGTAACAGTCCTCTAACGGCCCCTCTGTCCACTTACACATGCGTGCAAGGCAGGAGCCCTTAACTGACTGTTCTGGGCTGCCACTTGGCACCATTTGCCTTTTTGCCCGTTAAGCTTGGAATTCGTCCCACCCAGGGACGGATTTAGAATTCATCCTGGGGTGGGACGGATTCTATTTTGAATTCGTCCCGGGGTGAGACGAGTACTGGGCAAAGTGTCCAAGTGTGCCAAATTGCTTCTTGACCTTACAAAATTGCTATGAAAGTGGTTAAGACCTTGTTTAACCTCTGAGGGCTGCCCTGGGGGCTGTGTTTGTCAAAGCGATCAGTGTTTGCAGTCACATAATCGGATTGGTGCTGTTTTGGTGTCTACACTCTTAATATTAGAGGAAAATGTAGTAGCAATAATCAATCTTCCTAAAGCTTCAGACATAAAAATGAAAATATATGGAGATAAGGGATCACCTTACCTAATACCTCTTTGACCCAAAAAAAAAACTTAAAATCCCATTGATGATGATAGAAAATTTAGCAGAGGAAATAAAAACTCTAATCCACTTCCTCCTTAGATCCCCAAAGCCATATTTCAGCAACACCTTGTCAAATAACTTCCAAGAGACTCTATCATAAGCCTTCTAAATATTAAGTTTAAGAAGTATTCTAGCAAACCTGCTTTTAGACATAAAATGTGAAGTCTCATGAATCGTAATGATTCCATCCACAATATACCTACCATGGACAAAAACACCTTGTAGAGGAGAAATAAATATGGGGAGAAGCCTTTTCAGCCTATTAGAAAGTGTCTTAGTATATGCAGGGTATTGTATAAGTTGTAGTTCTAAAATCCCTTAGAGAAGGGGCATCGTGTTTCTTTAGATAAAAAACAATAAAGGTAGTTTTCTGTTCCTGTAGCAAAGAGGAAGAAGATTAAAATTCTCTTAAGGCTTTTAAAATATCCAAACCAAGAAGGTACCAAAAACTATAAAAATAACTTGTAGGGAACACATCTAGCCTAGGTGCTTTGTCCTTATTCATACTAAATAGGCTAATTCTAATCTCATCATTAAAAAAATGAGCATTCAAATAATTGTTCATATTATCCATCACTACCTAGGTAATGTTCCTAAGAAGTTCTTCTAAAGCATCCTCATATTCCTCCCTATCTCTAGAAAATAAATCCTGAAATAAGGATACCATGACAGTAGCAATTTATTCCTTTTTATAAGGTATTCACTAAAGTATAATGTAATTTCTCTTATTTTATTAGCACTCCTATATTTCAAGGATGATAGGTGGAAAAAATTAGTATTCCTACCTCCTCCCTTAAGCCATGTAGCTCAAGATTTTTACCTCCAAAAATACTCCTCACTGGTAAGAATATTATGGAATTCTATAGGAGTAATTTGCTTTTTGTTGGCCAACTCCTCTAATGAGCCTTCACTTTGGCATTTTTTCTCAATTTACTGTAATTCTTGAAATATTGTTTGCTTTCTATGAAAGAGGTTCCAAAAAGCCTCCTGATTTCACCTCTTAAAATTAGCTTTGATTTTTTTCAATTTCTTGGCCACTTGAAACATCTTAGTGCCATAGATATCCATATATTGAGAAATTTATTTTTATTTTATTATTTGATATTTTTTATAAGGTTTTGTATTACTTATAAGTAAATAAGAAAGTTACATCCTCTACCTTGTCATGTACATGTAAACAAATATTTCATCAAAAAATTTATAAAATAGCAATAACTATATCTTAAGAACATTATATTAATATCAGGATGGAAAAATATGAATTTTTGTTGAGCCATGACATACAAAAACTAGTGTTATCAACATTGATATGTATTATATAATATAGATCTTTCTTATATTTTGCATTGACCATCATGGAGGATATCCATAAGAAGTTAGATCCCCATAGTATAAATCCCAATTCACCATAGCATCTCGGAATATTATTTTATTCTCAAGGAGCATGAAGAAACTCTATTATTCTAGATATAGACTAAAGTGCACGTATCTTGTAAATCACCCTTTGTAATTTCAAATCCTAAGAGGAGGTCTTGGTGGATACCTTTAGTCGATAAATGGTTACTTGTGTATTTGATTCTACTTGTACTATAGGAAAATCAAACTTAGAAGTTTTCTTAAAGATGCAAATGATAGCACATACTTTTGCTAGATTGTTAAAGAGGAAACCAAGATTTTTTACATAAAGAAAAGTATGAGTACCATTTTAAATTCTTTATATGCCTCCTATACTTGTCCTTCCTTCATTACCTCTTGACGTGTCAGCAATGTTGATGTTCCATATACTTGTAGGATAGGTTTGTCATGGTCCTATTGGAGTAAATTAAATTATTTAATATATACTAATGTACCACCTTGGGTACATATTTATATTATAAGTATATCTTATATTAGAGAGTGAGTATTTACTTTATGTAATTTAATAATGTGTTTTAAATGAACAAGTGTCTTGTAGTTAAGTATGCATATGATGAGTGTAGATATGTACATTTGTCCTTTATGTAAGAGTGTACGTGTCCTTAGAGTATGAAAGTAAAGAGTCTCAAGAATAGTGAAGGTCAATAGTACTTCATATTAAGAGTCACATTCCATTATATATGTATCTATGTGTGCGTGTGTGTGTGCATAGCACAATGAAGAGTGAGAGTGTGTGAAAGTATGGTGTATTTGAAATATTTATTTTATATCAAAATACTATTTTCATGAGCATTTTGTAATGGCCATTTTATGGGTTGTTTAAAAAGTCATTTATGAGTTTTATTTGGTAATGGCCATTTTATGGGTTTTTTAAGAAGAAACTAGCTACAAATTTAAATACTTTAGAAAATAATATTTTAAAGGATATGAGAGCTCAATTTGGACATCATTTTGAGAAGCAAAGGATCTTTGATTTTTAAAAACGTTGGGCAGCATTTCATAAGAGAAAGAGCATATTTTTTAATAGCATTATTAGAGGAAGAAGAATATTGGTTTTGATAGCATATTCTAAAGGAGATAAGCTTGAAATCTCTACAATATTGGACAAAAAAAAGTAAAACTAAATCACCGAGAAATCTAGCTACGAAGGAGGCCAAAGAGGTTTGAAATTTTGGTGATATAAAAGTATATTTATCCAAGTATTAAAATTGGTTTATTCTAAGCACCATATTAGAGTTTTTAGATCAGTAAAATAAAGGTCAATTTTAAGTCTTAAAAGCTAAAGAAGATTGCATCCTCACCATATTGCTAGCTTTTGAGGATGTATATTAAAGGAAATGCAACCACAAGATGTAAACTAAAGATGCTATGATAAATATATGATAATGACACAATAATATGCAAGAAAACTAGATGATAAACTTCTGAAATAATTCGGTAATATACCATTAATAAAATCTTATTAAACTAGTACAATAAAATATAATGGGGAACTTGGACACTCCATAATTTTTAATGAAGAACTACATTATACCTACTCACTACTCTCTATCTTGACATTCTTCCTATCTCTATTTCATACTCTCAAAGGCCTATATATAGGTTGATATATTCCTTGATATTTACTCTACCCATGAATCTTCATCTACCTATCCTATGACTCATGTACATGTGGACTACATGCACATTTACATCATTGTACATTCTAACACTTGTTAATTTATTACATTGCATGAAGTAACTACTTAAACTTTAATCTAATTTAAACTCTTAATATAGAAATATATCCAAGGTGGTACATTGGCATGTACCAAATAATTTAATATAATCTAACACCCCTCTATATTACTTGTATATATAACCAACCATATGTCATGAATAAACATATAAAATTCAAAAATTTCCAATCTAATATTGTCAAATAAGATTCAATATATACAATGTACTAAAAATAATAACTAAGAGTGAATACATTATGGTAATTAAAGTACATGGGTTGCAACTACAAATTCTAGATATATTAAATCTCAATCAACCAATATATTTTGGTATCGATCGAACTTCTATCGATGCTAGATCCTAAGAGGGTGATTTTAAACCACCCTCTTAGGGTTTAAAAGGGAATTTTTAAATCACCCTCTTAGAGAACCATCCTCTTATACCCTAAGAGGGTAGTTTAAAACAACCCACTTAGGATTTAAGAGTGGGGTTATAAACCACCTTCTTAGGGAACCACCCTATTAGACCCTAAAATGGTGGTTTAAAGTCATCCTCTTAGGGTTCGATGTTGGTCGAAGATGTCAAACCATGAGAGGATAGTTTTAAACCACCCTAATAAATTTGAAGAGGGTGGTTATAAACCACTGTAATAGAACCTACTATGGAAATTTTAAACTACCCTCCTAGTGATAAACTAAGGCAGTTTTTGAAGCAATTTTTAACCACCCTAATAGACCCTGAGAAGGTAGTTTATAACCATTGTCATAGGACATGAAATTTTTATGACACCATCATAGATAGCAGATGAATAACCACCCTTAAAGATTATTTTTGATGTAGTGTATCTAATAATGATTGCTATTAAAGCATATTATGTTGAGCAAGGTGCAGAAATAGTATTGTCATTGTTGTCAACAAAATCAGACTGATCGGTTGATGCAGTGGACAGGAGTTAAGAGGTTATTCAGAGTATGTACAGTGGTTTTCCAAAATATAGAAGTGGCCCATATACTAAAAATCAAAAGAAAATTCACAAGGAAGAAAATTGTCGCGATATCGCGACATGTTGAGAAGAAAGAAAACTGTCGCGATATCGTGACATGTTGACAAGAAAGAAAAACTGTCATGATATCGCGACATGTTGAGAAGAAAGAAAATTGTCACGATATCGTGACATGTTGGCAAGAAAGAAAAACTATCGTGATATCGCGACATGTTGAAAAGAAATAAAACTATCACGATATCGCGACATGTTTGGAGAGAAAGATCAAGAAAAAAAAACTGTCGCGATATCGTGACATGTTTGGAGAGAAAGAGCAAGAAATCAAAATTGTCGCAATATCACGAAATGTTCAGAGAGAAAGAGCAAGAAATAAAAACTGGTGCGATTTCACGGCATGTTGGAAGAGAAAAAGACAAGTAAAAAAAGTGTCACGATTTCGTGACATATTGCAAGAGAAAGAGGAGAGAGAAAAAGATGTCACGATTTCACGACATGTTTCATTTTCACGGTCCAAAGTGAAGAGAAAGAGGAGAGAGAAAAAGGTGTCACGATTTCGCGACATGTTTCATTTTCGCGATCCAAAGCGAAGAGAAAGAGGAGAGAGAAAAAGGTGTCGCGATTTCGCGACATGTTTCATTTTCGCGGTCCAAAGCGAAGAGAAAGAGGAGAGAGAAAAAGGTGTCGTGATTTCGTGACATGTTTCATTTTTGTGGTCCAAAGCAAAGAGAAAGAGGAGAGAGAAAAAGGTGTCGCGATTTTGTGACATGTTTCATTTTCGCGGTCCAAAGCGAAGAAAGATTGTACGAACAAAAAAGTGTCACGATTTTGCGACATATTGCAAGGAAGGTTGTACGGATGAAAAAGTGTCACGATTTCGTGACATATTGAAAGGAAGGTTGTACAGATGAAAAAGTGTCGTGATTTCATGAAATATTGCAAGGAAGGTTGTACGAATGAAAAAGTTTCATGATTTCGTGACATATTGCAAGGAAGGTTGTACGGACGAAAAAGTGTCACGATTTCGCAACATGTTGTAGGAGAGAGAGTCCGAAAGAAAAAGTGTCGCGATTTCGTGACATGTTGTAGGAGAAAGAGTCCGAGAGAAAAAGTGTTGTGATTTCGTGATATGTTGCAGGAGAGAAAGTCCAATAGAAAAAGTGTCACGATTTCGCGACATGTTGCAGAAGAGAGATTTCGAGAGAAAAAGTGTCGCGATATCGTGACATGTCGGGTTTTCGCGACCCGAAGGCAAGAGAGAGAGTCCAGGAGAAAAAGTGTCATGATATTGCGACATGTCGCATTTTCTCGACTTAATGAGGAGAGAGAAATTAAGAAGGCATAAGTGTCACGATATCGTGACAAAAGTAAAGAAGAAGAGTATGGAGGCAAAAGTTTCGTGATATCGCGACATGTTGTGTTTTTGCGGGTGCAAAGCCGAGAAGAGGACAAAGATGCAGAAGTGTCATGATTTTGTGATAGGTCACTTTGGCGCGAGCAAAGAAGAGAACCCAGCCGAAATAAGATATGTAACAGTTAACTTGAGCTATATGGCAGTTACAGGTGCAGTTGGAGAAGAAATTCATGCAGATAAAATAAGAAGAGTTAACTGAAGTCGATCTGACAGATTACAGGTGTAGTTACAGTGAAAACGTATGCATGCACAAAAAAGAAAGCGAACAGTATCTAAGGAAAATACGAACAGTCGTGACCAAGAAGACAAACAGTCATGGTAAAATTATATGTGTCAATTCGTTGCATGTAACGTAAATGCCTACTCTATATATACAAAAGGAGTTACATATAAAATGCATTACAATTGACAAGTGGCAGATGAGAATATGAAAGAAATAGTTACAATTGACAAGTGGCGTATGAGAAATGAAAGAAGGCGTTATAACTAGAGTTACAAAGCGAAAGGATTGTTATAAAAGGAGATCTGCGTGGAGAGTTAACAATGCTAAAAAGAGAGAAAAAGTGCTGCAAGAAGAGGGTTGAAGAGTGTCATAAGAAAGAGTTGAGCACAGCCATGAGAGCCGTAAAAGTGTAGTAAGTAGAGCTTTTAGTGTGTGTGGTAGTCTGGTGAATAGTGAGAGAGGTTGGGTAAGCAATAGACCAGTCAGGGTCTTGAATAAGTGAAGGCATTTTTATGTCAGTCTTATAGCTTAAAATTTGCAGTCCAAGTAGGTTCTTGGAATTAGGGGTTGGTGCTCCTTTCTGTGGATGTAGATAAATTAGGGGTTGGTGCTCCTTTCTGTGGGTGTAGATAAATCAGGGGTTGGTGCTCCTTCCAGTTGGTGCTAGTAAAGTGATTGTAAAATTGATATTTTGCAAAGGCTGGATTTGGACGTTAATCCAAGCAATCAATTTTGAGGAGTAGCCAAATTGGTGAACCTCGTTACATCATGTGTTGTGGAATGCTCTCTTGTGATACTTGCTTTATTTGACTTAAATATTCATTGTTTCATTATTAAGAGTTGTAGATTTGAATTTAAATAGCTACATTGATTCACCCCACCCCCTCTCAGTGTCATTGTGAGACTAACAATTGGTATTAGAGCTAGTTTCTCTTATCAGGCTAAATCAGCTAGGGTTGATCTTGGATTAGTCAAAATGGCAGGTGGTGAAGGATTCTCTTCAAACAAAGCACCATTGTTTGATGGAACAAATTACTCATTTTTGAAACTCAGGATGTAGACATATCTATGTGCTTTGGGATTCGACATTTGGGAGTCAGTAGATAGTGGATACACAATACCCACCACTCCTCCAACCGATGCTACCGATAATAAATTGTTTGAGAATAACTCTAAAGCCAAAAATGCTATCATGTGCGGTTTAGTGGACAGCGAACTGATAAATATTATGATTTGCAAAATGAAAAAAGATGTGGGACAAACTAAGGAGCATTCATGAAGGAGACGACAAGATCAAGGAGGCCAAGCTACAAACGCATCGAGCTCAGTTCGAAGCATTAAAAATGAATGACGATGAAAACATAGAGGCATACATGTTGAGAGTTAATGGAATCATTAATGAGATTAGAGGACTCGACAAGGAAATGGAAGATGTCGTCGTGAAAAAGGTACTAAGATCTCTTCCCTAAAGATTTGATGCTAAAGTTTTAGCAATAGAAGAAGCTAAAGATCTAAACACCTTTAGCATGGATGATATGCATGGTTCTTTGACTGCATATGAAATGAGAATAGGAAAAACTAAACCCACAGACAGAGAAGCTGCTTTTAAAGCACATAAAAATATAAAAGTAAAGCAAGAATCCGAGGAAGAAGAAACTTCAGATGAAACGGAAGCAAACTTTGTTCAAAAATTAATAAGGGGAAAAGGAAAATATAGAGGAAAGCTACCATTTAAGTGTTTCAACTATGGAGGCGTTGGACACTTTGTAGCTAAATGTCCACTTAATGAGAAAAACAAAAGTGATGAAGGTTCACATCAAGAAAGAAGTGACTGGAAGAAGAAACCAAATTTTAGAAAAGGCAACTTCAAGAAGAAAAGTTTCATATCCAAGAATGTCAGTCCTTCAGAAGACAACCCTGATGAGGATTCTAAAGAAGAAATAGGTGAAGCTCTTTTCATGGTATTCGAAGAAGAAAAATTAGTAGAAAAATAGGAAGGTGATGAAAAATTTGAGGTTGAAGTTGAAGTAGATCTAGAAGGTGAGTTGGTCGCTACACTTCAAGAGCTGAGTATAGAAAGGAAAAAGAATAAGAAAACTTCAAGAAAGCTTGAGGATGCCAATGAAATTATAACTAGCTTGAAAATATAGATGGACGAATTTAAGAAAATATCTAAAGATATCGAAGTACAATTAACCATGAAAATAGATGAGTGCAGCAAGCTAGAAGAAGAGATTGTTGGTTTAAGGATGCAGCTAGAAGAGATGAATCGAAAAATGACTTGCTATCATAAACTTGAAGGAATTTCTATGAAGCTGGATAAGACTATAAATAACCAAAGGCCTACAGGCATTAAATTTGGGTTAGGCTTCGTTGAAGCAGAATCATCGAATGGATCAAAGGCCATAACTATAGAACCCATAAAGAATGAAGACAAGATCAGGGTTGATCAAGAAAAAATGAAACATTCTAAAGAAAGCAATAATGCCAAGAATGAGAAGAGTATTGATAGTGATGGATTCACCAAAGTCACTCATCAAAGGAGAAGAATATTTATGGCGCCTACTACAAAATGGCAAAGACCATCACCCAGGTTCACTCATTCCTTTTCTGGTTATTGTTTTAAATGCAATGGTTATGGACATAAGATTTATGAATGCAAGTACAAAGTAGCACAAAGGAACTTTTCCAGTGAGAAATGTTTTTTCACCATTGATGGATTATGCAGTAGAATGTTATAACTATCATAATTTTGGGCACATTGCAAGAAATTGTCGAAGCACATTTGCAAAAAATAAACATTCCGACCTGTGGCGAATACATTCAAGAAACTGATCAAAATTTGTGTTTTTGTGCTTACAGGTACCATTTTTTGAGCACTGACTGTGGTTCGTTCTGGCCTGTGGCGAATACATTCCTAGAATTCATCTTATCCAGGGACGAATTTGAATTCGTCCCAAACAGAGACGAATTCTGTTCTCGAATTCGTCTCACCCAGGGACGAATTTTTGTCTGTGCAGTTTTAGAGCTGAGAGTCAGAGATAGCCAATTTGGGCAGAAAAGAGGTAACAGTTTTTAACAGTTCCTGTCATTTTCTTGTTTTTGTTTTCTATTTTTTGTCCATTCTTGCTTGCTTAGGTAAAGATGTTGCTTGTTTCAATTTTCTTAAAATAAACCCCACACACATCACGTGGCACTTTTAAACCAAGGCCTTGGTCGTAAAACCCTAGCCCTTGATCAAGACCAATGGTGGATTTCATCACCACCTTGGCTTGATTTTGCATCCATTAATCGATTGTCACTGTTAATCAACGTAAATCCTAACGAAAGCTAACCGAGTGTAGCTGGGGTGATTCCCAACACATGAGGATAAGTCTTCTATGGTAGGTGTCATAAACAGGACAATCCCCCTTCCGTACCACCTACGTTCCACGTACCATCTGCTCTCACGTACCTATAGTTTCCCTTTCATAATGGCGGGTATATAGAGAGGTTGGTATATCGGCCTGGCAATGGTATATCGAAGGGGCAACCATTTATGGGAGTCATAAGAGCTTTCATACTACATTTAAACGTTCTTCAAAAAATTTCAAAAACAAACATTAAAACACATGAAACTAGATTTAGGGCACACTTTTAAATATTTAAAAGAGATAATCATCACTTGCATGTGTGTGATCTTTTCTATTTTGTGTAGCATAAAAATCAAAAAATCATAAACAAAAGATAAAAATCTATGCATTTTGTAGAGAGGTATCACAATGGTGTTCACCCGCAACCAAGCCCAATCATGGGCGGACGCTACGGGGAATGTCCACGGAGGCACAAGTCACCTTCGGTACAGCCCCAAGGATTTTGTCATACCACCTTGTTATCCTGACACACAAGGCAGTCCCCTCTGTGCCCTGACGGAATGGGACTATAAGGGCACCCCTTCTAGGGGCACTCCCTACCAGCAGAACACCCAGCACACACTCGTTTAGGAGAGGTATACCCATGGGAGAACTCCCTTAGACACCCGCTATAAGTGGCCACTGCACGATGAAGCACTAGAATGGCAGGGGTTCCATAAGGGGGGCCACATGACTATACCATCCCTCCTATACCTCACATCATTGTTATCAACAACCGATCAAATCTAGAGTGCATGGCTCTTCGGGTAGGGCCAGCCAACTCCACTCGTCCCTTTTTCACTTATGAAAGAGAGCACGAGGAAGGCCCCTACCTTCCTCAAGAGCAATATACATCATGGGAGCAATGTGCTTCTACACCTGCTAGCTATCAGGATCACATACTGAGGCTAAAGCCTCAAGGAAATGCTACTCCCCTCAAAAAATGGAGGCGACCTATAGAGATCTCAGATCGCCATGACCGAGATAGATATGCTAGAGAGGCATCTAACCCTTCTAGACATGAGACGATGGGATAAACTATCTTAGAATTTTCCGAAAATGTCACCCATCTGGTGTAACTCATGCAACTTGAGCTAGAGCGACTACAGTTAGAGGAACTGTATCATATTAACAAAAAGTGCCTTCAGTGCCAGAAGGATGAGTTATTCCAACACACTATGCAGGAGAGGACTCCAACCCCTCACACACGTAAGACAAAATATTATGAGAGGCACAACCCCTGGGTGCAAGACAAGTCTTCATGACCTTATCAAGCACCACCCCTGACACCTCCTAGACATGAGTGGGAGACCACTCCTATAACCAATGATGGGCGCCTTCCTCAGGCACCCACCCAGGTTTATGGGCCACCCTTAGAAATTCCTCAAGAAGCCTCTGAATAATATAAGCAAGAATAAGAGCGAGATGAGATGCCATACCAAGGCATGGGGGGTGCTATCCGACCACCCCTCCATAGGCCCCAAGTTCCTCAACAGGAACCAACCAAAGCGGAGGAGCTCAAATCCCCCGATACATGCAATGCATCGCTAGAGCACTTAAAGTCTGTAGAGCTACCTGATTTTGGGGTCATCCATGTCTTCAAATCACCAGATTCTGATGAGCCCAACTCACTAGCCAAAGACGAGTCAAACTATGAGGTAGCTCCATGGGATCCTCTCGAATCGGACAGTAATCAATCACAAGTGATTCCCATGGATGACTACCAAAAGAGCTTAATGACAATATTCCCTCTAGAGGCACTAGTTGAGCAAGTGCCACATCAAGGAAATCAGGTCCCCTTGCAAAGAGCAGAACAACCCCGTTGGGACCACATCAATATGCTCGAACAAGAGGAGCCGCACATGTCGCAAGTAGATAACGGAGCCAAAGGGTCTATGGATCTTTGACAATGATTATGAGGAAAAAAAATAGATGGCTTACCTCAATCACATGCGACAACATCAACACCCCATGGGTATCAATGACGTACTTCAATAGCTAAACATAAGGCCAGGGCATGAGTGGTGTGTTAACCCAGTGCAGTGGGACCAAGAGTTACATCCACCACTTTGGGCATACAGAGATCAAATTCCACCCAGAGACCCCATAACTATATCAATGCCGAGGGCAGACCTTGTGCTCCTATCCATGCATAGGACCGATCCATTTATGCCCATACCTCCAGAGCCAGATCCGAAGCACAAAGATCATCAAGCTGGGGGTACCTCTATCCCCTGAAGAGCCATAGTCCAAACCAAAAAGCTCCAAGGATTATCGCAATCGCTTGGTCAAACCCAAAAAGCTCCAAGTATTATCGCAATCACTTGTTCAAACCCAAAAAGCTCCAAGGATTCTCGCAATCGCTTGGTCAAACCCAAAAAACTCCAAGGATTCTTGCAATTGCTTGGTCAAACCCAAAAAGCTCCAAGGATTCCCATAATCGCTTGGTCATCCCCAAAAGGCCCCAAAGGTGTCCATGACCCCTTTGGTCAACCCAAGAGTGCCCCAACGGTGCCCATAAATGATGTAGGAGAATCCAATGAAATTTGGGAAATTTTATTTTTTTTCTAAATTTTAGTGCATTTTGCCGAGGCCATAACTTCTCAACCGTAGCTCCGATTGATGTGAAATTTGACAGGGAGCTAGTTGGGAGATTTTTAAACAAATACGACTCCCTAGAGTCCTATTTTCCAAAAAAAGTTAGTTTTCGGAGCCAAATTCCATCATCTAGTGCCCTAAAATTAGGTTTTAAAATTACTCACCTAATTTTTTATGCTTTTTGAGCTGTTCGGAGGTCTATATCTCCTAATGTATTTAGATTTAGGACTTAAAATTTTATTTTTGGCTTGTCTATTATAAGAGGGATGTGCACCCCAATTTTGGGCCCCATCCGACTCATTTTAATTTTTGGTTTTTTTTTTGCTATATAGCCACAAAATGAGGGTTTATTGATGGAAAGCCAAGCTTGCTCAAACCAGTTCTCATTCAAAACTTGGGAAAGATTACCTCACAAATATAGCACTTCATTGCACAAAAGGCTCCAAGGATTATCGTAATTTCTTGGTCAAAACCCAAAAAGCTCCAAGGATTATCGTAATTGCTTGGTCAAAACCCAAAAAGCTCCAATGATTATTGCAATCACTTGGTCACCCAAAAAACCTCTAAGGATTATCGCAATCGCTTGGTCACCCCAAAAAGCTCCAAGGATTATCATAATCGCTTGGTCACCCCAAAATCTCCAAGGATTATGGCAATCGCTTGGTCATCCCAAAAAGCTCCAAGGATTATCGTAATCCTTTGGTCAAACCAAAAGCTCCAAGGATTATCGTAATCTCTTGGTCAACCCCAAAATCTCCAAGGGTTATCGCAATCCCTTGGTCAACCCCAAAAGCTCCAAGGATTATCGCAATCGCTTGGTCATCCCAAAAAGCTCCAAGGATTATTGCAATCGCTTGGTCACCCCAAAAGCTCCAAGGATTATCGCAATCGCTTGGTCATCCCAAAAATCTCCAAGGATTATCGCAATCCTTTGGTCAAACCAAAAGCTCCAAGGATTATTGCAATCTCTTGGTCAACCCCAAAAGTTCCAAGGATTATCGCAATCGCTTGGTCACCCCAAAAGGGCGCCAACGGATCCTTGAAATCCCTTGGTCATCATCAAGAAAAATAAAAAACAATAAAATAATCAAAAATCACAAAAAAAATTGCATCTCATTCTCATACATACTTCAAGATCAAAAAAACAAAAATAATAGTTGCATTAAGCATCACATCCATACATTGCATATTGTTGATCACACAAGGCAAAAGCACCATAGACTATCATTCCTTGGCAAAACCACCACTTTTCACATTTTTCATTTTGAAAACCATAAAGCAAACATAAACGCCATTCACCATTTCGCTATATCATTTGTCATCTAAATGTATCTAGAGTTTTCGTTACTCAAATGTCTTTAGATTTCTATCCAAGAATTGTACAAAGTCAGACTGATGTTACAATGGTAGAGTTTTTCTTGAAAAACACCTTGTTACGTAGCATCCCAGCACAAATTCAAACACATAAAAACAATTCCCAAGTTGTGTCAATGAAATATGTAACCTGTAAAGCAGTATAGGATACCATACAATGAAAAAGGTTACCTCGCTCATCCCCCTGTGCGATTGACCCCAAGAATGCTGAGAGTTGGCAAAAGGACAAGAATCTTCCCTACCCAATTTCCCAAGAATCCAAAGTTCTCAAAAGGTTGCAAAACATCAAAAATTTGCAAACGTCAATACTCCAAAGATTGACATCAAATCTCCTAAAGTGCATACATCAAAAGGCACAAAAAATAGCGATTCTTGTCACTCCACATCCTAATCCCTTGCTCAAAAGAAAAATTAATACAAAAATAAACAGTGATTTTTATCACTACAAAAGAGCAAGTATCCCAATACAATTGAAGAAAATAAGGGAGTCAAACTTGAATCCCTGGAAATCTCAGCATTTAGAAGGTCATGAGGTGAACCTCAGTACCGGTTTGGTGGATAGCCTATCGGTCACTCGAGGTGAACTTCTCGCATGACGATATATCTGTCACATTAACTTGTGTGCAGATCAATGTTTGCATGTGGATAAGCTAGCTTATGGTATCGTAGAATACAAAATAGATTAATCTGAATAAATACAACAAATGATTTAGTGGAACTAATCAGGTGATCCTCAGTATAGGTTTGATTGAAATCCCATCTGGCACTGGCGGTATCCTGACAAATACCACAAAAAAAAATTCAATTGCACACATAGGGACGTGACATAACTTGGTCAAAAACAAGCACGATTCATACCTTGTTCAAACATCTTGTAAGACAATAGTACAGTCTTGGCTAGTTAGTTGAACCATCTGAGTCTCAAAAACACTTAGCTACATTCAATGCCAACCATTGCATATAATCCATCCCTATATCACCATCAAAAAAAAGAAAAAAGAAAAAAAAAGAGCAATATATATACACAAAAGCATTTACCACAACAATCACCCAGTACACAAAGCCATAAGTCCTGTATAGTCTATGGTGCCAATGCAAGGTTATCAACAAATCATTTCATCCATTCCATCACCTATCATATAAATCAACAACATTCACACTTATCATACCATATGCATACATCAATATAAAGTAGCATGCATCCATCAACATCAATCATTGTGCATAACATGAAATTATGACATATACACAAAGCAAGAAAATCAAAACAACAAAAACAGCAAATATCCACAAACAATAGCAATAAAAGTTCTGAACAAAGGCACCTTTGCGCCTGACATTCAATGGCACAGAAAACTAATTTCAGGGTTTACATTGTCCCTACCCTACTCCCGAATAATACCATAGCTGGACCACTCCACGGGAGGACGGATTTTCGATAATTTCACCCCCAAACAGCTTCCCAAAAGGGTCAAAACCCACTCAAAAACAACACAACAACAAACCAACAAAAATAGCAAAAACAACAAATAAATGCAACAAGAAAGAAGTAATAAGCATTGTCGGACACAAGTGCTCTTGCACTTAACCTCTTGGCATAGAAAATCGATGTCGGGGCTCAAATTTTCACTCTCCTACTTCCCTAAGAAGGCTACCATAGCCGGACCGCTCCACGGGAAGACGGGTTTTTGACGATTTCACCCCATTATGACATCACCAAAAGGGATTTTACCCACCAAAAATAGGTCCAAATATCGAGAAACTGCTTAAGATTTAAATGGAAAACATCTGACGACACCCTCACCTAAGTCATCTTGGGTCAAGCGACTCATCGCTTTTCTCATGGCGATCATTCCCTCATCGATTCATCGCTTGAGGGGGTAGTCACACTTAGTCACCAATCAACAAACACACACCCAATCAAGGCAATGGCATGCATTCAAAGAATCATTGACAAAGACAATCACGCTCCTGCTTGGGGCAATAAACAAGCAATAATCACAAATTGATCAAACACTTGGAATTCCTGAAGCATGAGCACAAGGTTATCCCATGGACAAAAGGTTGCGCCCTTTGCCTATTCATGACTGATCAATGTCCAAGCTCAAGTCACACCTCACCAAAAAAGGTTAACACTTGAATTAAGTTCATTCGCTCGTCAAAAGCAAGGATTCAAGAATGCATGCCCTTTCCATGCTTAGGGCATCAAGAGTTGGTTAGGTTACTAAGAAACCCTAATCATTAGTGCTTTTGTTATCTATTTTTGCTCGACGCTGCGCCATGCACAACGAATCCCAAAAAGGGGCATCTATAGACACCAAAGTAGCACCAATCTGATTACGTGACTGCAAACACTGATCGCATTGACACACACAGCCCCAAGGGTAGCCCCCAAAGGTTAAACAATGGTCCTAACCACTCTCACAACAGTTTTGGGAAGTCAAAGATCAATTTGGCACCTTCTAGGCACTTTGCTCAAAATTCATCCCTCCTTGGGATGAATTCAAAATGGGATCCATCCTCCCCTGGGACGAATACAGAATCCGTTCCTGGGTAGGGTGAATTCCAGGTTCAACGGGAAAAAAAAAATTGCACCAAATGGCAGCCTAGGACAGTCAATTAATGCTCCCTACCTTGCATGCGCACGTAGGTGAGCAAATTGAACGTTAGAGGACTGTCACAAGGGTAGTCAGGGAGGAATCTCCTCCATCTAGGTAAGGCATGGCCGCCATGTGGCACCCCTACATGCCCATCCAAAGAGACCCCTTGGGTATATAAATTGGTGAGATTCATCACCCAGAAAAGACAAGTTGGAAGCATTTTAAGCAACGAAGTGCTGCCAAATTTATATCATGCTTTACCCTTTTGATTCACCTCTTCCACATCCTTGATATCTTTCGCAAGGGAGGTCATTGGGTGGTTATTGAAAGTGTGAATCCGGATCCAAAACCCGACACTTGACCACATTATCCCACCCATTCATCGACAACACATTACAGGAGATTTTGGACCCATCCCAAGTGGATTGGTGTCGAAATCAGGTCCCAACAGTGGGATGCCCGCCTTGGCGCCTCGCATTGCCGTAGGCCTAATCGTCCCTTTTAGGAACGATCGGGAATGTGTAGCATATCTTCATTTCTGTCATTTTCATTCCTTGCATTTGTTTTCTATGTTGTTAGGTAGTTTACAATTTTGATTTCATTTCATTTTTATTTATTATCATTATGCTATCGCGTTTTTGCTCCCACTAACTTGTAGATAAGCATTATAAAATTCCCGTTGATGGAGGTCAAATTGGGAAAATCTGACCATCTGGGTCTTACCAAAATGCCCCCAATTAGCTAACCCCCAAGTTTGTAGGTCTTTTGGAGTTCCCAAGATGCGACATTTTGGCAGTATCACTTCGACGCTTTGTTGCAGGTGAATTCGTTCTACCCCGGAGCAAATTATAGTCAAATCCGTCCCACCCCGGAGTGAATTCAAATCGGTGAAGAATTTCCCAACTGTTTCATTTGCAGTGATCTTCTGGTAATGTTCTCTGGTTTCTGTCCAATTTGCAGGTTATTTGGACTCACTTTATTTATCGATTTAGTTAATTTTATGCATGCATCCTCCATTGGTTTTTAGGATCAAACGCCTTATCTTTTGTCACAAGTGCTACTAATGATTTGTTGTTTCTTTGAACGCAGGAGGAGCAGCAAGGATCAAGGATTCATCAACACCAACGACGGCAACACTTTGGCCCGCCCATTTTACATGTGGGCACGCGGAAGGAGGAACACTAAGTCATGATTGTAACCAAAAATCATTTAACGCTCCTAGCCCCTGAAAAGGGAGGAGGTGTCTTTGTAATCGATATTAAGAGAGTTAAATAAAAAGGGTTGTGCTTTTTGTACTTTCTTTTATCTCATTTCAATTTGTCTCTTTCATTTCATGCATTTCACTTTATAGGACCTTAAGCGTTAATTTTGGGTTTTGAATACATCGCATTAGTTTTCCTTTCAATCTTCTGGAATCTCGTGCTTTTAGATCCATATATGACTATAATATCTAATAATAAAATTAAGAAATATCTTCCTAATTTCACCAAAATATTACAAGATATAAAATATCACTATGTTGAATCACTAATTTGCTTAGTGGTAAGTAGAGGATCCTCACTATGAAGAGATCAAGGTTCAAACAATGCTTCTTATGGTCTTAGGTTATTGTTTACATGCATAGCATAAAATCTCCATGATTTTTTTAAAAAGATAACTACAATTTCTAAGAATAAAATTAAGAAATATCTTTCTTGTTTCATAAAAATATTATAAGATATAAAATATTACTATATTGAACCATTGATTAGATTAGTGGCAAGTGGAGGAAAATCACTATGAAGTGGTCAATGATCAACATTTCGATAATGTTCATCCTAGTCTTAGGAAATTGTTTGCATGCATACCATCTCCAAAGTAAAAATATCCATTCTTTTTTAACAAACTCACTTACAGAACCATGCACACACAACCCATTATTTTTTAAACCTGGTTTCATGGAAGAGATCTCAAATTCCTAACCATTGCACTATCCCACACAAAAAAGAATATCCATAACTAAGAAACATGTAATAATCATCCTCTATGTGGTGTAGATACTAATAATACAAGTTTAATGTTAAACCATAACTTATTTTCTTTATAAAAATATTGATAATTAATTGTATTAAAACTCATATTTGGCTTTAGTATCATTATTTTTGCTCTATATGTATTAAACCCAATTGTATATGATATTATATTATTATCATATTTTTGTCTAATAATGGTCACAATGGGGGAATATATAATCATGTTATTATCAATCTTTATCTAATACATGAAGTGCAATAGAAGTAAAATATATAACAACATATTACATCATTCTTCCAAATGTATTATCATGATCTCTTCCTATCATTTCTGATAAAATATCAACTTATATACCTTTTAAAATATGTATATCTCTTATTCTTCATTACAATACCAAATCTAGAAAGAAACATGGTCAATATTCTCTTTCTCTTCAAATTTTACAATCCAAAGGTGAATTTTCTTGAAATAAATTCTTTTAATATTTATTGCTTAAATGTGTCACTAATCTATTAATTTTTTGATTTTATTAGATATTTTTATGGTAGTCAATGATTTTAATAATCCCATAGTAAGTAACAATTTTAAATATTTTAAAAACTAAAATAAATTTTTAAGTAGTAGTACTTACATATAAATATAATTTATTGATTAAATAACCATTTGATTAAGTAGTCTTGAAAGCACGAGATTTCGGGCAGAGGGAGCACTAATTATGCAACATAAGACGAAATGTAACGCTTTAATCCTATGCATAAAAATGAAGAAAGGAGACAATTTGAAAATGAAAGAAAAGATGTAAAGAAATCACAACCCTCTTTATTCAAATATCTTATCCTCGGTTACATAGACATCTCCTCCCTTTTTAGGGGCTAGGAGCGTTAAATTTGTCTTTGTTACAATGTGTGACTTAGTCTTCCTCCTTCCGCGTGCCCACGATTGCAATGGGCGGGCCAAGATGATGTCGCCACTGATGTCGATGAGTTCCTAACCTCCGCCGCTTCTCCTGCGAACAAAGAAACAACCAAGATGTCAGTAGCATCTGCCGCAAATGAAAAGTGTTTGCTCTCTAAAACTAACGAAATATGCATGTAAAAATTTGCCTGAAACAGTAATTACAGTGAGTCCAAATGGCTTCAAAACTTGATAGAAGATAGGAAAAGTTACCAGAAGGCCACTACCACTGAGACAGCTGGCCAATCTACCTTTAACTGGAATCCGTCCCTGGGAAACAATCGGATTGATTTCCAACATCTGCGGCCTTTCCATTCGAATTCATTTCTCTTTCAATATTTTTCGGCATGCACGATCCTTCCATCAACCCACTTCTGCGACGTAAAGCATCCTGTAACTTTGATTTTCCACTTTATTCCCTTAAAACTTGAACTTCATCTTGTGTCACTAACCTGCAGCATTCATTTTCAAATTTTATGGCCCGGGAAAACATAAACTTTATCTTGACCCATTTGTAAATCATCATTGCTTAAGAATGTGTGATCTGTAATCTCTTCACAGAGTAAGGCTTAGAGATGGTCATTTATTTTCTATATTACACCTATATTTTTTTTATTTTAGTATATAAATATATTTGATTAATGGTGAAAAAATAAGGTCCCATAGTCTTTTATATTAGATAAAGTTAACTAAGCATAGGTCAATCTTCAAGGCCAAGAGAAAGAAAAATTAAACTAAAACAACGATCCAAAAGCAAAGACCAGCCCACCACTCACCACAAACAGCCATCCAAAAGCAAAGACCAACCCATCACTCACCACAAACAGTCATCCAAGAGCAAACACCAGCCCACCACTCATAAAGCAGAATTTTTCTTCAAATTATTAAAAGATGAATATAATATTTTTAAATTAAAAAAATATTATTTATACGTATTAATTAAAATTTATATTAAAGTTTATATGTGTCCTCAGGGACAAGGGACAGTGCAATGTTTCAGGCTTGGGTGAGTGTGTGAGGGGTGGGTGTGTGTTTCTCACCCTTATGAGAGGTCATGATTGGATGGGATCCTCAATATTTTCCATACTAACTTCAATAAATAAATAAATATATATATATATAATATATATATATATATATATATATATAATAAATATATAATATTTGATTTTAAATTAATATTAATTAAATAAAAATATTTATTAAGTGTTTAAGTTGTACAAATTATAATATCAAAAGGAATGTTTTATGTTAAGATTAATCATGGAGTTTAAAAACAAAAGAAAATAGATACCATGTAATCATTTTTTTAAAATAAGTTTAATTTGATTGATTACAACAACATTCATGTCTATATATATATTCATTTTTAATTTATTTTAGAAAAAAAAATATTTTTTTTGTTTTTTTAATTATTATTATTTTTTATTATTTTTATTAATGGTTAAAATTCAAATATTTGAAAGGTCTTAGAACATTTTACGTTAGAGGAGGTAGAGAAAGACAAGATCAATTAAACATAGGTCAACCTCCAAGGCCAAAAGAATAGAAGTTAAAACCTAACAACCACCCAAGAGCATAGATCAATCCACCATCCAATATGGTGTAAAGAAGAATTTTTTATTCAACTTTCTTTTCGAAGCACTAACAATTTTGCTATATTTTTACGTAAGATTACAAGGGAAAAAAATACATCAAGATGCACATAACAAAACCCCAATCCCATAGAGCACGGGTGAGGGCAATACACCAAGCATATTCCTTAATAATGGAAACCACCAAGGAGCAAAAGCACTAGCTCCCCAAAAATGAAACCCTGGAGAGGATCACTACAACACAAAGCAAAAATCATCCAAGTAGAAAGACAATGAAAATACTTACTAGATAGGTAGACCGAATGCTTCAAAAGCAACAATTGTAATTAATCACAAAGGGAAATTATATTCTAAAATTCTAAATTAGCCATTATCCACCCCCAAATTGGCCATAACATGAGTAGCTTATTTACCTTCCCTATAAACATGTTAAATTTTAATTTCTAGCATACCTTCTAGTATCTTCGAGGTGCCCTTAATAATATTCAAGATGAAACAATTGTTACTCTTTCTAGTTTGCAAATCCTAAATGATTTTCAAGGAGTCACCTTGAATGAGAAGTCTTCTAAAGCCTCTATCAAATCCCTAATGAACACCCAAGAAAAGTACCTTAGCTTCAACTAGGGGGTTATTTTAATTACCATAATCTTCAACATAAATCTAAATGACCTCACCATTATCATTTATGATAATACCACTCCACTAGTCCTCTTGAAATTACCTTTGGAAACCCCATCAAAATTCAAAATAACTCACCCTTTAGCTGGTTTATGTCATCTCGTAGCCAATAGAAAAAGATCCTATATTCAATTTCCAACTAATAGAAGCTCTATTTTCCACAACTTTATCCCTACTAATTCCAGCAACAAAGATAGTCAGGTTATTCTTAATAGAAACTTTAATCATTCTAAAAATAATGGATTGATCCCTAGTAATATCCTTGAAATTTATTTTGTTTCTCTTCCACTAGATGCCCCATAAAAAATAATGAAGAACTGGATCCCACACCCTATTGAGGTTGTAATTGATGAATAGGGATTTCCACTAAGTGAAAAATTCCTTGAAATTTCACAACATTGTCCACATGATAGAAAAATAATATAGTAAAGCATTGAGCACCTTATTTGAAAAATCATAGTGGATTAATAGATGATCCACAAATTCAGCATCCTTAGAATATAAGATACAAATATTGGGAATATGGAAGCTTTTCTTACATTAATTATCAGCAGTTAGAATTCTATTTTGATCTAGGAGTGTGTGTGTGTGTGTGTGTGTGTGTGTATTGTGTGTGTGTGTGTTAATTAGAGGAAAAAAATATTCATTTACTCACATAAAATGTAGTAACTATGCCCACGAAATTTCTTGCCACTAGCTTCGTAGACATCTCAAAGACTGCAAACAAAAATATATTCTTCGATTGGATTTAATTAATCACCAAATGCTATATGCCTTTCAAACTTTGTCTCCACTACAGAACAAAACACATCGATGGCTAAAAAGGATCCAAAGCAAGCATGCATTTATAGATTAATGTTTCCAGCGATGGCTATAAGGATCCAAGAAAGCAAGCATTCGTTAGGAGAGAGTAGAACAAATAGGCATACGAGGAGAACAATAAAATATGGAAGGAAATTATAAATTTTAAAATCTATATATTTTGCAGTGTAAGAGTAGAAATTTTAATATTTAAAAAAAAATGAGGAGAATATTTACATAATATGGTAAAATAAATCTAGATAAACTATTTAGATACTACCATAAACAAATTTATCTAAAAAAATTTACAGATATAATGAGCAATCTACAATAGATATAAAAAACTATTTCCCTTTTTTACAAAACAAAACATAAGAGATAATGAACCAGTTCATGAAACTGCCTTAAAAGAGAATGCCTAGCAAAATATATCATGCTCTCGTACCATGTTAGAATTTTCCAAGAGTAGAACTATAAAGCATTACAATATTTGAAGGAATAAAATATAACTGATTGATTTATTCCATGGATTAACTTTGTATAAATAGCAAAGTTGATCATTGAGAGCCGTTAGATTACAACAACTCATCAAATCTGATCTAGACTATACTGAGAGTTCACCTGAATCATGGAGGAGTGGAAACTCAAGTATGTCTATCCTAGTATAACTTAAGAGAATAATTACTTATTCTAACAATCGAAGACTATGTATTGAACCTTCCATAGGGAAATAATAGAGGCAGAAATATATTTAGTTCTCCTTTATCGAGTTATTTGCTCTTGTTCGAGTGTAATGATTGTAAATTTTAATTTAAAATTTGTTGTTTAAGGTTGTCAGATACTCTCAAAAAAATTACTATTTAATTTAAAATTTAAAATTTACTATTGAGGTCTTGGGAGGCTTGCCCACATTTTTTTTTACCCCCATAGAAAGAAATTATTTTTTAGGTCACACTCCTGAATACATTTGTTCCAAGTCTCCATGATTGGAATAACCTCATTCTCTTCAGGTTGTAGAGCCTCAAAACTATCCGCTAGAAGGGGTTGTACTTATTTATCAATATTAGAGTTGATCTTCCTTTTCCTGAGTGCTTTTTTGTTGGGTCTACCTACTTTCCTTTTGTTCCCTACATCAATACAACCTTTGTGTGACTTCTGGTCTTCGAACCCAAAGAGCCTTTATCAAACATAATTTTTAGAGATGCTAGAGAGCTTTCCATTAAATCTTGAAGAGTCGGATCATCCATGTCAAGATAGTCAAAAAAATTTGAAGGATAAAACTAGAGGGATTTACCTCTTCTTCACTCTCCCTGAATTTTGGAAGTTGAAAAATATGCCCTGCTATTGGGCTAACTTCCCTTCGCTTCATAGGAACTGTGTTCAACTCCTCCTCTTCATCAAACATGATTGATGGAAGAAGGGCTTCCTCCTATAATTCCTCATTGAGCCCAACTTGAGAAATAGAAATAAAATCTTATCCTTTCAAATTTTGAGGGTTTTACTTAGGCATCCACTTTTCATTGAGCTTCTTACTATTTTCCTTATGACTCATCAAAGTAGTTAGAGCTTTAGGATGTAGGGGGCATAAGCGCTTATGGTACCCACCCTTACCACACTCTTGGTAAACTTAGGGTTTATTTTTATATTCAATGTTCTGAACCCGAGTTCCAATATTAGAAAAGAGTTCAATAAAGCTCAAAATATTCTTCTCAATATTTCCCATTACACACATTCTAGCATAGAGCATTTGAGATTTTGAACTGGTAATCTGGTCTAAGAAAATCAAATCCTCGATCATCTTGGTAATATATTGGAAGATGCTCTCATGCCAAATATGAAGTGGCAAGTTTGGTAGATTAACCCATAGTCATACAATATTAATTATCTATGTCAAGGGATTAAAATTTGGGTCCATTTATGCATAAATAAACCTCATTTTCCAAAACAAATGGACCCCCTTCCAAGATCCACTTGGAATACTCCTTAGAGTTGAGCCTGATAAGGAAGAAATTTCTTGGTATGGACAAAATTTTAAGAGATTTGATAGGTCTCCATCTTGCCAAAAGCCAATATCCTTAGAGAATCAATATCAGGCCTCCTACCTTGGAATTTTTTGACAATATTCCACAACCCATATTTCAAGATATTATAGGGATATGGATCTGGTTTGATAGATGAGATGTATCGAAGAGAGTTTTAGATCCTCCATTACCATAAATGGGTACTTTTACAAATAAAGGTACACTAGGAGGATGGGATCATATTTAAAATTGACTCTATAATACAATAGTTTATTGGCATATTAGCCACTCACTATATTGTTATGTATTTTAATATTTTAATTTATAAAGAATACAATAAAAAATAAAAATCTACACTAAGAATACTTCAAATCATCTCTTAATATTTTTATCAAATTTTAAGTGCATGTCATATTAAAGAATAATAAAATTGATATAAACAAGTTTCCCTAGTCTAAAGGAGGACTTATTACCTTTTAATCACCCATGAATAAAATAAATTTTTCTAATAATATATTATGGAAATTATACAAGTATGAGGTCATTCATCTAGGTTTGTTACTTATGAATATTTTGAAAAAGTATAATTAAGAATATTACAATGGTAAGAGTTAGATAATTGCATGTTAGAGCTTATTGATGTAATGGTATGCTTATTTTTTATTTGGTGAAAGAAGGGATTTTTTAAAGGGTCCCCAAATATTTTACAAATAGAAAGCAAAAGCCTCCAAAGAGAACACTCAAAATATATAGAAAATAACTATCCCACCTAGTGAGACGTACCACAAGCCATGTCACACCCTCAATAATAGGACTACAAGAAGAAACAAAATAAGAACAAAGAGAACCTGGAGAAGAAAAAAAAAAATAATAACCAAAAGATCTCAAATTGTGATATGACAAAAAATCCCATAGGTCATACATCCTTACTACATTGTGGGACATGCAATATGATAAGGGAAAACCCATAAAATATCCCAGACCCTAGGACCAAAAAAAGAGAATCGTGAAGGAATCCTCAATCCTCTAGTACGATATCTCTAGCTGAATATTTTATAATATTTGACCCTTTCAAATCCTGCTGATCCCACCTCATCATTATTTTGATTTCTTGAGCACATCCATATGTAATGGTATGTTGATCTCATAGGGTTTTTCAAGTTACATCCATGTTTATTAGAAGATAATAATTATCAAAATAAGAAGTGATGCATGTTTATTAGAAGATAAGCATAAGGTGATGAAATATAATACATAAGTGATGCATCCTAAACAAAATAGAAAATAACCCAAGATGTTGATGATGAAATAGGTCTATAGTGAAAAGAATATTACAAGTAACATATGGCCTATAAAATATGCTTCTCAAAAATAGAGATCAATGGAATATGTTAAAGTAGATTAATTTAGCAACAATACTACAAGATTTTAAGGGATAAAAGTCATCCATATTTTAAGTCTATAATATATTTGTAAAGGAATTTATTTGATGGATGGTGTAATTAATATAGAATATGGAATATTTTTAAAGCAAAAATATTATAAAGTAAAAACAACTTCATCTAAATGGATGTAAACTAGATGGAATATAGTACATCCTTATATACTTCATCATGGAATAACACTTAGAGATTGTAAATGAAAATGATTATGATCCAAATGGATGTAAACTACATGGGATATAGTATATTCTTCTAAGCTAAAAAAAATAGACTAGGTATGAAATATTTTTATAATTAGCTAATGAAAAGGACTAAGGTTACATAAATGAGTTACAAAAAAAAATAGCTTAGGAAATTGTATCTCTTTATCATTGATGTGGATACCAGATATGGTCTATTTGAGAATAAATAGATGGCCCTAAATTATATAATATTTTTATATCTTGTGTTTTACAATTTCATAAATATTATAACTTGAAATGATTGTATTTGTAAAAATTTGATTCACTAAGCTTTTAGTTTGAAATTTATATCTAGTATTTGATATAATTTTGAAAATACCTTCTTATTTTTTCATCTTACATGATTTGTCTCTATTATGTTTTTTATTTATTTTTTAAAGCAATACTTTTTATACACATCTATTATAAGGATTAAATTCAGGTCACTGTATCTAGTAAGTATTGGACTTAGACTTCTAAATTTGTCATCCATATATAAAAATCATATTGGTAATTGTAGATATTAAACTTAGAAAATTAGTAGAAATAAAATTATAATTAAAACTATATCTTTTGCATTTTAAATATTCCCTTGTAGATAGCTTTGTATTTTTATCTAGTATATGTTATCTCTTAGTTTTAACTTAATGTGATTTTTCATATTTAGTTGACAATGAGCGCACGCACGCGCGCCCGCCGCGCGCGCGCGTATATATATATATATATCTTTATTGTTAATTGTAGATATTAAACTTAGAAAATTAGTAGAAATAAAATTAAAATTAAAATTATATCTTTTGCATTTTAAATATTCCCTTGTAGATATCTTTGTATTTTTATTTAGTATATGTTATCTCTTAGTTTTAACTTAATGTGATTTTTCATATTTAGTTGACAACACACAGACACACAGATAGATATATATATATTTATAATTATCCATATATGACTATAATATCTAATAATAAAATTAAGAAATATTTTCCTAATTTCACCAAAATATTACAAGATATAAAATATCACTATGTTGAATCACTAATTTGCTTAGTGGTAAGTAGAGGATGCTCACTATGAAGAGATCAAGGTTCAAACAATGCTTCTTATGGTCTTAGGTCATTGTGTACATGCATGGCATTTCCAAAATAAAATCTCCATTAATTTTTGAAGAAGATAACTACAATTTCTAAGAATAAAATCAAGAAACATCTTTCTTGTTTCATAAAAATAGTATAAGATATAAAATATCACTATACTGAACCATTGATTTGATTATTGGCAATTGGAGTAAAATCACTATGAAGTTGTCAATGATCAACACTTCGATAATGTTCCTCCTAGTCTTAGGCAATTGTTTACATGCATACCATCTCCAAAGTAAACATATCGATTCTTTTTTAACAAACTCACTTACAGAACCATGCACGCACAACCCATTATTTTTTAAACCTGGTTTCATGGAAGAGATCTCAAATTCCTAACCATTGCACTATCCCACACAAACAAAAAACTCCATAACTAAGATACATGTAATAATCATCCCCTATGTGGTGTAGATACTAATAATACAAGTTTAATGTTAAACCATAACTTATTTTCTTTATAAAAACATTGATAATTAATTGTATTAAAACTCATATTTGGCATTAGTATCGTTATTTTTGCTCTATATGTATTAAACCCAATTGCATATGATATTATATTATTATCATATTTTTATCTAATAATGGTCACAATGGGGGAATATATAATCATGTTATTATCAATATTTATCTAATACATGAAGTGCAATAGAAGTAAAATATATAACAACATATTACATCATTATTTCAAATGTATTATCATGATCTTTTCCTATGATTTCTCATAAAATATCAACTTATATACCTTTTAAAATATGTATATCTCTTATTCTTCATTACAATACCAAATCTAGAAAGAAACATGGTCAATATTCTCTTTCTCTTCGAATTTTACATAGAAAGGTGAATTTTATTGAAATAAATTCTTTTAATCTTTATTGCTTAAATGTGTCATTCATTTATTAATTTTTTGGTTTTATTATATATTTTTATGGTAGTCAATGATTTTAATAATCCCATAATAATTAAAAATTTCAAATATTTTAAAAATTATAATAAAATTTTAAGTAGTAGTACTTACATATAAATATAATTTATTGATTAAATAACCATTTGATTAAGTAGTCTATTGTTTCTCAACTAATATACAACATCAAAGGATTCATCGAATTGCTGATTTAGAATTTGTTTAAATGTTTTGTAAAATAAAATGGTTATCATATTTATTGCACTAAAGATACATGAATTATTGATAATGCAAGCCTAAATTACAAAATAAAACTTATGTCAACTTTAAAAATTTATTTTATTTAATATACAATTATATATTCAACCATTTTTAAGGTTTTTATTAATAAAATATTTTTTAAGATTTTAATTATATTAAGCATTCATTATGTTGTGAAAAAATAATTAATGGTAGAAGCTTTGTTGCTTAAATAAATCAATTTTCAAAGTAAAAACTAGGGTTCAAATCTTACGCTCAAACAATGTATGCATAATTATCAAGAGTTCAAATTTTAACAAGCACTATATGCATATTATACAAATCCTAGTGAACATTATTTGTAATAAGTTCAGTTTAATCATGACTAACATAAACATAATTAACAACTCGACTTGATTTGAGTAAATAATAGTTTACTATGTTTTATAAATATGTTTATGTTTAAAAAAATAAAAATTATAATAATATTCTGCATATTGTATCATTAGTTTATGTTTTATCACAATAAAGTTAAAAAATAGTACTCTTTTTAAATAATTATTAAAAACATAAAAATTAATTAAAAAGTATTTCTCAATAAATTAATATTAGAACTTGGTTCAAATTGCATTTTAAAAACCTTCAATAAAATCTTAAATTTGTATTGAAAACCACTTTTATACAAAACAATATTTTACATTTAAACATGATAATAAATTAATTCAAATATTAAATTTTTAAAAAATATTAATAAAAAATTTATATGCATTTGTAATTTCAATTTATAGACGCTTTGGCTCAACTACATGTAAATAAAAGCTAACTCTACTTAACGATATTCAATTTTTATTCACGCCAATATCTCCTCCTCTTTCCGAAATTAATCGTTACAGTTTCCATAAAATTATCAATCCAAAATAAATTTAATACACCGCCTAAATTAAGTCGATGCTTATTTTGGAAGAACTTAATAGAAACACTGACAATAAAATGAAATGCGTGACAATGCAAGGAAATAATTGCCAATCAGAACAACAATGGAAAAGGACAATTCTAGTCTAGTTCTTCGGCTTGCACTCGGCAGGAAGCGAATAGTTGAAGCGGGGAAGATCAGTGCAGTAGTCATAAAGGAGATAGTTATTGCGAACCCAATCGAGCTGTCCCTGCTGCTTGAAGTTCAAGCTCAGGAAGGGTGCGAGATTCCACCAGTAATATGGAGCACTGCTCGAACACAGGCTCAAAAGATCGCCGATTGTCTGCTCGCTACTCATGTCTTCTGTAATTCCACACCCTTCCAGACTCACATTGCTCAAGGATGCCACAAACGGTGCCGCAGACCAATCAACTTTAACTGCCCCTCCTTGTGTGGCCCATTGATCTCCGTTCCAAATGGTGGAAGATACCTTCATTGCCTGCTTTAGATATGGCAGTCCTAACCCTTCCAAGTTGGTAAAAACTCTAATGGGCACCTCATCGATCAGAATCCTGCATTAACCCAATTTTTATTGGCGATCTGGCGTTCGTATTATACAAGATTCAATTTAATTCACAGATATATGCTATCGAAACAGACGAGTAAGGAAAGCAATTGGGACACAAAATGATGGCTTACACGACTAGCGAAGGGTTCCAGAGGATTGAGTATTTGTGGAAATCAACCGTGGGATCGAACCATAGATAAAATTGCTGCTCCCTGCCACCTAGGCCCCCAATGATGATGTTTGTGTGTAAGGCATAAGGTTCACCCGAAACGTTCCCAATGAATTCCAAATCTATCTCATTATGAAAATCTCCTTCACAATGAAGCTGCGTAGGAAATAACAATTCTCTTACACCGGAAAATAGTAGATCTAGGTATACATGTGTCACTCATATGAATTACCAATTCTTTTACACAGGAAAATAGTAGATCTAGGTATACATATATGTGAGATAAGAAGAGGTATTAAAGTAGAAGGAAATATTAGAAACAGTATCACAGGGTCAACTATTCCTAAGCATGTATGGCCACTCATCACATAGAAAATAAGAAATCAACTACTCCACACATTTATTGCCACTCAATATTAATAAGGGTAAGAAATCTTCTTCACTCACATAAAATGTAGTAACTGTGCCCGCGGAATTTCCTGCCACTAGCTTCATAGATATCTCGAAGACTCCAAACAAAAACGCCTTCTTGGACTGGATTCCCGAACCTAGGTAAAAACAGAGTCACCGGGGCTAAGATCAGTTGCTTTGTTGCTGTAAACATAATTAAAGCACACAAAAAGCGAAATATTTTTTCTCCGTGTGGAGATCATACATAAAGGAAAATCTACCGACCACAGGAATTAGTGAGGGAAAGCTGCATGTCCTGGCCATTGTTGAAAATGTTCATATTTTCAGTTCCAAACATAACATCTACGTCGCTATAGAAGTTGCCGTAAACTCCTACGAGAGCTGAAGCTGCTATGGCCACAAGGAGAAATCGAGGGCTATGTCTTGAAGATTCCATGGCTTCGGAACGATAGAATGGAAATGGTTTTGGGGACGGCGGGGAAAGACAGAGGCAGGTACACAACAATGATCACTCCATACGCTTATATATATATATATTTCCAACGTAGTTAACCAGCATAGTTAAGCTGGTTTATCCAACAATGCCCCCTCTTGTGTCACGCGGTTTATTAATTTCCATGACTAGTTCTTCTCTTTCTTTGGCAAAAGTTGTTTACAGGGAATTTCGTGTGTCTAATTGTGATCAACGAATCTCATGTGGGAAGGTTACGCCCAACGATTCCTAAGTTTTCGATTTTGGCAGTTATGCTCCGGCACCGCATGTCATGGATCCCTTGAAATGGAAAGGAGATAGGATTTAAACCTTATTGACAGTTATAAAAACTGTTTGATACTGGAGATTGCAATTTCAGATGAGGAGGCACGCAGATTTATCTGGCCACCGATGCGGCTACATGCCATCCTGTCGATGTGCAGGGCAACAATCGGATTGATTTCCAACATCTGCGGCCTTTCCATTCGAATTCATTTCTCTTTCAATATTTTTCGGCATGCACGATCCTTCCATCAACCCACTTCTGCGACGTAACGCATCCTGTAACTTTGATTTTCCACTTTATTCCCTTAAAACTTGAACTTCATCTTGTGTCACTAACCTGCAGCATTCATTTTCAAATTTTATGGCCCGGGAAAACGTAAACTTTATCTTGACCCATTTGTAAATCATCATTGCTTAAGAATGTGTGATCCTTAATCTCTTCAGAGTAAGGCTCAGAGATGGTCATCTATTTTCTATATTACACCTATATTGTTTTTATTTTAATATAAAATTATATTTGATTAATGGTGAAAAAATAAGGTTCCATAATATTTTATATTAGATAAGGTTAACTAAGCACAGGTCAACCTCCAAGGCCAATAGAAAAAAAAAATTAAACTAAAACAGCTATCCAAAAGCAAAGACCATCCCACCACTCACCACAAACAGCCATCCAAAAGCAAATACCAGTCCATCACTCACCACAAACAGTCATCCAAAAGCAAAGACAAGCCCACCACTTACCACTCATAAAGCAGAATTTTTCTTCAAATTATTAAAAAATAAATATAATATTTTAAATTAAAAAATATTATTTATAAGTATTAATTAAAGTTTATGTGTCCGCAGGGACACATTGCAATGTTTCAGGCTTGGGCGTGTGAGGGGTGGGTGTGTGTGTTTGGTCCTATTGATAAGCTCAACTCTCACCCTTATGAGAGGTCATGGTTGGATGATGATCCTCAAGATTTTCCATACTAACTTCACTAAATAAATAAATAAATAAATATATATATATATATAACTTTAAATAATAAATATATAATATTTGATTTTAAATTTATATTAATTAAATAAAAATATTTATTAAGTGTTTAAGTTGTACAAATTATAATATCAATTAAAAGGAATGTTTTATGTTAAGATTAATCATGGAGTTTAAAAACAAAAAAAAATAGATACCATGTACTCATTTTTTTAAAATAAGTTTAATTTGATTGATTATAACAACATGCATGTCTATATATATATATATATATATATATATATATATATATATATATATAATTTATTTTAGTAAAAATATATTTTTTTTGTTTTTTTAATTATTATTATTTTTATTAATGGTGAAAATTCAAAGATTTGAAAGGTCGTAGAACCTTTTACATTAGAGGAGGTAGAAAAAGACAATATCAATTAAACACAGGTCAACCTCCAAGGCCAAAAGAATAGAATTTAAAACCTAACAACCACCCAAGAGCATAGACCAACCCACCATCCAATAGGATGTAAAGAACAATTTTTTATTCAACTTTCTTTTCGAGGCACTAACAATTCTGCTCTATTTTTACGTAAGATTGCCAGTGCAAAAAATACACCAAGATGCACATAACAAAACCCCAATCCCATAGAGCACGGGTGAGGGCAATACACCAATCATATTCCTTAAGAATAGAAACCACCAAGGAGCAAAAGCACTAGCTCCCCAAAAATGAAACCCTGGAGAGGATCACTACAACACAAAGCAAAAATCATCCAAGTAGAAAGACAATGAAAAAACCTACTAGATAGGTAGACCAAATGCTTCAAAAGCAACAATTGTCATTAATCACAAAGGGAAATTATCTTTTTAAATTCCAAATTAGCCACTATCCATCCCCAAATTGGCCATAACATGAGTAGCTTAGTTACCTTCCCTATAAGCATGTTAAATTTTAACTTATGGCATACCTTCTAGTATCTTCAAGGTGCCCTTAATAATATTCAAGATGAAGCAATTGTTACTCTTTCTAGTTTGCAAATCCTAAATGATGTTCAAGGAGTCACCTTGAACGAGAAGTCTTCTGAAGCCTCTCTCAAATCCCTAATGAACACCCAATAAAAGTACCTTAGCTTCAACTAGGTGGTTGGTTTGATTACCATAATATTAAACATAAATCTAAATGACCTCACCATTATCATTTATGACAACACCCATCCACTAGCCTTCTTGAAGTTACCTTTGGAAACCCCATCAAAATTCAAAATAACTCACCCTTTAGCTGGTTTATGTCATCTCGTAGCCAATATTTTTTGAACAATGGATATAAAAGTAAAAAATATTAGATTCAATTTCCAATTAACAAAAGCTCTATTTTCCACAACTTTATCCCTACTATTTCCAGCAGCAAAGACAATCAGGTTATTCTTAATAGAAAATTTAATCATTCTAAAGATAATGGATTCATCCCTAGTAATATCCTTGAAAGTTATTTTGTTTCTCTTCCATTAGATGCCCCATAAAAAATAAGAAAGAACTGGATCCCACACCCTATTGAGGTTGTGATTGATGAAGAGGGATTCCCACTAAGTGAAAAATTCCTTGAAATTTCACAACAATGTCCACTTGATAGAAAAATAATCTAGTAAAGCATTGAGCGCCTTATTTGAAAAATCATAGTGGATTAAAAGATGATCCACAAATTCAGCATCCTTAGAATATAAGAGACAAATATTGGGAATATGGAAGCTTTTCTTGCATTAATTATCAACAGTAAGAATTCTATTTTGATCTAGGTGTGTATGTGTGTATGTGTGTTGTGTGTGTGTATTGTGTGTGTGTGTGTGTGTTAATTAGAGGAAAAACAAATCTTCATTCACTCACATAAAATTTAGTAACAATGCCCACCAAATTTCTTGCCACTAGCTTCATAGACATCTCGAAGACTGCAAACAAAAACACATTCTTTAATTGGATTTAATTGATTACCAAATACGATATGCCTTTCAAACATTGTCTCCACTACAGTACAAAACACATTGATGGCTAAAAAGGAGCCAAAGCAAGCATGCATTCACGGATTAATGTTGCTAGCGATGGCTATAAGGAGCCAAGTAAGAAAGAATTCATTAGGAGAGAGTAGAACAAATAGGCATACGAGGATAATAATAAAATATGGAAGAAAATTATAAATTTTAAAATCTATATATTTTGTAGTGTAAGAGTAGAAATTTTAATATTTAAAAAAAATTGAGGAGAATATTTGCATAATATGGTAAAATAAATCTAGATAAACTATTTATATACTACCATAAACAAATTTATCTAAAAAAATTACAGATATAATGAGCAATGTACAATAGATATAAAAAACTCTTTCCCCTTTTTAAAAAACAAAAGATAAGAGGTAATGAACTAGTTCGTGAAACTGCCTTAAAAAGAGAATGTCAAGCAGAATCTATCCTGCTCTCGTACCATGTTAGAATTTCCCAATAGTAGAACTATAAAGTATTACAAGATTTGAAGGAACAAAATAGAACTGATTGATTTATTCCATGGATTAACTTTGTATAAATATCAAAGTTGATCATTGAGAGCTGTTGGATTACAACTCATCAAATCTTATCTAGACTATACTGAGAGTTCACCTGACTCATGGAGGAGTGGAAACTCAAGTATGTCTATTCTATTAGAACTTAAGATAATAATTACTTATTCTAACAATCGAGGGCTATGTCTTGAACCTTCAATAGGGCAAGGATAGAGGCAAAAATATATTTAGTTCTCCTTTATCGAGTTACTTGCTCCAGTTCGAGTTTAATGATTGTAAATTTTCATTTGAAATTTGTTCTTTAAGGTTGTGAGATACTATCAAAATTTTTACTGTTTAATTAATTAATAAAAAAATAATAAAGAAAACAGACACATGAAGGTGAAATAACTTAGATTATCTTGAAATATGTTTTTAGGAAATCCAAATGACTAAATACTCTTGTATGACATAATCCAAGATAAAAATAATAAAGAAAATAGACACATGTTCATGTGGTTTCATCTAGGTGAAATAACTTATATTGTCCTTAAATATATTTTTAGGAAAGCCAAATGACTAAATACTCCTATATGACATAATCTAAGATTCACATTTTATATATAAAACAAAAAAATAATATTATAATTTTTAATACGAATGTCTTAAACATGCATACACAAATGTTATTTTAAAATTATAGTTATCTAACTAGATATTTTTTTGGTTGGTAAAGGGTTTTTTTTAAAGGGTTATTGAACCTATTACAAGTAGGCTTTTGAAATGCACCCTCAAACCTTAGATCTACCAATAAGATATCAAGAAAGCAAATATAAGATGTTGTCATAATTAAATAGCCAACACGCAATAGAGGCCAGCATAGGAGAGACAATAACCCAAAACAACCAAGGGTGCTTAGAGAACCAGAAAGCCAAGAATATTGCCTAAGAATAGATTAGATCTACAACAACAACATCCAAGCCTCACAAACAACTAGACTAAAGATAAACAAAAATCACTTGCTAAAAGCATTTCTCATTGAGGTCTTGGGAGGCCTGCCCACCTTATTTTTGACCCCCATAGAAAGAAATTATTTTTTAGGCCACACTCGAGAATGAGGTTGTTCCACGTCTTCATGATTGGAACAACCTCATTCTCTTCAGGTTGTAGAGCCTCAAAATTATCCGTTATAAGGGTTTGTACTTCTTTAGCAATATTAGAGTTCATCTCCCTTTTCCTGAGTGTTTTTTTGTTGGGTCTCCCCACTTTCCTTTTGTTCCCTACATCAATACAAGCTTTCGTGTGACTTCTAGTCTTTAGACCCGGAGAGCCTTTCTCAAACATAATTTTTGGAGAGGCTAGAGAGCTTTCCATTAACTCTTGAAGAGTCGGATCATCCATGTCAAGATAGTCAAAGAAATTTTGGAGGATAAGACTAGAGGGATTTACCTCTTCTCCACTCTCCTCGAATTTTGGAAGTTGAAAAATATGCCCCGCTATTGGGCTAAATTCCCTTTGCTTCATAGGAACTGTGTTCAACTCCTCCTCTTCATCAAACATGATTTATGGAAGAAGGATTTCCTCCTATAATTCCTCATTGAGCCCAACTTGATAAATAGAAATCAAATCTTATCCTTTTAAATTTTGAGGGTTTTACTTAGGCACCCACTTTTCACTGAGCTTCTTATTGTTTTCCTTATGACTCATCAAAGTAGTTAGAGCTTTAGGATGTAGGGGGCATAAGCTCTTATGGTACCCACCCTTACCACACTCTTGGCAAACTTAGTTTTTATTTTTATATTCAATGTTCTGAATCCAGGTGCCAATATTAGAAAAGAGTTCAACAAATCTTGGCAGATCCTTATCAATATTTGCCATCACACATTCTAGCATAGAGCATTTGAGATTTTGAACTGGTAATCTGGTCGAACAAAATCACATCCTCGATCGTCTTGGTAATATATTGGAGGATGCTCTCATGCAAAATATGAAGTGGGAAGTTTGGTACCTTAACCCATAGTCATACAATATTAATTATCTATATCAGGGGATTAAAATTTGAGTCCCATTTATACATAAATAAACCTCATTTTCCAAAAAAAATGGACCCCCTTCCAAGCTCTGCTTGGAATCCTCCTTAGAGTTGAGCTTGATAAGGAAGAAATTTCTTGGTATGGCCAAAATTTCAAGAGATTCGATAGATCTCTATCTTTCCAAAAGCCCATCTCCTTAGAGAATCAATATCAGGCCTCCTACCTTGGAATTGTTTTACAATATTCCACAACCCATATTTCAGGATATTATAGGGATATGTATATGGTTTGATAGATGAGAGGTATCGAAGAGGATTTCAGATCCTTCATTACCACCAACGGGTACTTTTGCAAATAAAGGTACACTAGGAGGGATGGGGTCCTCCCTATAGGTTCTATTGGTCCCACCTTTGAGCTTACCAGGATCCCACTCCTCCCATTCAAACAAAAAGGAGGGGTCACGAGAGTCAAATAGATCCACCTTCATGAACTTAGCTTCTTCAACAATGGTATCAATGCTTCCCAACAAGGTATCCACTTCCTCTAGAATGCTCATCTTCGTATTCTACAATGCTCCTCTAAAATCCTAATCTGTAGGGTTATGCCTAAGGGGTTGGACTCAAAATTTATTTGTAAAAAAATGGTGAATCCTAATCAAAATCAAGGTGAATCATGGATAATCCTAACCAAATCAAATTGAGCATCTTCATACAAAAATTTGGGGTATTTGAAACCCTAAAATGTAAGGTCAAATTTGGGACCACTTTTTACCTATTAAATAATTTAATAATTTAATAAAAACGCACCATGAGATCGAGATTGAAAAAGCTTTTCAACAAGTACAAATATGCCCATGTTTGGATATATATTGTGGCAAATTGAACCTACAAAAAATTAGCTTCTGGAAATTTTATATGAATTATCCGAAATCAGTGTTCCACATATTCACCAATTTCTAAATTTGGAAATCCTAATGTTCACCAAATTTATAAATATTCACCACTATGCATAACCCTGCTAATCTGCCTCCTCTACAATACTCATCTAAACCTAATCTACATCCTCTGCAATGCTCCTATAAAACACTAATCTATCTTCTCTATAATGCTCCATTGAAATCCTAATATACCTTCTTTGGAATGCTGCTATGAAACCCTAATCCACCTCCTTTGTAATGCTCCTCTAAAATCCTTTTTATTGCTCTAAAACTATGTGAGGTTTGTGGCTAGAATTGACTTTTGCACATGAATGAAAACCTGATTTAGCTTGTGCAAATTGTATCTTTTGGAAACCCTCACATGGATGTAAGGTAATAGTTGAAACCTTAGCAAACAAAAATAGTGCGGGTTTATGAAAAATAATAGCAATTGGATCTCTTTTGAAGAGGAACAAGAAACCTCCTTAACAATAAGTGAGGCTAAAACCCTTGTGTGGTACGAACACAAACAGATCGGCAGATTACCCATGCTATTAAGGATCGTAGGGGAGGTTGTGTGTGAACAGTCTGGATCTCCACTATTTAACTAGTTACAACTTGTAGCCTAGATTTAAAATACATATATTTTTTAGAATATTAATAGTATCTAATGTTTTTTTATCATTATTCTTTTTGAATTAGTTCACTTTTAAAATATAAACCATTTAAAATTAAAATTTTAAGAAAAATAATTAAATTGAATAAAAAATAAAATAAATATCATAATTTTTATGACATGATTTATTCTCTCCTATCATAAAAATAAAATATTTAATGTTTGTTATAAATTAATAGATTACATACAAAAACATCATTTTTATATGTTGTACATTCAAATATGTATTCGATAGATTCGATAGATCTCTATCTTGCCAAAAGCCCATCTCCTTAGAGAATCAATATCAGGCCTCCTACCTTGGAATTGTTTTACAAGATTCCACAACCCATATTTAAAGATATTATAGGGATATGGATCTGGTTTGATAGATGAGAGGTATCGAAGAGGGTTTCAGATCCTCCATTACCACCAACGGGTACTTTTGCAAATGAAGGTGCACTAGGAGGGATGGGGTCCTCCCCATAGGTTCTATTGGTCCCACCTTTGAGCTTACCAAGATCCCACTCCTCCCATTCAAACAAAAATGAGGGGTCATGAGAGTCAAATAGATCCACCTTCATGAACTTAGCTTCTTCAACAATGGTATCAAAGCTGCCCAACTAGGTATCCACTTCCTCTAGAATGCTCATCTTCGTCCTCTACAATGCTCCTCTAAAATCCTAATCTGTAGGGTTATGCCTAAGGGGTTGGACTCAAAATTTACTTGTAAAAAATGGTCAATCCTAATCAAAATCAAGGTGAATCATGGAGAATCCTAACCAAATCAAATCGAGCATCTTCATACAAAAATTTGGGGTATTTGAAACCCTAAAATGTAAGGTCAAATTTGGGACCACTTTTTACCTATTAAATAATTGAATAATTTAATAAAAACACACCATGAGATCGAGATTGAAAAATATTTTCAACAAGTACAAATATGCCCATGTTTGGATATATATTGTGGCAAATTGAACCTACAAAAAAGTAGTTTCTGGAAATTTTATATGAATGATCCGAAATCGGTGTTCCACATATTCACCAATTTCTAATTTTGGAAATCCTAATATTTGCCAAATTTATAAATATTCACCACTATGCATAACCCTTCTAATCTGCCTCCTCTACAATGCTCCTCTAAACCTAATCTACATCCTTTGCAATGCTCCTATAATACACTAATCTATCTTCTCTATAATGCTCCTTTGAAATCCAAATCTACCTTCTTTGCAATGCTCCTATGAAACCCTAATCCACCTCCTTTGTAATGCTCCTCTAAAATACTTTTTATTGCTCTAAAACTATGTGAGGGTTGTGGCTAGAATTGAATTTTGCACATGAATGAAAACCTGATTTTGTTTGTGCAAATTGTATCTTTTGGAAACCCTCACATGGATGCAAGGTAATAGTTGAAACCTTAGCGAACAAAAATAGTGCGAGTTTATGAAAAAAAATAGCAATTGGATATATTTTGAAGACTAACAAGAAACCTCCTTAACAATAAGTGAGGCTAAAATCCTTGTGTGGTACGAACACAAATAGATCGACAGATTACCCATGCTATTAAGGATCGTAGGGGAGGTTGTGTGTGAACAGTCTGGATCTCCATTATTTAACTAGTTACAAATTGTAGCCTAGATTTAAAATACATATGTTTTGTAGAATATTAATAGTATCTAATGTTTTTTTATCATTTGTCTTTTTGAATTAGTTCACTTTTAAAATATAAACCATTTAAAATTAAAATATTAAGAAAAATAATTAAATTGAATAAAAAATAAAATAAATATCATAATTTTTATGACATGATTTATTCTCTCCTATCATAAAAATAAAATATTTAATTTTTGTTATAAATTAATAGATTACATACAAAAACATCATTTTTATATGTTGTACATTCAAATATTTATTCAAAAATTATTGTTAAAGTTCTTTAAAAAATATTTTTCATACATCTTAGGTTATTTAGGCTCTATACATGATAACCCTTGCCTCCTTGAGTCTTACTCAAAAGTGGCATCCCTTTTGGGATGTTTTCCACAAATAAACAAAAATAGGCTCTATACATTTTAGATAAAAAACTCATATTTAAAATTGACTCCCCAAACCTAACAACCACCCAAGAGCATAGACCAACCCACCATCCAATAGGGTGTAAAGAAGAATTTTTTATTCAACTTTATTTTTGAGGCACTAACAATTTTGCTTTATTTTTACATAAGATTGCAAGGGCAAAAAATACATCAAGATGCACATAACAAAACCCCAATCCCCTAGATCACAGGTGAGGGCAATACACCAAGCATATTCCTTAAGAATGGAAACCACAAAGGAGAAAAAGCACTAGCTCCCCAAAAATGAAACCCTAGAGAGGATCACTCAAACACAAAGAAAAAATCTTCCATGTAGAAAGACAATTAAAAGACCTACTAGATAGGTAGACCGAATGCTTCAAAAGCAACAATTGTCAGTAATCACAAAGGTAAATTATCTTTTAAAATTCTAAATTAGCCACTATCCACCCCCAAATTTGCCATAACATGAGTAGCTTAGTTACCTTCCCTATAAACATGTTGAATTTTATCTTCTAGCATACCTTCTAGTATCTTTGAGGCGCTCTTAATAATATTCAAGATGAAACAATTGTTACTTTTTCTAGTTTGCAAATACTAAATGATGTTCAAGGAGTCACCTTGAACGAGAAGTCTTCTGAAGCCTCTCTCAAAGCCCTAATGAACACCCAATAAAATTACCTTAGCTTTAACTAGGTGATTGGTTTAATTACCATAATCTTCAACATAAATCTAAATGACCTCACCATTATAATTTATGACAACACCCCTCCACTAGCCCTCTTGAAGTTACCTTTGGCAACCCCATAAAAATTTAAAATAACTCACCCTTTAGCTGGTTTATGTCATCTCATAGCCAATATTTTTTGAACAATGGATATAAAAGAAAAAGATCCTAGATTCAATTTCCAACTAATAGAAGATCTATTTTCCACAACTTTATCCCTACTATTTCTAGCAGCAAAGATAGTCAGGTTATTCTTAATAGAAACTTAATAATTCTAAAGATAATGGATTCATCCCTAGTAATATCCTTGAAATTTATTTTGTTTCTCTTCCACGATATGCCTCATAAAAAATAAGGAAGAACTAGATTCCACACCCTATTGAGGTTGTGATTGATGAAGAGGGATTTCCACTAAATGAAAAATTTCTTGAAATTTCACAACAATGTCCACTTGATAGAAAATGAATCTAGTAAATAATTGAGCACCTTATTTGAAAAATCATAGTGGATTAATAGATGATCCAAAAATTCAACATCCTTAGAATATAAGAGACAAATATTGGGAAGATGGAAGTTTTTCTTACATTAATTATCAATAGTCAGAATTATATTTTGATCTAGGAGTGTGTGTGTGTGTTGTGTGTGTGTGTATGTGTGTGTGTTAATTAGAGAAAAAAATCTTTATTCACTCACATAAAATGCAGTAACTGTGCCCACACATTTTCTTGCCACTAGCTTCATAGACATCTTGAAGACTGCAAACAAAAACACATTCTTCAATTGGATTTAATTGATCACCAAATACAATATGCCTTTCAAACGTTGTCTCCACTACAGAATGAAATGCATCGATGGCTAAAAATGATCCAAAGCAAGCATGCATTCATAGATTAATGTTGCCAGCGATGGCTATAAGGAGCCAAGTAAGCAAGCGTTCGTTAGGAGAGAGTAGAACAAATAGGCATACGAGGAGAACAATAAAATATGGAAGAAAATTACCACCAATGGGTACTTTTGCAAATAAAGGTACACTAGGAGGGATGGGGTCCTCCGTATAGGTTCTATTAGTCCCACATTTGAGCTTACCAGGATCCCACTCCTCCCATTCAAACTAAAAGGAGGGGTCATGAGATTCAAATAGATCCACCTTCATGAACTTAGCTTCTTCAGTAATGGGATCAAAGTTGCCCAACTAGGCATCCACTTCCTCTACAATGCTCCTCTAAAATCCTAATCTATAGGGTTATGCATAAGAGGTTGGACTCAAAATGTACTTGTAAAAAAATGGTGAATCCTAATCAAAATCAAGGTGAATCATGGAGAATCCTAAGCAAATAAAATCGAGCATCTTCACACAAATTTTTTGGGTATTTGAAACCCTAAAATGTAAGGTCAATTTTGGGACCACTTTTCACCTATTAAATCATTTTATAATTTTATAAAAACACACCATTAGATCAGGATTGAAAAGAGCTTTTCAATGAATACAAATATGCCTATGTTTGGATATATATTGTGGTAAATTGAACCTACAAAAAAATAGGTTCTAAAAATTTTAGATGAATGATCTGACGTTAGTGTTCCTCATATTCACCAATTTCTAATTTTTAAAATCCTAATATTCGTCCAATTTATAAATATTCACCACTATGCATAACCCTCCTAATATGCCTCCACTACAATGCTCCTCTAAACCTAATTTACATCCTCTGCAATGCTCCTCTAAAACCCTAATCTATTTCCTTTATAATGCTCCTCTGAAATCCTAATCTACCTTCTTTGCAATGCTCTTATATAACCCTAATCCACCTCATTTGTAATGCTCCTCTGAAACCCTTTTTATTGCTCTAAAAATTTGTGAGGGTTGTGGCTAGAATTTACTTTTGCAAATGAATGAAAACCTGATTTAGCTTGTGCAAATTGTATCTTTTGGAAACCCTCACATAGATGCAAGGTAATAGTTGAAACCTTAGCGAACAAGAACGGTGCGGGTTTATGAAAAATAACAGCAATTGGATATATTTTGAATAGGAACAAGAAACCTCCTTAACAATAAGTGAGGTTAAAACCCTTGTGTGGTACGAACACAAAAAAATCAATGGATGACCCATGCTATTGAGGATTGTAGGGGAGTTTGTGTGTGAATAGTCTATATCTCCACTATTTAACTAGTTACAACTTGTAGCCTAGATTTAAAATACATAAATTTTGTAGAATATTAATAGTATCTAATATTTTTTAATAATTTGTCTTTTAGAATTTGTAGACACCAAAACAGCACCAATCCGATTATGTGACTACAAACACTGATCGATTTGACAAACACAGCCCCCAAGGCAGCCCTCAGAGGTCAAACAGTGGTCCTAACCACTTTCATAGCAATTTTGTAAGGTCAAGAAGCAATTTGGCACATTTAGACACTTTGCTCAGTATTCGTCTCACCCAGGGACGAATACTAACTAGGATTCGTCTCACCTAGGGACGAATTCTGAAATTGTCCCTGGTCAGGACGAATTCCAGGTTTAACGGGCAAAAATAAAAATGCCGCCAAGTGGTAGCCAAGGATAGTCAATTATTGCCTCCTACCATGCATGCGCGTGTAGGTGGGTAGGTTGGCAGTTAGTGGACTATCACAAGGGTAGTCATGGAAGCCCAAGTCAGGGAGGAGTCTCCTCCCTCTTGGGAAGGCATGGCCGCCACATGGCATCCCTACATGCCCCTCCAAAGAGACCCCATGGGTCTATAAAAGGGTGGAATTTCCCACCCAAAAAGAACAGATTGGAGGCATTTTCAAGCAACGAAGTGCTGCCCAATTGAACACCCACTTGCATCCTTTTTTGATTCGCCTTCTCACATCCATTAATATCTTTCACAAGGGAGGTTATTGGGTGGCTTTTGGAAGTGTGGATCTAACCCAAATCCAAAATTTGACCACCTTAAACCACCAATTTGCCGACACCCCAACCTAAGAGGTTTTGGGCCCATCCCTAGTGGATTGGCATCGAAATCAAGTGCCAACGGTGGGAGGCCCACTTGGGCATCCCGCATTTGTTTAAGTTTCATTCTAAAGTATTCTAGATCATTTGTTCATGTTGCATTTTATGTTATTCTATTTAGTTAACTCATAGCTTCAATTCCATAACATTTTGATTAGATTTCACCATGCCTTTTGTCGCTTTGTTGTCCCACTAACTTGCAGGTGGCGATATCAAATTCCCGAGGATAGAGGCCAAATTTGGAGAATCCGACCATCTGGGTCATCCCAAAATGGCCCCAATTACATAACCCCTCTATTTGCAGGTGTTTTGGAGGTCCCGAGAGTCGACATTGGAGCAGTATCACTTCGGATTTTCTAACACAGTCGAATTCGTCCCACCCAGGGACGAATAGCAGTTGAAATTCGTCCTTCCCAGGGATGAATTCTAGTTGAAAGTAGATTGGCCGATTGTTTCAATGGTAGTGGCCCTCTGGTAGTTTCTTCTATCCTCTGTCAGGTTTTCAGGTTATTTAGATTCATTTTACTCACTACTTTAGACAATCGTTTATGTGCATCTTTTGTCAATTTCAAAGAACGAACTTTCCTCTTTGTCACAGGTGCTACTAACGCCTTGTTTATTTCTTTGATTGTAGGAGGAGCAGCAAGAAGTGAGGATTCATCAGCATAAGCGATGGAAACACTTTGGCCCGCCCATTTCAAACGTGGGCATGCGGAAGAGGGATCATTGATCACGATTGTAACCAAATCCATTTAACGCTCCTAACCCCTAAAAAGGGAGGAGGCAATTTTGTAACCGAGGTTAAAGAGTTTAATAAAAGGGATGTGACTTCTCTAAATTCTTGTATCTCGTTTCAATCAATTTGCCTCTTTCGTTTAATGCACTTCATATTCTAGGACTTAAGCGTTATTTTGATTTGAATGCATCGAAGTAGTTTTCCTTTCTAAAGCTTCCGGAATCTCATGCTTTCAGTGGCGATCACGGTGGGACCCTGTCCCCTAGTTTTAAGATCAAATAACTGATCCATTTTTGTGTTTTGTGCTTGACAGGTACAAGTTTTTTTAAAGCAGACTGTTATTCGTCTCTGACTGTGATGAATACCTTACTGTAATTCGTCTGACCCTGAGACAAATTTTAAATTCGTCTCTGGCAAGGACGAATTCTGTTCTGTAATTCGTCTCACAGAGGGACGAATTTTTGTCTGTAAATTTTTAGAGCCGAAGATCAGAAACAGCAAGTCCGGGCAGAAAAGAGGTAAAGTTCCAAACTGTCTTTGTCATTTTTCTGATTTTTTGCTTTCATTTTTTTGTCAATTCTTGCGTGCTTAAAGAAAATAGTGGTTGATTGCATGTTTCATTTTTCTAAGTAAAATAAACCACACACACATCACGTGGCATGTTTTAAACCAAGGAGCTGGTCGTAAGACCCCAGCCCTTGAGCAAGACCAACGGTGGGTTCATCACCACCTTGGCTTAGCTTTGCATCCATTTCCCCGATTGTCACTTTTGTTAGGCATAGATCCTAACGAAAGCTGACCGAGTGTTGCTGGGGTGATTCCCATGCGCGCGAGGATAAGTCTTCTATGGTAGGTGTCATTAACAGGACAATCCCCCCTTCCATACCGCCTATGTTCCACGTACCATCTGCTCTCACGTACCTATAGTTTCCCTCTCGTAAGGGCGGGTATATAGAGAGGTTGGTATATCGGTCCGAAAATGGTATATTGAAGGGGCGACCATTTATGGGAGTCATATGAGCCAACATTATGCATTTAAACGTTCTTCAAAACTTGCAAAAACAAAACAAAACATCAAAATGCACTAAACCAGTTTAGGACACACTATTAATCCTTAAAAGAGATAATCACCGTTTGTGTATGTGTGTGTTCATTTCTGCTTAGTGTAACAAAAAGAAAAAAATCATCATAAACAAAGATAAAAATCTATGCATTTTGCCACTCGTTCCAAAAATCTCCAAGGATTCCCCCAATCGCTTGGTCATCCCCAAAAGGCCCCAAAGGTGTCCATGAACCCTTTGGTCAACCCAAAAGCACCCCAAAGGTGCCCATAAGTGATGCAAGACCATCCAACAAAATATGGGAAATCTTATATTTTTCCCTAAATTTTAGTGCATGTTGCCGAGGCCATAACTTCTCAACCGTAGCTCCGATTGACTTGAAATTTTATAGGGAGTTAGTTGGGATAATTTTAAATTACCCATAAAACCAGTTTTTAGGGCCAAATTCCATCATCTAGGGCCCCGAAATTAGGTTTTAAAATTGCTCACCTAATTTTTTACGCTTTTTGAGCTGTTTGGAGGTCAATATCTCCTAATGTATTTATATTTAGGACTTGAAACTTCATTTTTGTCTTATCTATTGTAAGAGGGATGCGCACGCCAATTTTGGGCCCCATCTGACTCACTTTCAATTTTAGGGTTTTTAGAGAGACATCGTCATGGTGCTCACCCGCGGCCAAGCCCAATCACGGGCGGATGCTACGGGGAATATCCAAGGAGGAACAAGTCACCTCCAATATAGCCCCAAGGATTTGGTCATACCACCTTGGCGGCCTAACACACAAGGCAGTCCCCTCCGTGCCCCGACGGAACGGGACTATAGGGGCACCTCTTCTAGGAGCACTCCTATTCAGCATAGCACTCAGCACACACCCTTCCATGAGGGGTACATCCATAGGAGAGCTCCCTTAGATGCTCGCTATGAGCGGTCACCGCGTGATGAAGTGCTAGGTCAACATAGGGTTCAATGGGAGGAACCACATCATTACACTATCCCTCCTTCACCCCCTCTAGTTGTCAGGACTACAAAGACAAATCTAGAGCACAAGGCTCCTCAGGCGGGGCAAGCTAACTCCACCCGTCCCATTTTCACTTATGAAAGAGAGCATGAGGAAAACCCCTACCTTCCTTAAGAGCAATATACAGTGTAGGAGCAATACGCCTCCGCACATGCTATCTATCAGGACCACTCACTGAGGCCAAAGCCCCAAGGGAATGCCGCTACCCCCAACAGAGGGAGGCGGCCTATAGAGATCTTGGATCACTACGACCGAGATAGATATGTCAGAGAGGCATCTAGGCCTTCTAGACATGAGGCGGTAGGACCAACTATCTTAGAATCTATCAAGCATTTCGCACATCGGATGCAACTCACGCAACTTGAGCTAGAACGACAACAGTTAGAGCAATGGTATCTTCTAAATAAAGAGCACCTTCAACACCAGAAGGATGAGTTGTTCCAACACACTATGCAGGAGAGGACTCCAACCCCTCACACACATAAGACAAAACATTATGAGAGGCACAACCCTCGGGTGCGAGACAAGTCTCCGCGACCTCATCAAGCATCGCCCCCAATGCCTCCTAGACATGAGCGGGAGGCCACTCCTATAACCAATGATGGGCACCTTCCTCAGGAACCCACTCAGGTTTATGGGCCACCCTTAGAAATTCATCAAGAAGCCTCTAAAGAATCTGAGCAAGGAGAAGAGCGGGATGAAATGCCCTACCAAGGCATGGGGGGTGCTATCTGGCCACCCCTCCATAGGCCCCAAGTTCCTCAACAAGAACCAACCAAAGAGGAGGAGCTCAAACCTCCCGATACATGCAAAGCGCTAGAGCACTTAGAGTCGGTAGAGACCAAGATTTTGGAGCTCCCAAGGCCCAACTTACATGAGGCTCCTTTCGAAGAGGATCAACCTTTAACCGTAGGGCTACTCGATGATGCAGTCCTCCATGTCTCAAAATCTCCAGATTATGATGAGTTGTACTCACTGGTCGAAGGTGAGGATAAAACAGAGATAGCCCACAGCAATCACATGCGACAACATCGACATCCCATAAATATCGATGAAGCATGTCAACAGATAAACATAATACTAGGGCATGAGTGGCACGTTAACCCATCGCAGTGGGACCAAGCGTTACGTCCGCCACTTTGGGCATACAGAGATCAACTTTCGCCCAGAGATCCCATAGCAATATCAATGTCGAGGGCAGATCCTGCCCTCATCTCTGTGCATAGGGCTGATCCATTCATGCCAATCCCTATAGAGCCAGATCTAGAGTACAAAGACCATCAAGCTAGGGGTACCTCTATCCCCTGAAGAGCAAGCCAAAATCTCCAAGGATTCTATAATCGCTTGGTCAATCCCAAAGGCTCCAAGGATTACTATAATCGCTTGGTCAATCCCAAAGGCTCCAAGGATTATCGCAATCGCTTGGTCATCCCAAAGGCTCCAAGGATTATCACAATCGCTTGGTCAATCCCAAAGGTTCCAAGGATTATCATAATCACTTGGTCATCCCAAAGGGTTCAAGGATTATCGCAATCGCTTGGTCATCCCAAAGGCTCCAAGGATTATCGCAATCGCTTGGTCAATCCCAAAGGTTCCAAGGATTATCACAATCGCTTGGTCATCCCAAAGGCTCCAAGGATTATCACAATCGCTTGGTCATCCCAAAATGCTCCAAGGATTCTATAATCGCTTGGTCAATCCCAAAAAGGCTCCAAGGATTCTTGCAATCGCTTGGTCAATCCCAAAAATGCTCCAAGGATCCATAAAATTGCTTGGTCAATCCAAAAATGCTCCAAGGATCCCTAAACCCTTTGGTCAACCCCAAAAGCTCCAAGGATTCCCACAATGGATTGGTACCCAAAATCCCAAAGGTGCAACTTGGTCACCAACGCCCAAGGTCATCCTTTGGTCAACCAAAAGCTCCAAGGGTTCCCACGATCGCTTGGTCAAAAATCAAGAAAATTCAAAAACAACAAAAATCATCAAAAACAACAAAAAAATTTGCATCTCATTTCTAGGCATACTCAAATTCATCAATAGAGAGCTCTTCTCACACCTCATCTTCATATTCACAAAAATCAATCCATCAAAAATACAAAAATACATAGCTGCATTAAAGCATTGCATCCATACATTGCATATTTGTGGCCATACGGGTCAAAGGCACCATAGGCTATAATTGCTTTGCTAGTCCATCTTGTTCCATTTTACAAAAACAACAAAAACACCATGCATTGCTTTTTACCACACTAGAGTCGGTGGTCTTTTAATGTATCAAGAGTTTTCGTGATTCAGTCATCATTTTGCTCTTTAGCCATGTAATGTATCAAGTCAACAGATTTTACGAAGGTAGAGTTACACTTGAAATACGCCTTGTTACGTAACATCCCAACACAAATTAAAACACATAAAAATTCCCAAGTTGTGTGAACGAAAGATGAAACCTGCATAGTAATCCAGGTCGCCTTAAGTGAAACGGTTATCTTGCTCATCCCCCCGTGCGAATGGTTCTAGAATGCTGAGAATTGACAAAAGGACAAGCTCTTTCCTATCCATTCACCTCCATATACAGTGGTTTTCACCACTACCAAATCCCAATCATAGTTGGTTCCCAAAGTTGTAAGGATTCGTACTACACGTCCCTTCCAAGGATGGGTAGTCATCCCCAAGACCTAAAAGGATCAACGCCATTCATAAACAAAATTCCAACAAATCATCATCCTAACACTTTCCATTCACCTTTGGTCTCCAAGTTGTAAGGATTTGTACTATCTGCCCCTAACCAGGATGGGTAGTCATCCCCAAGGCCTAAAAGATCAATGCCCTTACTCCATAATCTCCATCACCCCCTTGGTCCCCAACGTCGTAAGGATTCGTACTACACGTCCCTACAAAGGATGGGTAGTCGTCCCCAAGTCCACAAGGATCAAGGCCACTCACAAGCTCAAACTCACAATACTCAAAATACAAAATCAAATAATAGTGGTTATCACTACTATTCAAAATCCTTGCTCAAAAAGAATTAATAGAAAATAAACGGTGATTTTCATCACTATATGGACGAGCAACTTTCCAAATCATTCAGCCAACAAATATCCCGAACTTGAATCCCCGGAATTCTCAGCATTCAAAAACCATCTAGGTGATCCTCATTACAGGTTTGGTTGACAGCCTATCTGGCAATGGTGGTATCCTACCCGCATGACGATATGTCTGTCACATTTGCTTTGCGTGTGTGCGGACCAATGTTTGCATAAGGATGAGCTAGCTTATGGTATCCTGGATAACACCGCAGATTAATCTAACTAAATACAACAAAGGAGTTAGTGGAGCTAATTAGGTGATCCTCAGTACAAGTTCGGTTGAAAGCCCATCTGGCACTGGCGGTATCCTGACAAATACCACATAAATGAACTCAATTGCACACACAGGGATGTGAAATAGCTTGGTCAAAAAAAGAGTTCGATTCATACCTTGGTCAAAAAGTCTTGTAAGACAAAGTACAGTCGTGGCTAGTGAGTTAAAACCGTCTGAGTCTCAGAAAACCTTAGCTACATTTCTAAACCAACTGCGCTACTTTTCATCCTTACAATACCATCAAAAAATACAAAAAAAGAAAAACCACATGTATACATACAAAGTCATGCATCACAGCAATCGCCTAAAAGACAAAATAATAGAGTTCTAAATAGTCTATGGTGCCATAGCCAAACATCACAAATTCTATCCATCCATTTCATTTCTACATATCACATATAAATCAAAAACATTTGCATTCATCACAACATATGCATCCATCAAAATAAATCAACATACAACAATCGCATTTATCATACCATATGCATACATCAATATAAAGTAGCATGCATCCATCAACATCAATCATTATGCATAAAATCATGACATATACACAAAGAAAGAAAATCAAAACAACAAAAACATCACAAAAATGCAACACAAAAACATAGCAATAAGCATTGCCGGACACAAGTGCTCTTGCACTTAACCTCTTGGCATAGAAAATTGATGTCGGGGTTCAAATTGTCATTCTCCTACTTCCCCAAGAAGGCTACCATAGCCGGACCGCTCCACGGGAAGACGGGTTTTCGACGATTTCACCCCATTATGGCATCACCAAAAGGGTTAACACCCACCAAAAATAGGTCCAAATGTTGGAAAAATTGCACATGCTTAACGATAAACCATCTAAAGGCACCCTTGCACAAGTCATCTTGGGTCAAGCGACTCATCGCTTTTCTCACGAAGGTCATTCCCTCATCGATTCGTCGCTTGAGGGGGTAGTCACACTTAGTCACCAATCAACAAACACACACCCAATTAAGGAAAATGACATGCATTCAAAGAATCATTGACAAAGACAATTACGCTCCTGCTTGGGGCAGTAAACAAGCAATAACAATCAAATTGATCAAACACTTGGCATTCGTGAATCATGAACACAAGGTTCCCCTATGGACAAAAGGTTGCGCCCTTTGCCTAATCATGACTGATCAATGTCCAAGCTCAAGTCACACCTCACCAAAATAGGTTAATACTTGAAATCAAATTCCTTAGCTCGTCAGAAGCAAGGATTCAAGAATGCACGCCCTTTCCATGCTTGGGGCATCAAAATTTGATTAGGTTACCAAGAAACCCTAATCATTAGTGCTTTGGCTATCTATTTTTGCTCGACGCTGCGCCATGCACAACGCATCCCAAAAAGGGGCATCTGTAGACACCAAAACAGCACCAATCCGATTATGTGACTGCAAACACTGATCGATTTGACAAACACAGCCCCCAGGGCAGCCCTCAGAGGTCAAACAGTGGTCCTAACCACTTTCGTAGCAATTTTGTAAGGTCAAGAAGCAATTTGGCACATTTAGACACTTTGCTCAGTATTCGTCTCACCCAGGGACGAATACTAACTGGGATTCGTCTCACCCAGGGACGAATTCTGAAATCGTCCCTGGTCAGGACGAATTCTAGGTTTAACGAGCAAAAAGAAAAATGCCGCCAAGTGGCAGCCAAGGATAGTCAATTATTGCCTCCTGCCATGCATGCACGTGTAGGTGGGTAGGTTGGCAGTTAGTGGATCGTCACAAGGGCAGTCATGGAAGCCCAAGTCAGGGAGGAGTCTCCTCCCTCTTGGGAAGGCATGGCCGCCACATGGCATCCCTGCATGCCCCTCCAAAGAGACCCCATGGGTCTATAAAAGGGTGGACTTTCCCACCCAAAAAGGACAGATTGGAGGCATTTTCAAGCAACGAAGTGCTGCCCAATTGAACACCCATTTGCATCCTTTTTTGATTCACCTTCTCACATCCATTAATCTCTTTCGCAAGGGAGGTTATTGGGTGGCTTTTGGAAGCATGGATCTAACCCAAATCCAACATTTGACCACCTTAAACCACCAATTTGCCGACACCCCAATCCTAAGAGGTTTTGGGCCCATCCCTAGTGGATTGGCACCGAAATCAAGTGCCAACGGTGGGAGGCCCACTTGGGCATCCCGCATTTGTTTAAGTTTCATTCTAAAGTATTCTAGATCATTTGTTCATGTTGCATTTTATGTTATTCTGTTTAGTTAACTCATAGCTTCAATTCCATAACGTTTTGATTAGATTTCACCATGCCTTTTGTCGCTTTGTTGTCCCACTAACTTGCAGGTAGCGACATCGAATTCCCAAGGATAGAGGCCAAATTGGGAGAATCCGACCATCTGGGTCGTCCCAAAATGGCCCCAATTACCTAACCCCTCTATTTGTAGGTGTTTTGGAGGTCCCGAGAGTTGACATTGGAGCAGTATCACTTCGGATTTTCTAACATAGTCGAATTCGTCCCACCCAGGGACGAATAGCAGTCGAAATTCGTCCTGCCCAGGGATGAATTCCAGTTGAAAGTAGATTGGCCGACTGTTTCAATGGCAGTGTTTCTCTGGTAGTGTCTTCTGTCCTCTGTCAGGTTTTTAGGTCATTTAGATTCACTTTACTCACTATTTTAGACAATCGTTTATGTGCATCTTTTGTCAATTTCAAAGAACGAACTTTCCTCTTTGTCATAGGTGCTACTAACACCTTGTTTGTTTCTTTGATTGCAGGAGGAGCAGCAAGAAGTGAGGATTCATCAACATAAGCGACGGCAACACTCTGGCCCGCCCATTTCAAACGTGGGCATGCGGAAGAGGGATCATTGATCACGATTGTAACCAAATCCATTTAACGCTCCTAACCCCTAAAAATGGAGGAGGCGATTTTGTAACCGAGGTTAAAGAGTTTAATAAAAGGGCTGTGACTTCTCTAAATTCTTGTAACTAATTTCAATCAATTTGCCTCTTTCGTTTAATGCACTTCATATTCTAGGACTTAAGCGTTATTTTGATTTGAATGCATCGAAGTAGTTTTCCTTTCTAAAGCTTTCGGAATCTCATGCTTTCAGAATTAGTTCACTTTTAAAATATAAACCATTTCAAATTAAAATTTATTTTAAAATATAAACCATTTCAAATTAAAATTTCAAGAAAAATAATTAAATTGACTAAAAAATAAAATAAATATCATAATTTTTATGACATGATTTATTCTCTCCTATCATAAAAATAAAAAATTTAATTTTTGTTATAAATTAATAGATTACATACAAAAACATAATTTTATATGTTGTACATTCAAATATTTATTCAAAAATGATTGTTAAAGTGCTTTAAAATATATTTTTCATACATATTATGTTATGTAGGCTCTATACATGATACCCCTGCCTCCTTGGGTCTTACTCAAAAGTGGCATCCCTTTTGGGATGTTTTCCACAAATTAAAAAAAAATTAGGCTCTATACATTTTAGACAAAAAACTCATATTTAAAATTGACTCTATAATACAATAATTTATTGGCTTATTAGCCACTCACTATCTTGTTATATATTTTAATATTTTACTTCATATAGATATATGTATGTAAATTTTATTTTATAAAGAATACAATACAAAAGAGAAATCTACACTAAGAATGCTTCAAATAATCTCTTAATATTTTTATCAAATTTTAAGTGCATGTCATATTAAAGAGTAATAAAATTGATATAACAAGTTTCCCTAGTCTAAAGGAGGACTTATTACCTTATAATCACCCATGAATAAAATAATTTTTCTAATAATATATTATGGAAATTATACAAGTATGAGGTCATTCATCTAGGTTTGTTACTTATGAATATTTTGGAAAAGTATAATTAAGAATATTACAATGGTAAGAGTTAGATAATTACATGTTAGAGCTTATTGATATAATGGTATGCTTATTTTTTATTTGGTGAAAGAAGGGATTTTTGAAAGGGTCCCCAAATATTTTACAAATAAAAAGCAAAAGCTTCCAAATAGAACACTCAAAATCTATAGAAAATAACTATCCCACCTAGTGGGACATACCACAAGACAAGTCACACCCTCAACAATAGGACTACAAGAAGAAATAAAATAAGAACAAAGCGAACCTGGAGAAGACAAAATAAACCAAGAACCAAAAGATCTCAAATTGTGATATGACCAAAAATCCTATAGGTCATACATCCATACCACATTGTGGGACATGAAATATGATAAGGGAAAACCCATAAAATTGCCCATATCCTAAGACCAAAAAAAATAATCATGAAGGAATCCTCAATCCTCTAGTACGAGATCTCTAGCTGAATATTTTAAAATCTTTGACCCTTTCAAATCCTACTGATCCCACCTCATCATTATTTTGATTTCTTGAGCACATCCAGATGTAATGGTATCATAGGGTTTTTCGAGTTACATCCATGTTTATTAGAAGATAATAATTATCAAAATAATAAGTGATGCATTTTTATTACAAGATAAGCATAAGGTGATGAAATATATTACATAAGTGATGCATTCTAAACAAAAGAGAAAATAATCCAAGATGTTGATGATGAAACAGGTCTATAGTGAAAATAATATTACAAGTAACATGTGGCCTATAAAATATGCTTCTCAAAAATAGAGATCAATGGAATATGTTAAAGTAGTTTAATTTAGCAACAATACTACAAGATTTTAAGGGATAAAAGTCATCTATTTTTTAATTCTATAATATATTTGTAAAGGAATTTATTTGATGGATGGTGTAATTAATATAGAATATGGAATAGTTTTAAAGCAAAAATATTATAAATTAAAAATGACTTCATCTAAATGGATGTAAAATACATGCAATATAGTACATCCTTCTATACTTCATCATGGAATAACACTTAGATATTGTAAATTAAAATGATGATGATCTGAATGGATGTAAAATACATGGGATATAGTATATTCTTCTAAGCTAAAAAAAATAGACTAGGTACGAAATATTTTTATAATTAGCTAATGAAAAGGACTAAGGTTACATAAATGAGTTACAAAAAAAATAGCTTAGGCAATTGTATCTCCTTATCATTGATGTGTATACCAGATATGGTCTATTTAAGAACAAATAGATGGCCCTAAATTATATAATTTTTTTATATCTTGTGTTTTACAATTTCATAAATATTGTAACTTGAAATGATTGTATTTGTAAGAATTTTATTCCCTATGCTTTTAGTTTGAAATTTATATCTAGTATTTGATATAATTATGAAAATACCTTCTTATTTTATCATCTTACATGATTTGTCTCTATTATGTTTTTTATTTATTTTTTAAAGTAATATTTTTTATACACATCTATTATAAGGATTAAATTCAGGTCACATCACCGATAATACAAGTGGCTTCTATTCTGGTAGACCACACTCACGGGTATGTATGTATCTAGTAAGTATTGGACTTAGACTTCTTCCAGTTTTTTCATCCATATATAAAAATCATATTGGTAATTGTAGATATTAAACTTAAAATATTAGTAGAAATAAAACTATAATTAAAATTATATCTTTTACATTTTAAATATTCCCTTGTAGATAGCTTTGTATTTTTATATGTTATCTCTTAGTTTTAACTTAATGTGATTTTTCATATTTAGTTGACAATACACACACATATATTTTAAATTGTCCATATATGACTATAATATCTAATAATAAAATTAAGAAATATCTTCCTAATTTCACCAAAATATTACAAGATATAAAATATGACTCTGTTGAATCACTAATTTGCTTAGTGGTAAGTAGAGTATGGTCACTATGAAGAGATCAAGGTTCAATCAATGATTCTTATGGTCTTAGGTCATTGTATACATGCATAGCATCTTCAAAATAAAATCTCCATGATTTTTTTAAGAAGATAACTACAATTTCTAAGAATAAAATTAAGAAATATCTTTCTTGTTTCATAAAAATATTATAAGATATAAAATATCACTATATTGAACCATTGATTTGACTAGTGTCAAGTGGAGGAAAATCAGTATGAAGTGGTCAATGATCAACATTTCGATAATTTTCCTCCCAGTATTAGGCAATTGTTTACATGCATACCATCTCCAAAGTAAAAATATCCATTCTTTTTTTTAAAAACTCACTTACACAACCATGCACACACAACCCATTATTTTTTAAAACTGGTTTCATGGAAGATATCTCAAATTCCTAACCATTGCACTATCCCACACAAACAAAAATCTCCATAACTAAGAACCATGTAATAATCATCCTCTATGTGGTGTAGATACTAATAATACAAGTTTAATGTTAAACTATAACTTATTTTCTTTATAAAAACATTGATAATTAATTGTATTAAAACTCATATTTTGCATTAGTATCATTATTTTTGCTCTATATGTATTAAACCCAATTGTATATGATATTATCTTATTATCATATTTTTGTCTAATAATGGCCACAACGTGAGAATATATAATCATGTTATTATCAATATTTATCTAATACATGAAGTGCAATAGAAGTAAAATATATAACAACATATTACATCATTATTGCAAATGTATTGTCAAGATCTCTTCCTATGATTTCTCATAAAATATCAACTTATATACCTTTTAAAATATGTATATATCTGATTCTTCGTTACAATATCAAATCTAGAAAGAAACATGGTCAATATTCTCTCTCTTCGAAGAATTTTACGTCCAAAGGTGAATTTTCTTGAAATAATTTCTTTTAATATTTATTGCTTAAATGTGTCACTCATTTATTAATTTTTTTGTTTTATTAGATATTTTTATGGTAGTCAATGATTTTAATAATCCCATAATAATTAAATATTTCAAATATTTTAAAAATTAAAATAAACTTTTAAGTAGTATTACTTACATTTAAATATAATCTATTGATTAAATAACCATTTGATTAAGTAGTTTATTGTTTCTCAACTAATATACAACATCAAAGGATTCATTGAATTACTGATTTAGAATTTGTTTAAATGTTATTGCACTAAATTGATAATACAAGCCTAAATTACAAAATAAAACTTATGTGAACTTTAAAAATTTATTTTATTTAATATAAAAATATATATTCAACCATTTTTTTAAGGTTTTTATTAATAAATAAAATTTTAAGATTTTAATTATATTAAACATTCTACATAATACTTAATGGTAGAAGCTTTGTTGCTTAAATAAATCAATTTTCAAAGTAAAAACTAGGGTTCAAATATTATGCTCAAACAATGTATGCATAATTATAAAGATTTCAAATTTTAACAAGCACTGTAAACATATTATACAAATCCTAGTGAACTTTATTTGTAATAAATTCAATTTAATCATGACTAACATAAACATAATTAACAACTCCACTTGATTTGAACAAATAATAGTTTACTATGTTTGATAAATATGTTTATGTCACACTAGTTAAAAAAAAAAAATTATAATAATATTCTGCATAGTGTATCATTAGTTTATGTTTTATCACAATAAAGTTAAAAAATACTACTCTCTAAATAATTATTAAAAACATAAAAACTTTCTCCATAAATTAATTCTAGAACTTGGTTCAAACTGCATTTTAAAAACCTTCAATAAAATCTTAAATTTGTATTGAAAACCACTTTTATACAAAACAATATTTTACATTTAAACATGAAAATAAATTAATTTAAATATTAAATTTTTATAAAATATTAATAAAACATTTATATGCATTTGTAATTTCAAATTTTAAATGCTTTGGCTCAACTACATCTAAATAAAAGCTAACTCTACTTAACGATATTCAATTTTTATTCACGCAAATATCTCCTCTTTCCGAAATTAATCGTTACAGGTTTCCATAAAATTATCAATCCAAAATAAATTGAAAACACCGCCTAAATTATAAGTCGATGCTTATTTTGGAAGAACGTAATACAAACACTGACAATAAAATGAAATGCGTGACAATGCAAGGAAATAATTGCCAATCAGAACAACAATGGAAAAGGACAATTCTAGTCTAGTTCTTCGGCTTGCATTCGGCGGGAAGCGAATAGTTGAAGCGAGGAAGATCAGTGCAGTAGTCATAAAGGAGATAGTTATTGCGAACCCAATCGAGCTGTCCCTGCTGCTTGAAGTTCAAGCTCAGGAAGGGTGCGAGATTCCACCACTAATATGGAGCACTGCTCGAACACAGGCTCAAAAGATCGCCGATTGTCTGCTCGCTACTCATGTCTTCTGTAATTCCACACCCGTAACGTTCCAAATGAATTCCAAATCTATCTCATTATGAAAATCTCCTTCACAATGAAGCTGCGTAGGAAATAACAATTCTCTTACACCGGAAAATAGTAGATCTAGGTATACATGTGTCACTCATATGAATTACCAATTCTTTTACACAGGAAAATAGTAGATCTAGGAGGTATTAAAGTAGAAATAACAATTCTCTTACACTTGAAAATAGTAGATCTAGGTATACATGTGTCACTCATATGAATTACCAATTCTTTTACACAGGAAAATAGTAGATCTAGGTATACATATATGTGCTATGAATGAGATAAGAAGAGGTATTAAAGTAGAGGAAATATTAGAAACAGTATCACATGAAAGTAACAGGGTCAACTATTTCCTGGCATGTATGGCCACTCATCACATAGAAAGTAAGAAGCCTCAAGATTTTTCATACTAACTTCAAAATATATATATATATATATATATATATAAACAATAAATATATAATATTTGATTTTAAATTAATATTAATAAAATAAAAATATTTATTAAGTGTTTAAGTTGTAAAAATTATAATATCAATTAAAAGGAATGTTTTATGTTAAGATTAATCAGAGTTTAAAAAAAAAATAGATACCATGTAATCATTTTTTTAAAATAAGTTTAATTTGATTGATTATAACAACATGCATGTCTATGTCTCTATATATATATATTTAATTTATTTTAGAAAAAAAAAAATTGTTTTTTTAATTATTGTTATTTTTTATTATTTTTATTAATGGTGAAAATTCAAGGATTTGAAAGGTCTTAGAACCTTTTACATTAGAGAAGGTAGAGAATGAAAAGATCATGCCAAAAGAATAGAAGTTAAAACCTAACAACCACCCAAGAGCATAGACCAACCCACCATCCAATATGGTGTAAACAAGATTTTTTTATTCAACATTCTTTTTGAGGCACTAACAATTCTGCTCTATTTTTACGTAAGATTTCAAGGGAAAAAAATACATCAAGATGCACATAACAAAACCCCAATCCCATAGAGCATGGGTGAGGGCAATACACCAAGCATATTCATTAAGAATGGAAACCACCAAGGAGCAAAAGCACTAGCTCCCCAAAAATGAAATCCTGGAGAGGATCACTACAATACAAGGCAAAAATCATCCAAGTAGAAAGACAATGGAAAGACCAACTAGATAGGTAGACCGAATGCTTCAAAAGCAACAATTGTCATTAATCACAAAAGGAAATTATCTTCTAAAATTCTAAATTAGCCACTATCCACCACCAAATTGGCCATAACATGAGTAGCTTAGTTACCTTCCCTATAAGCATGTTAAATTTTAACTTTTGGCATACCTTCTAGTATCTTCTAGGTGCACTTAATAATATTCAAGATTAAACAATTGTTACTCTTTCTAGTTTGCAAATCCTAAATGATGTTCAAGGAGTCACCTTGAACGAGAAGTCTTCTGAAGCCTCTCTCAAAGCCCTAATGAACACCCAAGAAAAGTACCTTAGCTTCAACATGTTGCGAAATCGCGACACATTTTTGTCTGTACAACCTTCCGTGCAATATGTCACGAAATCATGACACTTTTTCGTTCGTACAACCTTCCTTGCAATATGTCACGAAATCGTGACACTTTTTCGTCCGTACAACATTCCTTGCAATATGTCATGAAATCGCGACACTTTTTCGTCCGTACAACCTTCCTTGCAATATGTCGCAAAATCGTGACACTTTTTTGTTCGTACAATCTTTCTTCGCTTTGGACCGCGAAAATGAAACATGTCGCAAAATCGTGACACCTTTTTCTCTCTCCTCTTTCTCTTCGCTTTGGATCGTGAAAATGAAACATGTCACGAAATCGCGACACCTTTTTCTCTCTCCTATTTCTCTTCGCTTTGGACCGTGAAAATGAAACATGTCACGAAATTGCGACACCTTTTTCTCTCTCCTCTTTCTCTTCACTTTAGACTATGAAAATGAAACATGTCACGAAATCGTGACACATTTTTCTCTCTCCTCTTTCTCTTCGTTTTGGACCGCGAAAATGAAACATGTCGTGAAATCATGACATCTTTTTCTCTCTCCTCTTTCTCTTGCAATATGTCGCGAAATCGTGACACTTTTTTTACTTGTCTTTTTATCTTCCAACATGTCGCGAAATCGCGCTAGTTTTTCTTTCTTGCTCTTTCTCTCCGAACATGTCGTGATATCGCGACAGTTTTGCTTTCTTGCTCTTTCTCTCCAAACATGTTGCGATATCGTGAAAGTTTTGCTTTCTTGCTCTTTCTCTCCAAACATGTCGCAATATCGTGATAGTTTTATTTCTTTTCAACATGTCGCGATATCTCGACTGTTTTTCTTTCTTGCCAACATGTCGCGATATCGCGACAGTTTTCTTTCTTCTCAACATGTCACGATATCTCGACAGTTTTTTTTTCTTGTCAAAATGTCGCGATATCGTGACAGTTTTCTTTCTTTTCAACATGTCGCGATATCACGACAATTTTCTTCCTTGTGAATTTTCTTTTGATTTTTAGTATATGGGCCACTTCTATCTTTTGGAAAACCACTGTACATACTCTGAATAACCTCTTAACTCCTGTCCACTACATCAACCGATCAGTATGACTGTGTTGACAACAATGACAATACTATTTCTGCACCTTGCTCAACATAATATGCTTTAATAGCAATCATTATTAGATACACTACATCAAAAATAATCTTTAAGGGTGGTTATTCATCCGCTATCTATGATGGTGTCATAAAAATTTCATGTCCTATGACAGTGGTTATAAACTACCTTCTCAGGGTCTATTAGGGTGGTTAAAAATTGCTTCAAAAATTGCCTTAGTTTATCACTAGGAGGGTAGTTTAAAACTTCCATAGTAGGTTCTATTACGGTGGTTTATAACCACCCTATTCAAATTTATTAGGGTGGTTTAAAACTATCCTCTCAGGGTTTGACATCTTTGACCAACATCGAACCCTAAGAGGATGACTTTAAACCACCATTTTAGGGTCTAATAGGGTGGTTCCCTAAGAGGGTGGTTTATAACCCCCCTCTTAAATCCTAAGCGGGTTGTTTTAAACTACCTTCTTAGGGTCTAAGAGGATGGTTCCCTAAGAGGGTGATTTAAAAATTCCCTTTTAAACCCTAAGAGGGTGGTTTAAAATCACCCTCTTAGGATCTAGCATCGATAGAAGTTCGATCGATACCAAAATATATTGGTTGATTGAGATTTAATATATCTAGAATTTGTAGTTGCAACCCATGTACTTTAATTACCATAATATATTCACTCTTAGTTATTATTTTTAGTACATTGTATATATTGAATCTTATTTGACAATATTAGATTGGAAAATTTTGAATTTTATATGTTTATTCATGACATATGGTTGGTTATATATACAAGTAATATAGAGGGGTGTTAGATTATATTAAATTATTTGGTACATGCCAATGTACCACCTTGGGTATATTTCTATATTAGGATTTTAAATTATATTAAAGTTTAAGTAGTTACTTCATGCAATGTAATAAATTCACAAGTTTTAGAATGTACAATGATGTAAATGTGCATGTAGTCCACATGTACATGAGTCATAGGATAGGTAGATGAAGATTCATGGGTAGAGTAAATATCAAGGAATATATCAACCTATATATAGGCCTTTGAGAGTATGAAATAGAGATAGGAAGAATGTCAAGATAGAGAGTAGTGAGTAGGTATAATGTAGTTCTTCATTAAAAATTATGGAGTGTCCAAGTTCCCCATTATATTTTATTGTACTAGTTTCATAAGATTTTACTAATGGTATATTACCGAATTATTTCAGAATTTTATCATCTAGTTTTCTTGCATATTATTGTGTCATTATCATATATTTATCATAGCATCTTTAGTTTACATCTTGTGGTTGCATTTCCTTTAATATACATCCTCAAAAGCTAGCAATATGGTGAGGATGCAATCTTCTTTAGCTTTTAAGACTTAAAATTGACCTTTATTTTACTGATCTAAAAACTCTAATATGGTGCTTAGAATAAACCAATTTTAATACTTGGATAAATATACTTTTATATCACCAAAATTTCAAACCTCTTTGGCCTCCTTCGTAGCTAGATTTCTCGGTGATTTAGTTTTACTTTTTTCTGTCCAATATTGTAGAGATTTGAAGCTTCTCTCCTTTAGAATATGCTATCAAAACCAATATTCTTCTTCCTCTAATAATGCTATTAAAAAATATGCTCTTTCTCTTATGAAATGCTGCCCAATGTTTTTAAAAATCAAAGATCCTTTGCTTCTCAAAATGATGTCCAAATTGAGCTCTCATATCCTTTAAAATATTTTTTTTTAAAGTCTTTCAATTTATAGCTAGTTTCTTCTTAAAAAACCCATAAAATGGCCATTACCAAATAAAAATCATAAATGACTTTTTAAACAACCCATAAAATGGCCATTACAAAATGCTCATGAAAATAGTATTTTGATATAAAATAAAGATTTCAAATACACCATACTTTCACACACTCTCACTCTTCATTGTGCTATGCACACACACACGCACACATAGATACATATATAATGGAATGTGACTCTTAATATGAAGTACTATTGACCTTCACTATTCTTGAGACTCTTTACTTTCGTACTCTAAGGACACGTACACTCTTACATAAAGGACAAATGTACATATCTACACTCATCATATGCATACTTAACTAAAAGACACTTGTTCATTTAAAACACATTATTAAATTACATAAAGTAAATACTCACTCTCTAATATAAGATATACTTATAATATAAATATGTACCCAAGGTGGTACATTAGTATATATTAAATAATTTAATTTACTCCAATAGGACCATGACAAACCTATCCTATAAGTATATGGAATATCAACATTGCTGACACGTCAAGAGGTAATGAAGGAAGGACAAGTATAGGAGGCATATAAAGAATTTAAAATGGTACTCATACTTTTCTTTATGTAAAAAATCTTGGTTTCCTCTTTAACAATCTAGCAAAAGTATGTGCTATCATTTGCATCTTTAAGAAAACTTCTAAGTTTGATTTTCCTATAGTACAAGTAGAATCAAATTCATAAGTAACCATTTATCGACTAAAGGTATCCACCAAGACCTCCTCTTAGGATTTGAAATTACAAAGGGTGATTGACAATATACATGCACTTTAGTCTAGATTAAGAATAATAGAGTTTCTTCATGCTCCTTGAAAATGAAATAATATTCCAGATGCTATGGTGAATTGGGATTTATACTATGGGGATCTAACTTCTTATGGATATCCTCCATGATGGTCAATGCAAAATATAAGAAAGATCTATATTATATAATACATATCAAAGTTGATAACACTAGTTTTTGTATGTCATGGCTCAACAAAAATTCATATTTTTCCATCCTGATATTAATATAATGTTCTTAAGATATAGTTATTGCTATTTTATAAATTTTTTGATGAAATATATGTTTACATGTACATGAAAAGGTAGAGGATGTAACTTTCTTATTTACTTATAAGTAATACAAAACCTTATAAAAAATATCAAATAATAAAATAAAAATAAATTTCTCAATATATGGATATCTATGGCACTAAGATGTTTCAAGTGGCCAAGAAATTGAAAAAAATCAAAGCTAATTTTAAGAGGTGAAATCAAGAGGCTTTTTGGAACCTCTTTCATAGAAAGCAAACAATATTTCAAGAATTACAGTAAATTGAGAAAAAAGTCCAAAGTGAAGGCTCATTAGAGGAGTTGGCCAACAAAAAGCAAATTACTCCTATAGAATTCCATAATATTCTTACCAGTGAGGAGTATTTTTGGAGGTAAAAATCTTGAGCTACATGGCTTAAGGGAGGAGGTAGGAATACTAATTTTTTCCACCTATCATCCTTGAAATATTGGAGTGTTAATAAAATAAGAGAAATTACATTAGACTTCAGTGAATACCTTATAAAGAGGAATAAATTGCTACTGTCATGGTATCCTTATTTCAGGATTTATTTTCTAGAGATAGGGAGGAATATGAGGATGCTTTAGAAGAACTTCTTAGGAAAATTACCTAGGTAGTGATGGATAATATGAACAATTCTTTGAATGCTCATTTTTTTAATGACGAGATTAGAATTAGCCTATTTAGTATGAATAAGGACAAAGCACCTAGGCTAGATGTGTTCCCTACAAGTTATTTTTATAGTTTTTGGTACCTTCTTGGTTTGGATATTTTAAAAGCCTTAAGAGAATTTTAATCTTCTTCCTCTTTGCTACAGGAACAGAAAACTACCTTTATTGTTTTTTATCTAAAGAAACATGATGCCCCTTCTCTAAGGGATTTTAGAACTACAACTTATACAATACCCTGCATATACTAAGACACTTTCTAATAGGTTGAAAAGGCTTCTCCCCATATTTATTTCTCCTCTACAAGGTGTTTTTGTCCATGGTAGGTAGATTGTGGATGGAATCATTACGATTCATGAGACTTCACATTTTATGTCTAAAAGCAGGTTTGCTAGAATACTTCTTAAACTTAATATTTAGAAGGCTTATGATAGAGTCTCTTGGAAGTTATTTGACAAGGTGTTGCTGAAATATGGCTTTGGGGATCTATGGAGGAAGTGGATTAGAGTTTTTATTTCCTCTGCTAAATTTTCTATCATCATCAATGGGATTTTAAGTTTTTTTTTTGGGTCAAAGAGGTATTAGGTAAGGTGATCCCTTATCTCCATATATTTTCATTTTTATGTCTGAAGCTTTAGGAAGATTGATTATTGCTACTACATTTTCCTCTAATATTAAGAGTATTATGCCTAATATTATTGTGGAGGTAGTTTATTATCAACAATTTATATATGATATTGTACTTCTTAGTGAGGCTACTATGAGAGAGTATAAGGAATTCATGAATATTTTTTAGTTGTATGAGAAATCTTCTAGTCAAATATTTTTTGTGAATACTAGGGGACAACTTCAGTATAGATTTTTAGGGATTTTTGGTTGTGGTATTGCTAACCATCCTTCATTACATTTAGGTATGTGATTGTTTACTAGTAGGATAAAGGAGGAGTTGTGGTCTCATGTGTTTTATAGGATTAGAAATTTGTTGTTGGGATTATAATTTTATTGTTGGGATTAGAAATTTTTTACTCTTCTAAGAAAGAAGGTGTTATTGGGATTAGAAATTTATTGTTGTTCAATAAGGTGTTGATTGCAAAAACAAATTAGAGATTATATATTAAGGAGTATCAATTATGAAAATATATTATGAGAGGTAAGTATTTAGATAATCACATTATTTTTTTTATAAGTGATCCTCCTCCTAGGGGCTCGATGATTTGGAATGGTTTTTACGGGTCAGAAGTTTAGTTATGAAGGGGATGCATTGGAATATTGGGAATGGAAAGAATGTGTTCTTACGAGAGGATACTTGGATTTTTATTGAATCTCTCTTTCTTAGTCCTAAGTTTTACGAGTTGAAGTCTCCTTTGTCACTAAAATATGGAGAAAAATTAATTGATTATAAAATCATCACTAATGGCAAGAGGATTTAGAAGCTTTTGACTTTACATATAGCTAATATTTGTATCCTTTAGAGTTTGAAAAATTTAAACATGTTGTTGTAGTAATAATTTCTTCCTCAGTAAAATAACAAGGACTTTTTTCTATGGACTCATTCTCCTAAAGATATTTTTTTTGTCTAGACTACATGTGAGTCCCAAACATTATCCAGGGGAGGATCCTTTTTGGTGGAAAGTATTTGGTATCTTCATTTGATCCCTAATATTGCATTCTTTTGTGGTTGTGTTTGTAAAATAGAATTCTGACTATTGATAATTTATGTAAGAAAAGCTTCCATCTTCCCAATATTTATCTCTTATATTCTAAGGATGCTGAACTTTTGGATCATCTATTAATTCACTATGATTTGTCAAATAAGGTGCTCAACGCATTACTATATTCCTTCTCTATCAAGTGGTCATTGTTGTGAAATTTCAAGGAATTTTTAACTTAATGGAAATCCCTCTTCATCAATCACAACCTCAATAGGGTGTGGGATCCAGTTCTTCATTATTTTTTATGGGGCATCTAGTGGAAGAGGAACAAAATAACTTTCAAGTATATTACTAGGGATGAATCCATTATCTTTAGAATGATTAAAGTTTCTATTAAGAATAACCTGATTGTCTTTACTGCTGGAAATCGTAGGGATAAAGTTTTCGAGAATAGATCTTCTATTAGTTGGAAATTGAATCTAGGATCTTTTTATTTTATATCCATTGTTAAAAAATATTGGCTACTAGATGACATAAACCAGTTAATGGGTGAGGTATTTTGAATTTTTATGGGCTTTCCAAAGGTAACTTCAAGAGGGCTAGTGGAGGGGTGTTGTCATAAATGATAATGGTGAGGTCATTTAGATTTACGTTGAAGATTATGGTAATCAAACCAACCACCTAGTTGAAGCTAGGGTACTTTTATTGGGTGTTCATTAGGGCTTTGAGAGAGGCTTTAGAAGACTTCTCGTTCAAGGTGACTCCTTGAACATCATTTAGGATTTACAAACTAGAAAGAGTAACAATTGTTTCATCTTGAACATTATTAAGGGTACCTCGAAGATACTACAAGGTATTCTAGAAGTTAAAATTTAACATTTTATAGGGAAGGTAACTAGGCTACTCATGTTATGGCCAATTTGGAGGTGGATAGTGGATACTTTATAATTTTAGAAGATAATTGTCCTTTGTGATTAATGAAAATTGTTGCTTTTGAAGCATTAGGTCTAACTATCTAGTAGGTCTTTTTATGGATTTTCTACTTGGATGATTTTTGCTTTGTGTTGTAGTGATCCTCTCGAGGGTTTCTTTTTTGGGGAGCTAGTGCTTTTGCTTCTTGGTGGTTTCTATTCTTAAGGAATATGCTTGATGTATTTTCCTCACGTGTGTTCTATGGAATTGGGGTTTTGTTATGTGCATCTTGATGTATTTTTTGCCGTTGCAATCTTACGTAAAAATAGAACAAAATTCTTAGTGCCTCGAAAAGAAAGTTGAATAAAAATTCTTCTTTACACCATATTGGATGGTGGGCTGGTCTATGCTCTTGGGTGGTTGTTAGGTTTAACTTCTATTCTTTTGGCCTTGGAGGTTGACCTGTGTTTAATTGATCTTGCCTTTATCTACATCCTCTAATATAAAATATTATAAGACCTTTTAAACCCTTCAATTTTCACCGTTAATAAAAATAATAAATAATAATAATTATTAAAAAAACAAAAAAAACATAGTTTTTTAAAATAAATTAAAAACGAATATATATATATATATATATAATCAATCAAATTAAACTTATTTTAAAAAAATTATTACATGGTATCTATTTTTTTTAATTTTTAAACTCCATGATTAATATTAACATAAAATATTCATTTTAATTGATATTATAATTTGTACAACTTAAACAATTAATAAATATTTTTATTTGATTAATATTAATTTAAAATCAAATATTATATATTTATTGTTTATATATATATATATATATATATATATATATATATATATATATATATATATTTATTTATTTATTTATTTATTGAAATTAGTGTGGAAAATCTTGAGGATCCTCATCCCAACCATGACCTCTCATAAGGGTGAGAGTTGAGCTTATCAATAAGGCCAAACACACACTCACCCCTCACACACTCGCCCAAGCCTGAAATATTGGACTGTCCTTGACAACACATATACAATTTAATTAATATGTATAAATAATATCTTTTAACTTAAAAATATTATATTTATCTTTTAATAAATTGAATAAAATTTCTCCTTTATGACTAGTGAGTGGTTGGTTGGTCTTTGTTTGATGGCTGTTTGTGGTGAGTGGTGGGTTGGTATTTGCTTTTGGATGGCTATTTTAGTTTAATTTCTCTTTCTCTTTCTCTTGGCCTTGAAGGTTGACCTGTGTTTAGTTAACCTTATCTTCCTTATCTAATATAAAATATTATGGATTACTCTCTGTAAATATGAAGAGATTACAGATTACAGATCACACATACTTAAGCAATGATGATTTACAAGTGGGTAAAGATAATGTTTATGTTTTCCCGGGTCACAAAATTTGAAAATGAATGCTGCAGGTTAGTGACACAAGATGCAGTTCAAGTTTTAAGGGAATAAAGTGGAAAATCAAAGTTACAGGATGCGTTACGTCGCAGAAGTGGGTAGATGGAAGGATCGTGCATGCCGAAAAATATTGAAAGAGAAATGAATTCGAATGGAAAGCCCGCAGATGTTGGAAATCAATCCGATTGTTGCCCTGCACATCGACAGGATGGCATGTAGCCGCATCGGTGGCCAGATAAATCTGCGTGCCTCCTCATCTGAAATTGCAATCTCCAGTATCAAACAGTTTTTATAACTGTCAATAAGGTTTAAATCTTATCTCCTTTCCATTTCAAGGGATCCATGACATGCGGTGCCGGAGCATAACTGCCAAAATCGAAAACTTAGGAATCGTTGGGCGTGACCTTCCCAAATGAGATTCGTTGATCACAATTAGACACATGAAACTCCCTGTAAACAACTTTCGCCAACGAGAGAGAAGAACTAGTCATGGAAATTAATAAACCAGCTTAACTATGCTGGTTAACTGTGTTGGAAATATATATATTAGCGTATGGAGTGATCATTGTTGTGTACCCGCCTCTGTCTTTCCCCGCCGTCCCCAAAGTCATTTCCATTCTATCGTTCCCAAGCCATGGAAGCTTCAAGACATAGCCCTCGATTTCTCCTGGTGGCCATAGCAGCTTCAGCTCTCGTAGGAGTTTACGGCAACTTCTATAGCGACGTAGATGTTATATTTGGAACTGAAAATGTGAACATTTTCAACAATGGCTTGGACATGCAGCTTTCTCTCACTAATTCCTGTGGTCGGTAGATTTTCCTTTATGTATGATTTCAACACGGAAAAAAAAAATTTCGCTTTTTGTGTGCTTTAATTATGCTTACAGCAACAAAGCAACTCAACAAAGCAACTGATCTTAGCCCCGGTTGTTGGAGTTTAATTGATTTCTATTATTAGTGTGTTTTTCTATTTTTATGGGGGCAATATTCTCTATAATATCTCCAGATGTAATAGGTTATATTTAGGTGGTTTCGTGTGATGTTGAGAACATTTGATTCTCATATATTTGTTTTCTTTATCCACTTAGAATATTCGTTCTGTATTTTATTAACTTGGGAGATTCGTCAGTTACATTCCCAAGCTATATATTGTAATGGATTATCATGAATTAATCAGTTCAGACTAATTCTGGCTCACATGTGGTATCAGATTCAGGTTTGAGAGAAACCTTGCTAATTTTTTTTAAGATTTTTTTTGTGTTGTTTCAAGATGGCATGAGCGAGGGTATTTGCAAGCTCGCAGAGCCAAATTCGGTGTCTGAACCGTCCTCGCTTGCTTTCCTACGAGATAATTTGAAGAGCGAGGAGGCACTCTCCCAGAGGAAGGGGTGCAAGGAGGCATTCTCCCATAACCTATCGCTGGACAAGGAAGGGGCGCATTCGCAGCCACTACTGAATAACCAGTGGAGGCAGCAGTCCTTCAGGGACGATGTTGGACATGCGGTCTCAGAGACGTATTTGGTCAGCTTTAAATTGCTCAAATTCCAAAGTTGTGTGTTCCTCCACTTTCGAGTCGTATGGTGTGAAGTATGCCAGGGTAACTTCGTCAATGATTTATTTTTTACACTGTTATTGTTTACTCAGGCCCAAGCTGGTGGAGGGGTAGGTATAATATCACCATGGAGAACAGACAGGAGGAGTACTTGATCATTTAAAACTGTTTTATGGTAACAAGGACTGTGTTGGACTTGATTGCGGAAACGTGAAAAAGGCATGTACTTAGGTTGCCAAATTTTTTTTTCTTTAGGATACAGAGTATAAACTAACAAAAATTTAAGGACATATGAACTTCGTTTAAAAAAAAAAAGAAAAAAAAATTGATGTTCTTTTTCACATTAGTTTAAGCATCAAGTATTGATTTAGTAGATATGGATATTATTTTTTGGAATTTGTAACACTTATAACATCTACTTTAGAATATAGTGGAAGTAATTATTTTGTTTTCAAAAAAAAAAAATGATGTGCACATTAGCACGTGCTTTTGTAGTCTTTGGAATTTAGCATCGTGTGCTGCATTTGAAGAAAAATCATTGGGATTGAAAGTCCATCAACGAGTAAGGAAGGAGCTGCAACATTGATTTGTAAAAATGGCAAATGGCAACATTGATTTGTAAAAATGGCAAATGGCAACATTAATGTCTTAGTCCCATAATTTAGAGGAGCCAACTATGACTACTAGTCAATCAAGATGAAGCACTTGCTCATTAGCAAAGGTGTTTGGGAGATTGTGGAGGATGGCTACATAGAGCCAACCGATTAGAGTACTGTTACAGCTGTCGATAGACAAGCAACAAGAGAGGCACAAAAGAAGAATAGTCTTACAATATTATACTCTCAAACAACCTTGGATGAGAGCATTTTCCCAAGGATTGCAAGTTGTGCATCAACCAAAGATGTATGACAATATCTAAAATAGAGCTATGAAGGCAACACTCAAGTCAAGCAAGTGAGATTGCAAACTCTAAAAATGGAGTTTGAAAATCTCAAGATGAAAGAAAATGAAAATGTTGGAGACTATTGCATGAGAGCCAAAGCATGTGTTGACAAAATGAAGACTCTTGGTGAAGAAGTGAATAATGAAGTCATTGTAAAGAAAGTGTTGAGGACACTTCTACCCAAATAGAACCAAGTATCCATTGTAATTGAGGAGAGTAAGAACTTGACTACTCTCACATATGATCAGCTCATGGGTTCCTTAATGTCCCATGAGGAGAGATTTTCTTCAACTCCAAATGTTGGATGAATCGAATAAAAAGCATTTTCATCCAAAGAAGGTGAATCTAGTTCAAAAGAAAGAGGCTAAGGAAGAGGCCAATGGAGAGGAAGAGGTAGATCTTCTTCAATAGGTAGAGGTAGTTTTTCTCCAAGAGGAGGAAGAGGTGGTTTCCAAGAAAGAGGAAGAGGTGGTTTCCAAGAAAGAGGAATAGGTGTCTTCTAATAAATATGAAGAGGTGGCTCTCATGAAAGAGGAAGAAGTATCTATCAAGGAAGAAGTAACAAGCAATGTTACTATTGTAACAAGTATAGGAACTTTGAAAAATATTGTAGATTGAAAGCATCACATGATGGAAGAAGCAATAACGCACACTGTGGTGAGGAGGACTCGTCAATTTTATTTTTGTCATTTGGAAAATCTAATCAAAATATGAAGGAGACATGGATTCTTGATACTGGATGTTTCAATCACATGACTGGCAAGGAGGAGTTGCTATCTACAATTGATAATTCCTACAATTCCAATATCAAGCTTGGAGATGATAAAGCATTGCAAGTTGAAGGTAAAGGAACCATGGAAGTACAGACTAATGAAGGTAAGAAGAAAGTGACTGATATTTACTACACTCCAAATTTAAAACATAATTTGTTGAGTGTTGGGAAAATCATGGAAAAGAATTTTAAGCTTGTGTTTTAAAACAATAAGTGTGAGATTTTTGATAAGAATCATGGTCATAGGCACGTCACTACTATTTCCATGACCAAGAATAGATTGTTTCCTCTAAAATTTGGAGAAGAAACGAATGATTTTGCATGTGCAGCCATTGATAGCAAAAGTTGGCTATGGCACTTAAGATTTGGCCATGTAAATTTTTCTAGTTTGAGGAAAATGGTTTCTCAAGAGATGGTATATGGACTACCTAAAATTGATGATCAAAAAGGTGTGTGTGAAGGTTGTGCTTTGGGAAAGCACTCAAGGATGAATTTTCCAAAAGACAAAGCATGGATAACCACTTATCCCCTTCAATTGGTGCATTCTGATATTTGTGGGCCAATGTAGACTCAAAGTATTGGTAAGAATTCATACTTTCTCACCTTCATAGATGATTTTTCAAGAATATGTTGGGTTTATATTTCTTTTTTATTTGTGGAAAACATCCCAAAAGGGATGCTACTTTCGGGTAAGACCCAAGGATATAGGGGTATCCATTCCACCAAAAACACCCAGGACTCGGACCTAGCCTACCACCTTTGACATACTCAAGGAGCAAACAAACACACAAAACCAATTTAAAAATAAGTAAATAACAACAAAAATAATAAAATAAAATAAAAAACATGCTCCTTGAGTGTGTAAAAAACAAAAGCACAACCAAACACACACAATAAGATAAAATAAACCACAACACAAACCACATAGAAAAACATAAGAACCACATAACAAAACAAAAACAAGACAAAAATAACAAAACACTACAAAGACATAACCCAAAAAGAAAAACATGAAAAATAAACACAACCAAGACCTAAAAAAAATAAAAATAAAATAAAAAATAAAAACAACCAACAACAAAAAACAAACAAAAACAAAAAACATAGAAAACACTCACACATAAAAACATGAAATAACACAAAAAAAGATAAACCCAAGAACAATAACGAAAAAAACACAAGAACAAAAATAAAAAACATAAAAAAAAAACAACACAACAAAAAACATCACAAAGAACACAAAACAAAACAAAACAAAAGAACCCACCCACCTTAAAAAACTAAACAAAAAAAAGAAAAAAAAATTGAACATAACAATGACCTATCTAGACCAGAAGACTATTAAGGCAAGAATCAACAGAGGAAACAAAATAAAGAATAGAATGAGCTTTTAGACACCAAAACAGCACCAATCCGATTATGTGACTGCAAACACTGATCGCTTTGACAAACACAGCCCCAGGGGCAGCCCTCAGAGGTTAAACAGTGGTCTTAACCACTTTCATAGCAATTTTGTGAGGTCAAGGAGCAATTTGGCACACTTGGACACTTTGCCCAATATTCGTCTCACCCAGGGACGAATTCAAAATAGAATCCGTCCCACCCCAGGACGGATTCTGAATCCGTCCATGGGTGGGACGGATTCTAAGCTTAACGGGCAAAAAGGAAAATGGTGCCAAGTGGCAGCCCAGAACAGTCAGTTAAGGGCTCCTACCTTGCACGAATGTGTAAGTGGACAGAGGGGCCGTTAGAGGACTGTTACAAGAAGAATTTATCAAAGTTCAAGTCAATGAAGGACTCCCCTCCCTCATGGGAAGACAAGACTGCCACATGGCGCCCATGGCCAACACTTGGATTTTGTGCTTCCCTCCCAAAAGAGACCCCTTGGGTCTATAAAATGTGGGACTTTTCTCACCCAAAACATACAGGTGGAAGGAGTGTTCAAGCAACGAAGTGCTGCCGAATTGAAGACTCACTTGCATCCCCCTTTGTTCACCTTCCTACATCCATCAATCTCTTTTGCAAGGGAGGTTGTTGGGTGGCCTTTGGAAGCTCGAACCTTGCTCAAATCCAACGCATGGACATCTGAACCTACCAATTCGCCGACCCCCCCAATCCTAAAAGGTTTTGGGCCCATCCTTGGTGGATTGGCTCCAAAATCGAGGGCCAACGGTGGGAGGCCCACTTGGGCACCCCCGCACCTCCTAAGTCCTAATTTTAGTTTTTGAGCACTTTAGATTATTTTTTAGATTGCATTCTATGTTACTAGGTCTGATTAGTCTATAATTGCAATTTTGTAGCTTTTGGTCAGAGTTTAGGGTGTTTTGTATTGCTTTGTTGTTTCGCTAACTTGCAGGTGTCAAGGTCAAATTCCTGAGGGTGGAGGCCAAATTGGGAAAATCCGACCATCTGGGTCGTCCCAAAATGGCCCCAATTACCTAACCCCCCTATTTTTAGGAGTTTTTTAGGTCCCGAGATCCGACATTGGAGCAGCAGCAGGTCGATTTCTCCTATTCAGAAGAATTCGTCCCACCCAGGGATGAATTACAGTCAGAATTCGTCCTTCCCAGGGACAAATTCCAGTTTAAGGTGGATTGGCTAGATGCCTCAGTGGCAGTGGCCTTCTGGTAACTTTTCTTACTTTCTGTCAGGTTTTGAAGCAATTTGGATTCACTGTTTTCACTGTTTCGGGCAAATATTCGTATGCATATTTTGTTAGTTTTAGAGAGAGAATGCTTTTCATTTGCAACAGGTGCTACTAACGTCTTGATCATTTCTTTGTTCGCAGGAGAAGCAGCAGAGGCGAAGAACCCATCAACATCAGTGGTGGCATCATCTTGGCCCGCCCATTGCAATCGTGGGCACACGGAAGGAGGAACCATTCAGCGATTGTAATCAAACCCTATTTGCACTCCTAGCCCCTGAAAAGGGAGGAGGCATTATTGTAACAGAGATCGAAAGAAATTAATGAAAGGGCTGTTTTCTTTATCTGATTGCGTCTCTTACAACATGTCTCTTTTTCGTTTCATGTAATTCATATTTCTAGGACTTAGGCATGCTTAACTTTGAATGCAATTGCACTTGGTGTTTCCTTTGACCGGAATCTCGTGCTTCCAGAGCTAGGGAACTAAAAAAAATTGAATGAACCAAAGAGAAGCAAAAAAAAAGGAAGAAGAAACTAGGTACCTTCAAAACGGGAGCCATCCAAAGAAATGATAGAAATAAGAGCTTCCCTAATTTGAGAAGCCCACCATATAGGAGGGTGGCCATAACAAGTAACATCACCTTTGTACAAAGCCCAATTATCTAAAGCATCAACACTCTTGATTTGATCTCTGACGACATGATTGTAATCAACTTTCAAAAATCTCATGTGGATTAATTGAATCTTCTCAATAATTATTTTTATTCTTCAATCCACCTTATGATTCTTAGAAGTAGTCTTCAAGAGATTAATCAAAATTTTAGAGTCAAACTCAACTAAAACATTTTCCCATCCAACCTTAGGAGCCTCCTGAAGGCCTCTGAGGATACCGTACCCCTCAGTAAGGTTATTGGAAAGAATACCCAAATTTTTAGCAAAAGTAAAAACCAGGGAGCCATTTGAAAGTCTACGAATTCCTCCCACACTGGCTTTTCCAGGATTCCCTCTAGAGGGTCCATTAGTATTGACTTTTCCAAAATCCTTAGGAGGAGGTTGCCAATTTCTAGTCCTATCCATCTTACTAATACTCACATTCCCTTTAACTTGGTTGTCCTTAGAAGATTTAATATTCAATAATTGCATCACTTGATCCCATATTTGGTGGGAGATTTTGGGGTGATTAAGGAGTTGATGGACTGATTCAACTAATTTGGCTATGGTATTTTGCCAAATATAGTGAATATCCTTCCCATATTTATTAAAAATTTGGCTGTTCCTTTAATTCCAAATATTCCAAAGAAGAATGGTAGAACCCATCCAAACTAACTACCTAATAAAATGATCAACACCCTATTGATTAGGCCAATTCCTCCAAAGTTTTTCAAAAGTAAAAAAATTGGACCGCTGTAAGCCAAGTAAAGTGGCCATTCTCTTCCATAGCTCAAAGGCTAAAGTACACTCAATAAAAATATGGTTGAGATTTTCCACATTCTCCTCACACATTTCACATCTAAAAGGGCCATGAAAACCACACTTCATAAATTGTTCACCAGTAAGCACCCTACGATGCAGTAAAAGCCAATTAAAGAACCTCACCTTAGGCTAGAGCTTTTGAGCCCACAATTGAGAAAATATGTTAGAAGAATGGTTGGGATTATTATGGCATAAGGTCAAATAACCTTGAGCAACTAAATACTCACCCTTAGTAGTGTTGTTCCATACAAAACAATCCTTTTCATGGGACAAAGAGAGGGATCTCATATGAAGGATGCCTTGGATATCTTATCTTTGCCTTTCTAGGATTTGAATAGGCCAGTCCTTAATAAGGATCCAATATCTACCAACCTTTTAATTACCAGTATGGTATCGACAGTAATTATCCACATTTATCCAATTAGCTCGGTGAAGCTCCTACATCCAATTCCTCCAATTGGGAAACTGAGTTATCAAAGGCTTGTGACCATCCCAAGAATTTGTGGTTAGGGTTTCATAGGAGCATTGCAAAGAAGGTAGATTAGGATTTTAGAGGGGCATTATAGAGGAGATAGCTTAAGGTTTTAGAGGAGCATTGCAGAGGATGTAGATTAGATTTAGAGGAGCATTGTAGAGGAGGCAGATTAGCAGGGTTATGCATAGTGGTGAATATTTATAAATTGGGTAAATATTAGGATTTCCAAAATTAGAAATTGGTGAATATGAGGAACACTGTTGTCGGATAATTCATCTAAAATTTTTAGAACCTATTTTTTTATAGGTTCAATTTGCCACAATATATATCCAAACATAGGCATATTTGTACTCGTTGAAAAGCTCTTTTCAATCCTGATCTAATGGTGTGTTTTTATAAAATTATAAAATTATTTAATAGGTCAAAAGTGGTCCCAAATTTGACCTTACATTTTAGGGTTTCAAATACCCCAAATTTTTGTATGAAGATGCTCGATTTGATTTTCTTAGGATTCTCCATGATTCACCTTGATTTTTATTAGGATTCACCATTTTTTTACAAGTACATTTTGAGTCCAACCCCTTAGGCATAACCCTATATATTAGGATATTAGAGGAGCATTGTAGAGTATGAATATGAGCATTATAGAGGAAGTGGATGCCTAGTTGGGCAGATTTTATCCCATTGCTAAAGAAGCTAAGTTCATGAAGGTGGATCTATTTGACTCTCATGACCCCTCCTTTTTGTTTGAATGGGAGGAGTGGGATCTTGGTAAGCTCAAAGGTGGGACCAATATAACCTATAGGGAGGAACCCATCCCTCCTAGTGTACCTTTATTTGCAAAAGTACCTGTTGGTGGTAATGGAGGATCTAAAATCCTCTTTGATATCTCTCCTCTATCAAACCAGATCCATATCCCTATAATATCCTGAAAAATGGGTTATGGAATATTGTCAAAAAATTCCAAGGTAGGAGGTCTGATATTGATTCTCTAAGGAGATGGGTTTTTGGCAATATGGAGGCCTATAGAATCTCTTGAAATTTTGGCCATACCAAGAAATTTATTCCTTATCAGGCTCAACTCTGAGGAGGATTCCAAGCAGATCTTGGAAGGAGGTCCATTTTTTTTTGGAAAACAAGGTTTATTTATGCATAAATGGGACCCAGATTTTAATCCCCTGACATAGATAATTAATATTGTATGACTATGTGTTAAGCTACCAAACTTCCCACTTCATATTTTTTATGAGAGCATCTTCCAATATATTACCAAGATGATCGAGGATTTGATTTTGTTCGACCATATTACCATTTTAAAATCTCAAATGCTCTATGCTATAATGTGTGTGATGGTAAATATTGAGAAGGATATGCCGAGCTTTGTTGAAATATTTTCTAATATTGGCACTTGTGTTCAGAACATTGAATATAAAAATAAACCCTAAGTTTACCAAGAGTGTGGCAAGGGTGGGTACCATAAGAGCTTATGCCCCCTAAATCCTAAAGCTCTAACTACTTTGATGAGTCATAGGGAAAATAGTAAGAATCTCAGTGAAAAGTGGGCGCCTAAGTAAAACCCTCAAAATTTGAAAGGATAAGATTTGATTTCTATTTATCAAGTTGGGCTCAATGAGAAATTATAGGAGGAAGCCCTTCTTCCATAATTCATGTTTTATGAAGAGGAGGATTTGAACACAATTCCTATGAAAGGAAGGGAAGTTAGCCCAATAGCAGGGCATATTTTTCAACTTCCAAAATTCAGGGAGAGTGGAGAAGAGGTAAATCCCTCTAGTCTTATCCTCCAAAATTTCTTTGACTATCTTGACATGGATGATCCGACTCTTCAAGAGTTAATGGAAAGCTCTCTAGCCTCTCCAAAAATTGTGTTTGAGAAAGGCTCTCCAGGTACAAAGACCAGAAGTTACACGAAGCTTGTATTGATGTAGGGAACAAAAAGAAAGTGGGGAGACGCAACAAAAAAGCAGTCAGGAATGGGAGATCATCTCTAATATTGCTAAAGAAGTACAACCCCTTCTAACGGATAGTTTTGAATCTCTACAACCTAAATAGAATGAGGTTGTTCCAATCATGGAGACTTGGAATAAATGTATTCAGGAGTGTGGCTTAAAAAATAATTTTTTCTATGGGGGTCAAAAAAAAGGTGGGCAGGCCTCCCAAGACCTCAATGAGAAAGGCTTTCAGCAAGTAATTTTTATTTATTTTGGTCTATTTGTTTGTGAGGCTTGGATGTTGTTTATGTAGATCTAATCTATTTCTTAGGCAATATTCTTGGATCTCTGGTTCTCTAAGCACCCTTGGTTGTTTTGGGTTATGGTCTCTCCTATGTTGGCCTCTGTTGCGAGCTGACTATTTAATTATGAAAATCTCTTATATTTGCTTTCTTGATATCTTATTGTTAGATCTAAGGTTTGAGGGTGCATTTAAAAAGCCTACTTGTAATAGGTTCAAGAACCCTTTAAAAAACACCCTCTACCAACAAAAAACATATCTTTTTAAATAACTATAACTTTAAAATAACATTTGTGTATGCATATTTAAGAAATTCATATTAAAAATTATAATATATTTTTTTTTTTTTATATATAAAATGTGAATCTTAGATTATGTCATACGAGAGTATTTAGTCATTTCTCTTTCCTAAAAATATATTTCAAGACAATATAAGTTATTTCACCTAGATGAAACCACATGAACATGTGTCTATTTTCTTTATTGTTTTTATCTTGTATTATGTCATATAGGAGTATTTAGTCATTTGGATTTCCTAACAACAAATTTCAAATGAAAATTTACAATCATTAAGCTCAAACTAGAGCAAATAACTCGATAAAGGAGAATTAAATATATTTTCAACTTTGATGAGTTGTTGTAATCCAACAACTCTCAATGATCAACTTTGCTATTTATACAAAGTTAATCCATGAAATAAATCAATCAGTTCTTTTTTGTTCTTTCAAATATTGTAATGCTTTATAGTTATACTCTTGGGAAATTCTATCATGGTACGAGAGCATGATAGATTATTCTAGGCATTCTATTTTTAATATAGTTTCACGAAATGGTTCATTATCTCTTATCTTTTATTTTTTTAAAAAGGGAAAGAGTTTTTTATATCTATTGTAGATTGCTCATTATATATGCAATTTTTTTTTAGATAAATTTGTTAATGGTAGTATCTAGATATTTTATCTAGATTTATTTTACCATATTATGCAAATTTTCTCAATTTTTTTTTAAATATTAAAATTTCTACTCTTACACTAAAAAATATATAGATTTTAAAATTTATAATTTCCTTCCATATTTTATTGCTCTCTTCGTATGCCTATTTGTTCCAATCTCTCCTAACGAATGCTTGCTTGCTTAGCTCATTATACCCATCGCTGGCAACATTAATCCGTGAATGCATGCTTGCTTTGGCTCCTTTTTAGCCATCAATATGTTTCGTTCTATAGTGGAGATAAAGTTTGAAAGGCATATCGTATTTGGTGATCAATTAAATCCAATAGAAGAATGTGTTTTTGTTTGCAGTCTTCGAAATGTCTACGAAGCTAGTGGTAAGAAATTTTGTGGGTACAGTTACTACATTTTATATGAGTGAATGCAGATTTTTTTCCTCTAATTAACACACACACACAACACACACACACACTCCTAGATCAAAATAGAATTCTGAATGTTGATAATTAATGTAAGAAAAGCTTCCATCTTCCCAATATTTATCTCTTATATTCTAAGGATGCTGAATTTGTGGATCATCTATTAATCCACTATGATTTTTCAAATAAGACGCTCAATGCTTTACTAGATTCTTTTTCTATCAAGTGGACATTGTTGTGAAATTTCAAGGAATTTTTCACTTAGTGGAAATCCCTCTTCATCAATCACAACTTCAATAGGGTGTGGGATCCAATTCTTCCTTATTTTTTATGGGGCATCTAGTGGAAGAGAAACAAAATAACTTTCAATGATATTACTAGGGATGAATCCATTATCTTTAGAATGATTAAAGTTTCTATTAAGAATAACATGACTGACTTTGTTACTGGAAATAGTAGGGATAAAGTTATGGAAAATAGAGCTTCTATTAGTTGGAAATTAAATCTAGGATCTTTTGCTTTTATATCCATTGTTCAAAAAATACTGGCTATGAGATGACATAAACCAGCTAAAGGGTGAGTTATTTTGAATTTTGATGGGGTTGCCAAAGGTAACTTCAAGAGGGCTGGTGGAGGGGTGTTCTCATAAATGATAATGGTGAGGTTATTTAGATTTATGTTGAATATTATGGTAATCAAACCAACCACCTAGATGAAGCTAAGGTACTTTTCTTGGGTGTTCATTAGGGCTTTGAGAGAAGCTTCAGAAGACTTCTCGTTCAAGGTGACTCCTTGAACATCATTTAGGATTTGCAAACTAGAAAGAGTAACAATTGTTTAATCTTGATTATTGTTAAGTGCACCTAGAAGATACTAGAAGGTATGCCAAAAGTTAAAATTTAACATGCTTATAGGGAAGGTAACTAAGCTACTCATGTTATGGCCAATTTGGCGGTGGATAGTGGCTAATTTAGAATTTTAGAAGATAATTTCCTTTTGTGATTAATGACAATTGTTGCTTTTGAAGCATTCGGTCTACCTATCTAGTTGGTCTTTCCATTGTCTTTCTACTTGGATGATTTTTGCCTTGTATTGTAGTGATCCTCTCCAGGATTTCATTTTTGGGGAGCTAGTGCTTTTGCTCCTTGGTGGTTTCCATTCTTAATGAATATGCTTGGTGTATTGCCCTCACCCATGCTCTATGGGATTGGGGTTTTGTTATGTGCATCTTGATGTATTTTTTTCCCTTGAAATCTTACGTAAAAATAGAGCATAATTGTTAGTGCCTCAAAAAGAATGTTAAATAAAAAAATCTTGTTTACACCATATTGGATGGTGGGTTGGTCTATGCTCTTGGGTGGTTGTTAGGTTTTAACTTCTATTATTTTGGCATGATCTTTTCATTCTCCACCTTCTCTAATGTAAATTGTTCTAAGACCTTTCAAATCCTTGAATTTTCACCATTAATAAAAATAATAAAAAATAATAATAATTAAAAAAACAATTTTTTTTTTTTCTAAAATAAATTAAATATATATATATATAGACATAGACATGCATGTTGTTATAATCAATCAAATTAAACTTATTTTAAAAAAATGATTACATGGTATCTATTTTTTTTTTTAAACTCTGATTAATCTTAACATAAAACATTCCTTTTAATTAATATTATAATTTTTACAACTTAAACACTTAATAAATATTTTTATTTTATTAATATTAATTTAAAATCAAATATTATATATATATATATATATATATATATATATATATATATATATATATATATATATATATATATTTTTTGAAGTTAGTATGAAAAATCTTGAGGCTTCTTACTTTCTATGTGATGAGTGGCCATACATGCCAAGAAATAGTTGACCCTTGACCCTCTTACTTTCATGTGATACTGTTTCTAATATTTCCTCTACTTTAATACCTCTTCTTATCTCATTCATAGCACATATATGTATACCTAGATCTACTATTTTACTGTGTAAAAGAATTGGTAATTCATATGAGTGACACATGTATACCTAGATCTACTATTTTCCGGTGTAAGAGAATTGTTATTTCTACTTTAATACCTCCTAGATCTACTATTTTCCTGTGTAAAAGAATTGGTAATTCATATGAGTGACACATGTATACCTAGATCTACTATTTTCCGGTGTAAGAGAATTGTTATTTCCTACGCAGCTTCATTGTGAAGGAGATTTTCATAATGAGATAGATTTGGAATTCATTTGGAACGTTATGGGTGTGGAATTACAGAAGACATGAGTAGCGAGCAGACAATCGGCGATCTTTTGAGCCTGTGTTCGAGCAGTGCTCCATATTACTGGTGGAATCTCGCAGCAGGGACAGCTCGATTGGGTTCGCAATAACTATCTCCTTTATGACTACTGCACTGATCTTCCTCGCTTCAACTATTCGCTTCCCGCCGAATGCAAGCCGAAGAACTAGACTAGAATTGTCCTTTTCCATTGTTGTTCTGATTGGCAATTATTTCTTTGCATTGTCACGCATTTCATTTTATTGTCAGTGTTTGTATTACGTTCTTCCAAAATAAGCATCGACTTATAATTTAGGCGGTGTTTTCAATTTATTTTGGATTGATAATTTTATGGAAACCTGTAACGATTAATTTCGGAAAGAGGAGATATTTGCGTGAATAAAAATTGAATATCGTTAAGCAGAGTTAGCTTTTATTTAGATGTAGTTGAGCCAAAGCATCTAAAAATTGAAATTACAAATGCATATAAATGTTTTATTAATATTTTATAAAAATTTAATATTTAAATTAATTTATTTTCATGTTTAAATGTAAAATATTGTTTTGTATAAAAGTGGTTTTCAATACAAATTTAAGATTTTATTGAAGGTTTTTAAAATGCAGTTTGAACCAAGTTCTAGAATTAATTTATGGAGAAACACCTTTTAATTAGTTTTTATGTTTTTAATAATTATTTAGAGAGTAGTATTTTTTAACTTTATTGTGATAAAACATAAACTAATGATACAATATGCAGAATATTATTATAATTTTTTTTTTTTTAACTAGTATGACATAAACATATTTATCAAACATAGTAAACTATTATTTGTTCAAATCAAGTGGAGTTGTTAATTATGTTTATGTTAGTCATGATTAAAATGAACTTATTACAAATAAAGTTCACTAGGATTTGTATAATATGTTTATAGTGCTTGTTAAAATTTGAACTCTTGATAATTATGCATACGTCGTTTGAACGTAAGATTTGAACCCTAGCTTTTACTTTGAAAATTGATTTATTTAAGCAACAAAGCTTCTACCATTAAGTATTATGTAGAATGTTTAATATAATTAAAATCTTAAAATTTTATTTATTAATACAAACCTTAAAAAATGGTTGAATATATATTTTTATATTAAATAAAATAAATTTTGAAAGTTCACATAAGTTTTATTTTGTAATTTAGGCTTGTATTATCAATAATTCATGTAGCTTTAGTGCAATAACATTTAAACAAATTCTAAATCAGTAATTCAACGAATCCTTTGATGTTGTATATTAGTTGAGAAACAATAGACTACTTAATCAAATGGTTATTTAATCAATATATTATATTTAAATGTAAGTAATACTACTTAAAAGTTTATTTTAATTTTTAAAATATTTGAAATATTTAATTATTATGGGATTATTAAAATCATTGACTACCATAAAAATATCTATTAAAACAAAAAAATTAATAAATGAGTGACACATTTAAGCAATAAATATTAAAAGAAATTATTTCAAGAAAATTCACCTTTGGACGTAAAATTCTTCGAAGAGAGAGAATATTGACCATGTTTCTTTCTAGATTTGGTATTGTAACGAAGAATCAGATATATACATATTTTAAAAGGTATATAAGTTGATATTTTATGAGAAATCATAGGAAGAGATCATGATAATACATTTGCAATAATGATGTAATATGTTGTTATATATTTTACTTCTATTGCACTTCATGTATTAGATAAATATTGATAATAACATGATTATATATTCCCACATTGTGGCCATTATTAGACAAAAATATGATAATAATATAATATCATATAAAATTGGGTTTAATACATATAGAGCAAAAATAATGATACTAATGCAAAATATGAGTTTTAATACAATTAATTATCAATGTTTTTATAAATAAAATAAGTTATAGTTTAACATTAATTTTGTATTATTAGTATCTACACCACATAGAGGATGATTATTACATGGTTCTTAGTTATGGAGATTTTTGTTTGTGTGGGATAGTGCAATGGTTAGGAATTTGAGATCTCTTCCATGAAACCAATTTTAAAAAATAATGGGTTGTGTGTGCATGGTTGTGTAAGTGAGTTTTTTTAAAAAATAATGGATATTTTTACTTTGGAGATGGTATGCATGTAAACAATTGCCTAAGACTGGGAGGAAAATTATCGAAATGTTGATCATTGACCACTTCATAGTGATTTTCCTCCACTTGACACTAGTCAAATCAATGGTTCAATATAGTGATATTTTATATCTTATAATATTTTTATGAAACAAGAAAGATATTTCTTAATTTTATTCTTAGAAATTGTAGTTATCTTCTTAAAAAAATCATGGAAATTTTATTTTGAAGATGCTATGCATGTATACAATGATCTAAGACCATAAGAAGCATTGATTGAACCTTGATCTCTTCATAGTGACCATTCTCTACTTACCACTAAGCAAATTAGTGATTCAACATAGTGATATTTTATATCTTGTAATATTTTGGTGAAATTAGGAAGATATTTCTTAATTTTATTATTAGATATTATAGTCATATATGGACAATTTAAAATATATGTGTGTGTATTGTCAACTAAATATGAAAAATCACATTAAGTTAAAACTAAGAGATAACATATAAAAATACAAAGCTATCTACAAGGCAATATTTAAAATGTAAAAGATATAATTTTAATTATAGTTTTATTTCTACTAATATTTTAAGTTTAATATCTACAATTACCAATCTGATTTTTATATATGGATGAAAAATTTGGAAGAATTCTAAGTCCAATACTTACTAGATACATACATACCCGTGAGTGTGGTCTATTGGAATAGAAGCCACTTGTATTATCGGTGATGTGACCTGAATTTAATCCTTATAATAGATGTGTATAAAAAATATTACTTTAAAAAATAAATAAAAAACATAATAGAGACAAATCATGTAAGATGATAAAATAAGAAGGTATTTTCATAATTATATCAAATACTAGATAAAAATTTCAAACTAAAAGCATAGGGAATCAAATTCTTAAAAATACAATCATTTCAAGTTACAATATTTATGAAATTGTAAAACACAAGATATAAAAAAATTATATAATTTAGGGCCATCTATTTGTTCTTAAATAGACCATATCTGGTATACACATCAATGATAAGGAGATACAATTGCCTAAGCTATTTTTTTTGTAACTCATTTATGTAACCTTAGTCCTTTTCATTAGCTAATTATAAAAATATTTCATACCTAGTCTATTTTTTTTAGCTTAGAAGAATATACTATATCCCATGTAGTTTACATCCATTCAGATCGTAATCATTTTCATTTACAATCTCTAAGTGTTATTCCATGATGAAGTATAGAAGGATGTACTATATTCCATGTAGTTTACATCCATTTAGATGAAGTCATTTTTAATTTATAATATTTTTGCTTTAAAACTATTCCATATTCTATATTAATTACACCATCCATCAAATAAATTCTTTTACAAATATATTATAGAATTAAAAAATAGATGACTTTTATCCCTTAAAAGCTTGTAGTATTGTTGCTAAATTAAACTATTTTAACATATTCCATTGATCTCTATTTTTGAGAAGCATATTTTATAGGACACATGTTACTTGTAATATTATTTTCACTATAGACATGTTTCATCATCAACATCTTGGATTATTTTCTCTTTTGTTTAGAATGCATCACTTCTGTATTATATTTCATCACCTTATGCTTATCTTGTAATAAAAATGCATCACTTATTATTTTGATAATTATTAGCTTCTAATAAACATGGATGTAACTCGAAAAACCCTATGATACCATTACATCTAGATGTGCTTAAGAAATCAAAATAATGATGAGGTGGGATCAATAGGATTTGAAAGGGTCAAAGATTTTAAAATATTCAGCTAGAGATCTCGTACTAGAGGATTGAGGATTCCTTCATGATTCTTTTTTTTTGTCTTAGGATATGGGAAATTTTATGGGTTTTCCCTTATCATATTTCATGTCCCACAATGTGGTATGGATGTATGACCTATGGGATTTTTGGTCATATCACAATTTGAGATCTTTTGGTTCTTGGTTTTTTTTGTCTTGTCCAGGTTCGCTTTGTTCTTATTTTATTTCTTCTTGTAGTCCTATTGTTGAGGGTGTGACTTGTCTTGTGGTATGTTCCACTAGGTGGGATAGTTATTTTCTATAGATTTTGAGTGTTCTATTTGGAAGCTTTTGCTTTCTATTTGTAAAATATTTGGGGACCCTTTCAAAAATCCCTTCTTTCACCAAATAAAAAATAAGCATACCATTATATCAATAAGCTCTAACATGTAATTATCTAACTCTTACCATTGTAATATTCTTAATTATACTTTTCCTAAATATTCATAAGTAACAAACCTAGATGAATGACCTCATACTTGTATAATTTCCATAATATATTATTAGAAAAATTATTTTATTCATGGGTGATTATAAGGTAATAAGTCCTCCTTTAGATGAGGGAAACTTGTTATATCAATTTTATTACTCTTTAATATGACATGCACTTAAAATTTAATAAAAATATTAAGAGATGATTTGAAGCATTCTTAGTGTAGATTTCTCTTTTGTATTGTATTCTTTATAAAATTAAATTTACATACATATATCTATATGAAGTAAAATATTAAAATATATAACAAGATAGTGAGTGGCTAATATGCCAATAAATTATTGTATTATAGAGTCAATTTTAAATATGAGTTTTTTGTCTGAAATGTATAGAGCCTAATTTTTTTTTTAATTTGTGGAAAACATCCCAAAAGGGATGCCACTTTTGAGTAAGACCCAAGGAGGCAGGGGTATCATGTATAGAGCCTACATAACCTAAGATGTATGAAAAATATATTTTAAAGCACTTTAACAATCATTTTTGAATAAATATTTGAATGTACAACATATAAAAATGATGTTTTTGTATGTAATCTATTAATTTATAACAAACATTAAATTTTTTATTTTTATGATAGGAGAGAATAAATCATGTCATAAAAATTATGATATTTATTTTATTTTTTATTCAGTTTAATTATTTTTCTTGAAATTTTAATTTGAAATGGTTTATATTTTAAAAGTGAACTAATTCAAAAAGACAAATTATTAAAAAACATTATATACTATTAATATTCTACAAAATTTATGTATTTTAAATCTAGGCTACAAGTTGTAACTAGTTAAATAGTGGAGATACATACTGTTCACACACAAACTCCCCTACAATCCTCAATAGCATGGGTCATCCGTTCATTTTTTTGTGTTCGTACCACACAAGGGTTTTAGCCTCACTTATTGTTAAGGAGGTTTCTTGTTCCTCTTCAAAATATATCCAATTGCTGTTATTTTTCATAAACCCGCACCGTTCTTGTTCGCTAAGGTTTCAACTATTACCTTGCATCTATGTGAGGGTTTCCAAAAGATACAATTTGCACAAGCTAAATTAGGTTTTCATTCATTTGCAAAAGTAAATTCTAGCCACAACCCTCACAAATTTTTAGAGCAATAAAAAGGGTTTCAGATGAGCATTACAAAGGAGGTGGATTAGGGTTATATAAGAGCATTGCAAAGAAGGTAGATTAGGATTTCAGAGGAGCATTATAAAGGAGATAGATTAGGGTTTTAGAGGAGCATTGCATAGGATGTAAATTAGGTTTAGAGGAGCATTGTAGTGGAGGTAGATTAGCAGGGTTATGCATAGTGGTGAATATTTATAAATTGGACAAATATTAGGATTTCCAAAATTAGAAATTGGTGAATATGAGGAACACTAACGTCAGATCATTCATCTAAAATTTTTAGAACCTATTTTTTTGTAGGTTCAATTTACCACAATATATATCCAAACATAGGCATATTTGTATTCATTGAAAATCTCTTTTCAATCCTGATCTAATGGTGTGTTTTTATAAAATTATAAAATGATTTAATAGGTGAAAAGTGGTCCCAAATTTGACCTTACATTTTAGGGTTTCAAATACCCCAAATTTTTGTGTGAAGATGCTCGATTTGATTTGCTTAGGATTCTCCATGATTCACCTTGATTTTGATTAGGATTCACCATTTTTTTACAAATACATTTTGAGTCCAACCTCTTAGGCATAACCCTATAGATTAGGATTTTAGAGGAGCATTGTAGAGGAAGTGGATGCCTAGTTGGGCAACTTTGATCCCATTACTGAAGAAGCTAAGTTCATGAAGGTGGATCTATTTGAATCTCAAGATCCCTCCTTTTAGTTTGAATGGGAGGAGTGGGATCCTGGTAAGCTCAAATGTGGGACTAATAGAACCTATACAGAGGACCCCATCCATCCTAGTGTACCTTTATTTGCAAAAGTACCCGTTGGTGGTAATTTCCTTCCATATTTTATTGTTCTCCTCATATGCCTATTTTTTCTACTCTCTCCTAATGAATGCTTGCTTACTTGGCTCCTTATAGCCATCACTGGCAACATTAATCTGTGAATGCATGCTTGTTTTGGATCATTTTTAGCCATCAATGCATTTCATTCTGTAGTGGAGACAACGTTTGAAAGGCATATTGTATTTGGTGATCAATTAAATCCAATTGAAGAATGTGTTTTTGTTTGTAGTCTTCAAGATGTCTACGAAGCTAGTGGCAAGAAAATGTGCGGGCACAGTTACTACATTTTATGTGAGTGAATAAAGATTTTTTTCTCTAATTAACACACACACACACACACACACACACAACACACACACACTCCTAGATCAAAATATAATTTTGACTATTGTTAATTAATGTAAGAAAAACTTCCATCTTCCCAATATTTGTCTCTTATATTCTAAGGATGCTGAATTTGTGGATCATCTATTAATCCACTATGATTTTTCAAATAAGGTGCTCAATTATTTACTAGATTCATTTTCTATCAAGTGGACATTGTTGTGAAATTTCAAGGAATTTTTCACTTAGTGGAAATCCCTCTTCATCAATCACAACCTCAATAGGGTGTGGAATCTAGTTCTTCCTTATTTTTTATGAGGCATATCGTGGAAGAGAAACAAAATAAATTTCAAGGATATTACTAGGGATGAATCCATTATCTTTAGAATTATTAAAGTTTCTATTAAGAATAACCTGACTATATTTGTTGCTGGAAATAGTAGGGATAAAGTTATGGAAAATAGAGCTTCTATTAGTTGGAAATTGAATCTAGGATCTTTTGCTTTTATATCCGTTGTTCCAAAAATATTGGCTACGAGATGACATAAACTAGCTAAAGGGTGAGTTATTTTAAATTTTTATGGGGTTGCCAAAGGTAAATTCAAGAGGGCTAGTGGAGGGGTGTTGTCATAAATTATAATGGTGAGGTCATTTAGATTTATGTTGAAGATTATGGTAATTAAACCAATCACCTAGTTAAAGCTAAGGTAATTTTATTGGGTGTTCATTAGGGCTTTAAGAGAGGCTTCAGAAGACTTCTCGTTCAAGGTGACTCCTTGAACATCATTTAGTATTTGCAAACTAGAAAAATTAACAATTGTTTCATCTTGAATATTATTAAGAGTGCCTCAAAGATACTAGAAGGTATGCTAGAAGATAAAATTCAACATGTTTATAGGGAAGGTAACTAAGCTACTCATGTTATGGAAAATTTGGGGGTGGATAGTGGCTAATTTAGAATTTTAAAAGATAATTTACCTTTGTGATTAATGACAATTGTTGCTTTTGAAGCATTCGGTCTACCTATCTAGTAGGTCTTTCAATTGTCTTTCTACTTGGAAGATTTTTTCTTTGTGTTTGAGTGATCCTCTCTAGGGTTTCATTTTTGGGGAGCTAGTGCTTTTTCTCCTTTGTGGTTTTCATTCTTAAGGAATATGCTTGGTGTATTGCCCTCACCTATGATCTAGGGGATTGGGGTTTTGTTATGTGCATCTTGATGTATTTTTTGCCCTTGCAATATTATGTAAAAATAGAGCAGAATTGTTAGTGCCTCAAAAATAAAGTTGAATAAAAAATTCTTCTTTACACCCTATTGGATGGTGGGTTGCTCTATGCTCTTGGGTGGTTGTTAGGTTTGGGGTGTCAATTTTAAATATGAGTTTTTTATCTAAAATGTATAGAGCCTATTTTTGTTTATTTGTGGAAAACATCCCAAAAGGTGTAGACACCAAAACAGCACCAATCCGATTATGTGACTGCAAACACTGATCGCTTTGACAAACACAGCCCCCCAGGGCAGCCCTCAGAGGTCAAACAGTGTTCTTAACCACTTTCATAGCAATTTTGTGAGGTCAAGAAGCAATTTGGCACACTTAGACACTTTGCCTAGTAATCGTCTCACCCAGGGACGATTGCTAACTTGAAATCGTCTCACCCAGGGACGATTTCTGAAATCGTCTCCAATAAGGATGATTTCCAAGTTTAACGGGCAAAAAGACAAATGAGGCCAAGTGGCAGCCCAGAATAGTCAGTTGATGACTCCTGCATCGCATGCGTGTGTGAGTGGACAAATAGGCCGTTTGAGGACTATCACAAGGGCAGTTATGAAAGCCCAAGTCAATGGAGGACTCCCCTCCCTCATGGGAAGACAAGACTGCCACATGGCGCCTATGACCAACACATGGCATTTGTGCTTCCCTCCCAAAAGAGACCCCTTGGGTCTATAAAAGGTGAGACTTTTCTCACCCAAGATATACAGGTTGAAGGAGATTTCAAGAAACGAAGTGCTGTCGAGTTGAAGACTCACTTGCATCCCCTTTGGTTCACTTTCTCACATCCACCAATCTCTTTTGCAAGGGAGGTTGTTGGGTGGCTTTTGGAAGCTTGAACCTGACCCAAATCCAACACATGGACACCTGAACCAACCAATTTGCCGACCCCCCCATCCTAAGAGGTTTTGGGCCCATCCCTAGTGGATTGGCACCGAAATCAAGTGCCAACGGTGGGAGGCCCACTTGGGCACCCCTCGCACTTCTCAAGTTCCATTCTTTTTTAGCATTCTAGATTATTTGTTTACATTGCATGTTGTGTCATTCTGTTTGGTGAACTCATAGATGTAATTTCATAACTTTTGATCAAATTCTAGTATGTTTTGTTGCGCTTTGTTGTTTCACTAACTTACAGGAGGTGATATCAAATTCCCAAGGATAGAGGTCAAATTGGGAGAATACGACCATCTGGGTCGTCCCAAAATGGCCCCAATTACATAACCCCTCTGTCTGCAGGTGTTTTGGAAGTCTCGGGAGTCAACATTGGAGCAGATCACTTCGACTTTTTCAATACAGAAGGAATCGTCCCACCCAGGGACGATTTGCAGTCAGGAATCGTCCTTCCCAGGGACGATTTCCAAGTGAAGGCATATTGGCCAGCTGTTTCAGTGGCAATGGCCTTCTGGTAATATCTTCTGTCTTCTGTCAGGTTTTTAGGCCATTTTAACTCATTGTAATTACTATTTCAAGCAAATGTTTGCATGCATATTTCACTAATTTTAGAGAACAAACACTCCTTATTTGCAGCAGGTGCTACTGACATCTTGTTTGTTTTTGTGTTCACGATAGGAGCAGCAAAAGTCAAAGACTCATCAGCGTAAGCGACGGCAACATTCTGGCCCGCCCATTCAAACGTGGGCACGCGAAAAGAGGAACATTAAGTGATTGTAACCAAATAATTTTAACGCTCCTAGCCCCTAAAAATGGAGGATGCGTCATTGTAACAGAGATCAAGAAAGTTTAATGAAAGGGCTGTGTTTTCTCCATTTGCTTGTGTCTCATTGCAATGCATCTTTTTCATTTCATGCACTTTACATTTCTAGGACTTAAGCACATTTGATTTTGGTTGCATCGCAATTAGTGCTCCACCCAGGGACAATTTTTGCAATTGGAAATCGTCCCACCCAGGGACGATTTCCAGCCAGAAAATTCAAAACATCAAAAAATCAACAAAAATGCACTAAAAACAACAAATAAAGTTGCCTAATAGAATGTTGTTACACTCGCAATCCAAGGCAATAAAAATAGATGTTGGGGTCATATATTGTCGCTATCTCACTCCCCAAGAAGGCTACCATAGCCGAACTGCTCCACGGGAAGAAGATTACAACAATTTTATCCCCACATGCGTCACACAAAACAACAAAAACAATAAAAAAATTCAACAAAAATAGACAACAAAAAAAAAACATTGCCGGACACAAGTGCTCTTCCACTTAAACTCCGGGAAAATAAAATCGATGTCGAGGTCCAAATTATCGCTCTCCTACTTCCCCAAGAAGGCTACAATAGCCGGACCGCTCCACGAGAAGTTAGATTTTCGATGATTTCACCTCATTACGGCATCACCAAAAGGGTTAACACCCACCAAAAATAGGTCCAAATGTTGGAAAAATTGCACACGCTTAACGGTAAACCCTCTAAAGGCACCCTTGCACAAGTCATCTTGGGTCAAGCGACTCGTCGCTTCTCTCATGAAGGTCATTCCCTCATCGATTCATCGCTTGAGGGGGTAGTCACACTTAGTCACCAACCAAAAATCACACACCCAATTAAGGAAAATGACATGCATTCAAAGAATCATTGACAAAGACAATCACGCTCCTGCTTGGGGCAGTAAACAAGCAACAATCAAATCAATCAAACACTTGGCATTTCGTGAATCATGAACACAAGGTTCCCCCTAAGGATAAAAACACCCTTTGCCTGTTCATGACTGATCAATGTCTAAGTTCAAGTCACACCTCACCAAAACAGGTTAATACTTGAAATCAAATTCCTTAGCTCGTCAGAAGCAAGGATTCAAGAATGCATGCCCTTTCCATACTTGGGGCATCAAAAGTTGGTTAGGTTACCAAGAAACCCTAATCATTAGTGATTTGGTTATCTATTTTTGCTTAGCACTGTGTCACCCGCAGTGCTTCCCAAAAAGGGGCATCTGTAGACACCAAAATAGCACCAATCTGATTATGTGACTATAAACACTGATCGCTTTGACAAACACAGCCCCCAGGGCAGCCCTCAGAGGTCAAACAGTGGTCTTAACCACTTTCATAGCAATTTTGTGAGGTCAAGAAGCAATTTGGCACACTTAGACACTTTTCCTAGTAATCGTCTCACCCAGGGATGATTGCTAACTTGAAATCATCTCACCCAGGGATGATTTCTGAAATTGTCTCCAGTAAGGACGATTTCCAAGTTTAACGGGAAAAAAGACAAATGAGGCCAAGTGGCAGCCCAGAATAGTCAGTTGATGACTCCTGCCTCGCACGCGTGTGTGATTGGACAAATAGGCCGTTTGAGGATCGTCACAAGGGCGATTATGAAAGCCCAAGTCAATGGAGGACTCCCCTCCCTCATGGGAAGACAAGACTGCCACATGGCACCTATGACCAACACATGGCATTTGTTCTTCCCTCCCAAAAGAGACCCCTTGGGTCTATAAAAGGTGAGACTTTTCTCACCCAAGGTATACAGGTGAGAGGAGATTTCAAGCAACGAAGTGCTGCCGAGTTGAAGACCCACTTGCATCCCTTTTGGTTCACCTTCTCGCATCCACCAATCTCTTTTGCAAGGGAGGTTATTGGGTGGTTTTTGGAAGCTTGAACCTGACCCAAATCCAACACATGGACACTTGAACCAACCAATTCGCCGACCCCCCCAATCCTAAGAGGTTTTGGGCCCATCCGTAGTGGATTGGCGTCGAAATCAAGTGCCAACGGTGGGAGGCCCACTTGGGCACCACCGCACTTTCTAAGTTTTAGAGCATTCTAGATTACTTTTTTAGGTTTCATTTTGTGTTATTATGTTTGGTTAACTCATAGCTACAATTTCGTAACTTTTGGTCAGATTCTAGTATGTTTTGTGTCGCTTTGTTGTTTCACTGACTTGCAGGTGGCGGGATCAAATTCTCGAGGGTAGAAGCCAAATTGGGAGAATCCGACCATCTGGGTCATCCCAAAATGGCCCCAATTACATAACCCCCTTGTTTGCAGGCATTTTGTAGGTCTCAAGAATTGACATTGGAGCAGCAGCAGGTCGGCTTCTTCAACACAGTAGAAATCGTCCCACCCAGGGACGAATAGCAGTCAGAAATCATCCCACCCAGGGACGATTTCCAGTTGAAAGCAGATTGGCCGACTGTCTCAGTGGCAAGGGCCTTTTGGTAACATTTTCTATCTTCTGTCAAGTTTTCAAGCCATTTGGACTCACTGTACTTACTGTTTTAGGCAGATGTTTACATGCATATTTCGTTAATTTTAAAGAACAAACACCTTTCATTTGCAGCAGGTGTTATTGACATCTTGGTTGTTTCTTTGTTCGCAGGAGAAGCAGCATAGGTTAAGAACTCATCGACATCAGCGGCGGCATCATCTTGGCCCGCCCATTGCAATCGTGGGCACGTGGAAAGAGGAACATTAAGTGATTGTAATTGAATTCTTTTAACGCTCCTAGCCCCTGAAAAGGGAGGAGGCGTCATTGTAACAGAGATCAAGAGATTTTAATGAAAGGGTTGTGTTTTCTCCATTTGCTTGTGTCTCATTGCAATGCGTCTTTTTCATTTCATGCACTTTACATTTCTAGGACTTAAGCGTACTTGATTTTGAATGCAATCGCAATTACTGTTTCCTTCGCCCAGAATCTCGTGCTTTCAAAAGGGATGCCACTTTTGAGTAAGACCCAAGGAGGCAAGGGTTATCATGTATAGAACCTAAATAACCTAAGATGTATGAAAAATATTTTTTAAAGCACTTTGACAATAATTTTTGAATAAATATTTGAATGTACAACATATAAAAATGATGTTTTTGTATGTAATCTATTAATTTATAACAAACATTAAATATTTTATTTTTATGATAGGAGAGAATAAATCATGTCATAAAAATTATGATATTTATTTTATTTTTTATTCAATTTAATTATTTTTCTTAAAATTTTAATTTTAAATGGTTTATATTTTAAAAGTGAACTAATTCAAAAAGACAAATGATAAAAAAACATTAGATACTATTAATATTCTACAAAACATATGTATTTTAAATCTAGGCTACAAGTTGTAACTAGTTAAGTAGTGGAGATCCATACTATTCACACACAACCTCCCCTACGATCCTTAATAGCATGGGTAATCTGTCGATCTATTTGTGTTCATACCACACAAGGATTTTATCCTCACTTATTGTTAAGGAGTTTTCTTGTTACTCTTCAAAATATATCCAATTGCTATTTTTTTTCATAAACCCGCACTATTTTTGTTCGCTAAGGTTTCAACTATTACCTTGCATCCATGTGAGGGTTTCCAAAAGATACAATTTGCACAAACCAAATCAGGTTTTCATTCATGTGCAAAAGTCAATTCTAGCCACAACCCTCACATAGTTTTAGAGCAATAAAAAGGATTTTAGAGGAGCATTACAAAGGAGGTGGATTAGGGTTTCATAGGAGCATTGCAAAGAAGGTAGATTAGGATTTCAAAGGAGCATTATAGAGAAGATAGATTAGTGTCTTATAGGAGAATTGCAGAGGATGTAGATTAGGTTTAGAGGAGCATTGTAGAGGAGGTAGATTAGCAGGGTTATGCATAGTGGTGAATATTTATAAATTTGGAAAATATTAGGATTTCCAAAATTAGAAATTGGTGAATATGTGGAACACCGATTTCGGATTATTCATATAAAATTTCCAGAAACTACTTTTTTGTAGGTTCAATTTGCCACAATATATATCCAAACATGGGCATATTTGTACTTGTTGAAAAGATTTTTCAATCTCGATCTCATGGTGTGTTTTTATTAAATTATTCAATTATTTAATAGGTAAAAAGTGGTCCCAATTTTGACCTTACATTTTAGGGTTTCAAATACCCCAAATTTTTGTATGAAGATGCTCGATTTGATTTGGTTAGGATTCTCCATGATTCACCTTGATTTTTATTAGGATTCACCATTTTTTACAAGTAAATTTTGAGTCCAACCCCTTAGGCATAACCCTACAGATTAGGATTTTAGAGGAGCATTGTAGAGGACGAAGATGAGCATTCTAGAAGAAGTGGATACCTAGTTGGGCAGCTTTGATCATTGTTGAAGAAGCTAATTTCATGAAGGTGGATCTATTTGACTCTCGTGACCCCTCATTTTTGTTTGAATGGGAGGAGTGGGATACTGGTAAGCTCAAAGGTGGGACCAATAAAACCTATAGGGAGGACCCCATCCCTCCTAGTGTACCTTTATTTGCAAAAGTACCCATTGGTGGTAATGGAGGATCTAAAACCCTCTTCGATACCTCTCATCTATCAAACCAGATCCATATCCCTATAATATCTTGAAATATGGGTTTTTGAATCTTGTAAAATAATTCCAAGGTAGGAGGCCTGATATTGATTCTCTAAGGAGATGGGCTTTTGGCAAGATAGAGATCTATCGAATCTATCGAATACATATTTGAATGTACAACATATAAAAATGATGTTTTTGTATGTAATCTATTAATTTATAACAAACATTAAATATTTTATTTTTATGATAGGAGAGAATAAATCATGTCATAAAAATTATGATATTTATTTTATTTTTTATTCAATTTAATTATTTTTCTTAAAATTTTAATTTTAAATGGTTTATATTTGAAAAGTGAACTAATTCAAAAATAAAAATGATAAAAAAACATTAGATACTATTAATATTCTAAAAAACATATGTATTTTAAATCTAGGCTACAAGTTGTAACTAGTTAAATAGTGGAGATCCAGACTGTTCACACACAACCTCCCCTACGATCCTTAATAGCATGGGTAATCTGCCGATCTGTTTGTTTTCGTACCACACAAGGGTTTTAGCCTCAATTATTGTTAAGAAGGTTTCTTGTTCCTCTTCAAAAGAGTTCCAATTGCTATTATTTTTCATAAACCCGCACTATTTTTGTTTGCTAAGGTTTCAACTATTACCTTGCATCCATGTGAGGGTTTCCAAAAGATACAATTTGCACAAGCTAAATTAGGTTTTCATTTATGTGCAAAATTCAATTCTAGCCACAAACCTCACATAGTTTTAGAGCAATAAAAAGGATTTTAGAGGAGCATTACAAAGGAGGTGGGTTAGGGTTTCATAGGAGCATTCCAAAAAAGGTATATTAGGATTTCAATGGAGAATTATAGAGAAGATAGATTAGTGTTTTATAGGAGCATTGTAGAGGATGTAGATTAGGTTTAGAGGAGCATTGTAGAGGAGGCAGATTAGCAGGGTTATGCATAGTGGTGAATATTTATAAATTTTGTGAAAATTAGGATTTCCAAAATTAGAAATTGGTGAATATGTGGAACACCGATTTCGGATAATTCATATAAAATTTCCAGAAGCTACTTTTTTGTAGGTTCAATTTGCCACAATCTATATCCAAACATGGGCATATTTGTACTTGTTGAAAAGCTTTTTCAATCTCGATCTCATGGTGTGTTTTTATTAAATTATTAAATTATTTAAGAGGTAAAAAGTTGTCCCAAATTTGACCTTACATTTTAGGGTTTCAAATACCCCAAATTTTTGTATGAAGAAGCTCGATTTGATTTGGTTAGGATTATCCATGATTCACCTTGATTTTGATTAGGATTCACCATTTTTTTACAAATAAATTTTGAGTCCAACCCCTTAGGCATAACCCTACAGATTAGGATTTTAGAGGAGCATTGTAGAAGACGAAGATGACCATTCTAGAGGAAGTGGATACCTAGTTGGGAAGCATTGATACCATTGTTGAAGAAGCTAATTTCATGAAGGTGGATCTATTTGACTCTTGTGACCCCTCCTTTTTGTTTGAATGGGAGGAGTGGGATCCTGGTAAGCTCAAAGGTGGGACCAATAGAACCTATAGGGAGGACCCCATCCCTCCTAGTGTACCTTTATTTGCAAAAGTACTCGTTGGTGGTAATGGAGGATCTGAAATCCTCTTCGATACCTCTCATCTATCAAACCATATCCATATCCCTATAATATCCTAAAATATGGGTTGTGGAATATTGTAAAACAATTCCAAGGTAGGAGGCCTGATATTGATTCTCTAAGGAGATGGGCTTTTGGCAAGATAGAGATCTATCGAATCTCTTGAAATTTTGGCCATACCAAGAAATTTCTTCCTTATCAAGCTCAAATCTAAGGAGGATTCCAAGCAGAGATTAGAAGGGGGTCCATTTTTTTTGGAAAACGAGGTTTATTTATGTATAAATGGGACTCAAATTTTAATCCCCTGACATAGATAATTAATATTGTATGACTATGGGTTAAGGTACCAAACTTCCCACTTCATATTTTGCATGAGAGCATCCTCCAATATATTACCAAGACGATCGAGGATGTGATTTTGTTCGACTAGATTACCAGTTCAAAATCTCAAATGCTCTATGCTAGAATGTGTGTGATGGCAAATATTGAGAAGGATCTGCCAAGATTTGTTGAACTCTTTTCTAATATTGGCACCTGGGTTCAGAACATTGAATATAAAAATAAACCCTAAGTTTGCCAAGAGTGTGGTAAGGGTGGGTACCATAAGAGCTTATGCCCCCTACATCCTAAAGCTCTAACTACTTTGATGAGTCATAAGGAAAACAGTAAGAAGCTCAGTGAAAAGTGGGTGCCTAAGTAAAACCCTCAAAATTTAAAAGGATAAGATTTGATTTCTATTTATCAAGTTGGGCTCAATGAGGAATTATAGGAGGAAATCCTTCTTCCATAAATCATGTTTGATGAAGAGGAGGAGTTGAACACAGTTCCTATGAAGCGAAGGGAATTTAGCCCAATAGCGGGGCATATTTTTCAACTTCCAAAATTCGAGGAGAGTGGAGAAGAGGTAAATCCCTCTAGTCTTATCCTCCAAAATTTCTTTGACTATATTGACATGGATGATCCGACTCTTCAAGAGTTAATGGAAAGCTCTCTAGCCTCTCCAAAAATTATGTTTGAGAAAGGCTCTCTGCATCTAAAGACCAGAAGTCACACGAAGGTTGTATTGATGTAGGGAACAAAATGAAAGTGAGGAGACCCAACAAAAAAACACTCAGGAAAAGGGAGATGAACTCTAATATTGCTAAAGAAGTACAAACCCTTATAACGGATAATTTTGAGGCTCTACAACCTGAAGAGAATGAGGTTGTTCCAATCATGAAGACTTGGAACAAATGTATTCAGGAGTGTGGCCTAGAAAATAATTTCTTTCTATGGGGGTCAAAAATAAGGTGGGCAGGCCTCCCAAGACCTCAATGAGAAATGCTTTTAGCAAGTGATTTTTGTTTATCTTTAGTCTAGTTGTTTGTGAGGCTTGGATGTTGTTGTTGTAGATCTAATCTATTCTTAGGCAATATTCTTGGCTCTCTGGTTCTCTAAGCACCCTTGGTTGTTTTGGGTTATTGTCTCTCCTATGCTGGCCTCTATTGCGAGTTGGCTGTTTAATTATGACAATATCTTATATTTGCTTTCTTGATATCTTATTGTTAGATCTAAGTTTTGAGGGTGCATTTCAAAATCCTACTTGTAATAGGTTCAATAACCCTTTAAAAAAAACCCTTTACCAACCAAAAAAATATCTAGTTAGATAACTATAATTTTAAAATAACATTTGTGTATGCATGTTTAAGACATACGTATTAAAAATTATAATATTATTTTTTTGTTTTATATATAAAATGTGAATCTTAGATTATGTCATATAGGAGTATTTAGTCATTTGGCTTTCCTAAAAATATATTTCAGGACAATACAAGTTATTTCACCTAGATGAAACCACATGAACATGTGTCTATTTTCTTTATTATTTTTATCTTGGATTATGTCATACAGGAGTATTTAGTCATTTGGATTTCCTAAAAATATATTTCAAGATAATCTAAGTTGTTTCACCTTCATGTGTCTGTTTTCTTTATTATTTTTTTATTAATTAATTAAACAGTAAAAATTTTGATAGTATGTCACAACCTTAAACAACAAATTTCAAATGAAAATTTACAATCATTAAACTCGAACTGGAGCAAGTAACTCGATAAAGGAGAACTAAATATATTTTTGCCTCTGTCCTTGCCCTATGGAAGGTTCAAGACATAGCCCTCGATTGTTAGAATAAGTAATTATTATATTAAGTTCTAATAGAATAGACATACTTGAGTTTCCACTCCTCCATGAGTTAGGTGAACTCTCAGTATAGTCTAGATAAGATTTGATGAGTTGTAATCCAACGGCTCTCAATGATCAACTTTGATATTTATACAAAGTTAATCCATGGAATAAATCAATCAGTTCTATTTTGTTCCTTCAAATCTTGTAATACTTTATAGTTCTACTATTGGGAAATTCTAACATGGTACGAGAGCAGGATAGATTCTGCTTGACATTCTCTTTTTAAGGCAGTTTCACGAACTGGTTCATTACCTTTTATCTTTTGTTTTTTAAAAAAGGGAAAGAGTTTTTTATATCTATTGTACATTGCTCATTATATCTGCAATTTTTTTAGATAAATTTGTTCATTACCATATTATGCAAATATTCTCCTCAATTTTTTTTTAAATATAAAAATTTCTACTCTTACACTACAAAATATATCGATTTTAAAATTTATAATTTTCTTCCATATTTTATTATTATCCTCGTATGCCTATTTGTTCTACTCTCTCCTAATGAATGCTTTCTTACTTGGCTCCTTATAGCCATCGCTAGCAACATTAATCCATGAATGCATGCTTGCTTTGGCTCATTTTTAGCCATCAATGTGTTTTGTACTATAGTGGAGACAAGGTTTGAAAGGCATATCGTATTTGGTAATCAATTAAATCCAATTAAAGAATGTGTTTTTGTTTGCAGTCTTCGAGATGTCTACGAAGCTAGTGGCAAGAAATTTTGCGGGCATAGTTACTACATCTTATGTGAGTGAATGAAGATTTGTTTTTCCTCTAATTAACACACACACACACACACACAACACACATACACACCTAGATCAAAATAGAATTCTTACTGTTGATAATTAATGCAAGAAAAGCTTCCATATTCCCAATATTTGTCTCTTATATTCTAAGGATGCTGAATTTGTGGATCATATTTTAATCCACTATGATTTTTCAAATAAGGCGCTCAATGCTTTACTAGATTATTTTTCTATCAAGTGGACATTGTTGTGAAATTTCAAGGAATTTTTCACTTAGTAGGAATCCCTCTTCATCAATCACAACCTCAATAGGGTGTGGGATCCAGTTCTTTCTTATTTTTTATGGGGCATCTAATGGAAAAGAAACAAAATAACTTTCAAGGATATTACTAGGGATGAATCCATTATCTTTAGAATGATTAAATTTTCTATTAAGAATAACCTGATTGTCTTTGCTGCTGGAAATAGTAGGGATAAAGTTGTGGAAAATAGAGCTTTTGTTAATTGGAAATTGAATCTAATATTTTTTACTTTTATATCCATTGTTCAAAAAATATTGGCTACGAGATGACATAAACCAGTTAAAGGGTGAGTTATTTTGAATTTTGATGGGGTTTCCAAAGGTAACTTCAAGAAGGCTAGTGGATGGGTTTTGTCATAAATGATAATGGTGAGGTCATTTAGATTTATGTTTAATATTATGGTAATCAAACCAACCACCTAGTTGAATCTAAGGTACTTTTATTGGGTGTTCATTAGGGATTTGACAGAGGCTTCAGAAGACTTCTCGTTCAAGGTGACTCCTTGAACATCATTTAGGATTTGCAAACTAGAAAGAGTAACAATTGCTTCATCTTGAATATTATTAAGGGCACCTTGAAGATACTAGAAGGTATGCCAGAAGTTAAAATTTAACATGCTTATAGGGAAGGTAACTAAGCTACTCATGTTATGGCCAATTTGGGGATGGATAGTGGCTTATTTGGAATTTTAGAAGATAATTTCCCTTTGTGATTAATGACAATTGTTGCTTTTGAAGCATTTGGTCTACCTATCTAGTAGGTTTTTTCATTGTCTTTCTACTTGGATGATTTTTGCTTTGTGTTGTAGTGATCCTCTCCAGGGTTTCATTTTTGGGGAGCTAGTGCTTTTTCTCCTTGGTGGTTTCTATTCTTAAGGAGTATGATTGGTGTATTGCCCTCACCCGTGGTCTATGGGATTGGGGTTTTGTTATGTGCATCTTGGTGTGTTTTTTGCCCTGGCAATCTTACGTAAAAATAGAGTAGAATTGTTAGTGCCTCGAAAAGAAAGTTGAATGAAAAATTGTTCTTTACATCCTATTGGATGGTGGGTTGGTCTATGCTCTTGGGTGGTTGTTAGGTTTTAAATTCTATTCTTTTGGCCTTGGAGGTTGACCTGTGTTTAATTGATATTGTCTTTTTCTACCTCCTCTAATGTAAAAGGTTCTAAGACCTTTCAAATCTTTGAGTTTTCACCATTAATAAAAATAATAATAATTAAAAAAACAAAAAAAATATTTTTTACTAAAATAAATTATATATATATATATATATATATATATATATATATATATATATATATATATATAGACATGCATGTTGTTATAATCAATCAAATTAAACTTATTTTAAAAAAATGATTACATGGTATCTATTTTTTTTTGTTTTTAAACTCCATGATTAATCTTAACATAAAACATTCCTTTTAATTGATATTATAATTTGTACAACTTAAACACTTAATAAATATTTTTATTTAATTAATATAAATTTAAAATCAAATATTATATATTTATTATTTAAATTTATATATATATATATATATATATATATATATATATATATATATATATATATATATATATATATATATATATATATATATTTATTTATTTATTTATTTATTTATTTATTTATTTATTGAAGTTAGTATGAAAAACCTTGAGGATCGCCATCCAACCATGACCTCTCATAAGGGTGAGAGTTGAGCTTATCAATAGGACCAAACACACACACCCACCCCTCACACACTCGCCCAAGCCTGAAACATTGCAATGTGTCCCTGCGGACACATAAACTTTAATTAATACTTATAAATAATATTTTTTAATTTAAAATATTATATTTATTTTTTAATAATTTGAAGAAAAATTCTGCTTTATGAGTGGTGAGTGGTGGGCTGGTCTTTGCTCTTGGATGACTATTTGTGGTGAGTGATGGACTGGTATTTGCTTTTGGATGGCTGTTTGTGGTGAGTGGTGGGCTGGTCTTTGCTTTTGGATAGCTGTTTTAGTTTAATTTTTTCTTTCTATTGGCCTTGGAGGTTGACCTGTGCTTAGTTAACCTTATCTAATATAAAATATTATGGAACCTTATTTTTTCAACATTAATCAAATATATTTATATACTAAAATAAAAACAATATAGGTGTAATATAGAAAATAAATGACCATCTCTAAGCCTTACTCTGAAGAGATTATAGATCACACATTCTTAAGCAATGATGATTTACAAATGGGTCAAGATAAAGTTTACGTTTTCCCGGGCCATAAAATTTGAAAATGAATGCTGCAGGTTAGTGACACAAGATGAAGTTCAAGTTTTAAGGGAATAAAGTGGAAAATCAAAGTTACAGGATGCGTTACGTCGCAGAAGTGGGTTGATGGAAGGATCGTGCATGCCGAAAAATATTGAAAGAGAAATGAATTCGAATGGAAAGGCCGCAGATGTTGGAAATCAATCCGATTGTTGCCCTGCACATCGACAGGATGGCATGTAGCCGCATCGGTGGCCAGATAAATCTCCAGTATCAAACAGTTTTTATAACGGTATCTTCCACCATTTGGAACGGAGATCAATGGGCCACACAAGGAGGGGCAGTTAAAGTTGATTGGTCTGCGGCACCGTTTGTGGCATCCTTGAGCAATGTGAGTCTGGAAGGGTGTGGAATTACAGAAGCCATGAGTAGCGAGCAGACAATCGGCGATCTTTTGAACTCTTGATAATTATGTATACATTGTTTGAGCGTAAGATTTGAACTCTATTTTTTACTTTGAAAATTGATTTATTTAAGCAACAAAGCTTCTACCATTAATTATTTTTTCACAACATAATGAATTCTTAATATAATTTTTTCACAACATAATGAATTCTTAATATAATTAAAATCTTAAAATTTTGTTTATTAATAAAAACCTTAAAAATGGTTGAATATATATTTATATTAAATAAAATAAAATTTTAAAGTTGAAATAAGTTTTATTTTGTAATTTAGGCTTGTATTATCAATAATTCATGTATCATTAGTGCAATAAATACGATAACCGTTTTATTCTGCAAAACATTTAAACAAATTCTAAATCAGTAATTCAATGAATCCTTTGATGTTGTATATTAGTTGAGAAACAATAGACTACTTAATCAAATGGTTATTTAATCAATAAATTATATATATATATATAAGTACTACTACTTAAAAGTTTATTTTAATTTTTAAAATATTTGAAATTTTTAATTATTATGGGATTATTAAAATCATTGACTACCATAAAAATATCTAATAAAACCAAAAAATTAATAAATGAGTAACACAATTAAGCAATAGAGATTAAAAAATTTTATTTCAAGAAAATTCACCTTTGGATGTAAAATTCAAGAGAAAGAGAATATTAACCATGTTTCTTTCTAGATTTGGTATTGTAATGAAGAATAAGAGATATACATATTTTAAAAGGTATATAAGTTGATATTTTATCAGAAATCATAGGAAGAGATCATGATAATACATTTGGAAGAATGATGTAATATGTTGTTATATATTTTACTTCTATTGCACTTCATGTATTAGATAAAGATTGATAATAACATGATTATATATTCCCCCATTGTGATCATTATTAGAAAAAAATATGATAATAATATAATATCATATACAATTGGGTTTAATACATATAGAGCAAAAATAATGATACTAAAGCCAAATATGAGTTTTAATACAATTAATTATCAATATTTTTATAAAGAAAATAAGTTATGGTTTAACATTAAACTTGTATTATTAGTATCTACACCACATAGAGGATTATTATTACATGTTTCTTAGTTATGGAGATTTTTTTTTGTGTGGGATAGTGCAATGGTTAGGAATTTGAGATCTCTTCCATGAAACCAGGTTTAAAAAATAATGGGTTGTGTGTGCATGGTTCTGTAAGTGAGTTTGTTATAAAAGAATGGATATTTTTACTTTGGAGATGGTATGCATGTAAACAATTTCGTAAGACTAGGATGAACATTATCGAAATGTTGATCATTGACCACTTCATAGTGATTTTCCTCCACTTGCCACTAATCTAATCAATGGTTCAATATAGTAATATTTTATATCTTATAATATTTTTATGAAACAAGAAAGATATTTCTTAATTTTATTCTTAGAAATTGTAGTTATCTTCTTAAAAAAATCATGGAGATTTTATGCTATGCATGTACACAATAACCTAAGACCATAAGAAGCATTGTTTGAACCTTGATCTCTTCATAGTGAGGATCCTCTACATACCACTATGCAAATTAGTGATTCAACATAGTGATATTTTATATTTTGTAATATTTTGGTGAAATTAGGAAGATATTTCTTAATTTTATTATTAGATATTATAGTCATATATGGATCTAAAAACACGAGATTCCGGAAGATTGAAAGGAAAACTAATGCGATGTATTCAAAACCCAAAATTAACGCTTAAGGTCCTATAAAGTGAAATGAATAAAATGAAAGAGACGAATTGAACTGAGATAAAAGAAAGTACAGAAAGCACGACCCTTTTTATTTAACTCTCTTAATATCGGTTACAAAGACACCTCCTCCCTTTTTAGGGGCTAGAAGCGTTAAATGAGTTTTGGTTACAATCATGACTTAGTGTTCCTCCTTCCACGTGCCAACATGTAAAATGGGTAGGCCAAAGTGTTGTCGCTGTTTGTGTAGACACCAAAACAGCACCAATCCGATTATGTGATTGCAAACACTGATCGCTTTGACAAACACAGCCCCCAGGGCAGCCCTCAGAGGTTAAACAGTGGTCTTAACCACTTTCATAGCAATTTTGTAAGGTCAAGAAGCAATTTGGCACACTTGGAAACTTTGCCCAGTACTCGTCTCACCCGGGACGAATTCAAAATAGAATCCGTCCCACCCCAGGACGAATTCTAAATCCGTCCCTGGGTGGGACGAATTCCAAGCTTAACGGGCAAAAAGGCAAATGGTGCCAAGTGGCAGCCCAGAACAGTCAGTTAAGGGCTCCTGCCTTGCACGCATGTGTAAGTGGACAAGAGGGGCCGTTAGAGGAGCGTTACAAAAAGCATTTATCAAAGTTCAAGTCAATGGAGGACTCCCCTCCCTCATGGGAAGACAAGGCGCCACATGGCGCCTATGGCCAACACTTGGCATTTGTGCTTCCCTCCCAAAGAGACCCCTTGGGTCTATAAAAGGTGGGACTTTTCTCACCCAAAACATACGGAGTTGAAGGAGTGTTCAAGCAACGAAGTTCTGCCGAATTGAAGACTCACTTGCATCCCTCTTGGTTCACCTTCCCACATCCACCAATCTCTTTTGCAAGGGAGGTTGTTGGGTGGCCTTTGGAAGCTCGAACCTTACTCAAATCCGACGCATGGACATCTGAACCTACCAATTCGCCGACCCCCAATCCTAAAAGGTTTTGGGCCCATCCCTGGTGGATTGGCTCCAAAATCGAGGGCCAACGGTGGGAGGCCCACTTGGGCACCCCCGCACCTCCCAAGTCCTAATTTTAGTTTTTGAGCATTTTAGATTATTTTTTAGATTGCATTACGTGTTACTAGGTCTGATTAGTCCATAATTGCAATTTTGTAACTTTTGGTCAGATTTTAGGATGTTTTGTATTGCTTTGTCGTTTCGCTAACTTGCAGGTGTCAAGGTCAAATTCCCGAGGGTGGAGGCCAAATTGGGAAAATCCGACCATACGGGTCGTCCCAAAATGGCCCCAATTACCTAACCCCCCTATTTGCAGGCATTTTGCAGGTCCCGGGATCCGACATTGGAGCAGCAACAGGTCGGTTTCTCCAACTCAGAAGAATTCGTCCCACCCAGGGACGAATTACAGTCAGAATTCGTCCCGCCCGGGGACGAATTCCAGTTTAAGGTGGATTTGCTAGTTGCCTCAGTGGCAGTGGCCTTATGGTAACTTTTCTTACCTTCTGTCAAGTTTTGAAGCAATTTGGATTCATTGTATTCACTGTTTTAGGCAAATATTCACATGCATATTTCGTTGGTTTTAGAGAGCAAATGCTTTTCATTTGCAGCAGGTGCTACTGACGTCTTGGTCATTTCTTTGTTCGTAGGAGAAGCAGTAGAGGCGAAGAACTCATCGACATCAGCGGCGGCATCATCTTGGCCCGCCCATTGCAATCGTGGGCACGCGGAAAGAGGAATCATTCAGCGATTGTAATCAAACTCTATTTGCGCTCCTAGCCCCTGAAAAGGGAGGAGGCATCATTGTAACAGAGATCAAGGGAAATTAATGAAAGGGCTATGTTTTTCTCTATTTGATTGTGTCTCTTCCAATGTGTCTCTTTTTCGTTTCATGCAATTTACATTTCTAGGACTTAAGCGTACTTAATTTTGAATGCAATCGCACTTGGTGTTTCCTTTGACCGGAATCTCGTGCTTTCAGTGGCGATCACGGTGGGACTCTGTTCCCTGGTTTTTGAAATCACAGAAAACGATTAAATTTTTGTGTTTGTGCTTGACGGGTACATCTTTTTTTGTTGCGGATCGCTATTCGTCTCCGACGGGGACGAATCCTTTTCCGCAATTCGTCGACCACGAGACGAATTCAAATTCGTCTCCGGGAGGGACGAATTACGTTACGCAATTCGTCTCCCGGAGGGACGAATTCTGTCTGTGGATTTTCGAGCAGAAATTCAGAGACAACGGGAGCGAGGTAGAGAAGAGGTAGGGATTTTTATTATCTCTGTTAAATTTTTTTGTTTTTGTTTCTGTTTCGTTAATTGTTTTCATTTAATCCTGCATTGCATTAGGGAAAGTCATGTATGCTAGTTTCATTTTGTTGGATAAAACGAATCCCACACACATCACGAAACAATTTTAAACCAAGGAGCTGGTCGTAAGACCCCAGCCCTTGATCAAGACCATTGGTGGATTTAATCACCACCTTGGCTTGATTTGCATCCATTCCCGATTGTCAAGCTGTTGTTAGGCGTAAATCCGACGAAGACAGAACGAGCGTAGGCTGGGGTGATTCCCATGCGCGCGAGGATAAGTTTTCTATGGTAGGTGCCATTAACGGGACAATCCCCCTTCTGTACCGCCTACGTACCACGTACCTTCTGCTCTCACGTACCTATAGTCTCCCTCTCGTAAGGGCGGGTATATAGAGAGGTTGGTATATCGGTTTGGTTGGTATATTGAAGGGGCGACCTTTTTGGAGTTATAAGAGCCTACATGATGCATTTAAACGTTCTACAAAACCTACAAAAACAAAACAAAACATCAAAATGCACTAAACCGAGTCTAGGGCACACCAAGAATCCTTAAAAGAGATAATCACGGTTTTGTGAATGTGTGTGTTTAATTACGCTTAGTGTAGACAAAAAAAAAAAAAAATCATAAAACGAGATAAAAACTTATTTAGATAGCATAGAAGCACCGCAATGGTGTACACCCGGAGTCAAGCCCAATCAAGGGCGGAAGCTCCGGAAGGTACACAAAAAGCGGCGCAAGTTGCCTTCACTTCGAGTCTCGAGGATTTGGTTATACCGCCTTATCGGTCTAACCTACAAAAGAATCCAATTGAGAATCCTCGGTGGGGTATGCCTATTCAAAGCAGCCCCTTTCGGGAAGATGCCTTACATGTAGACCTTGACATAAATAGAGAATCACCTCTTGAAGGTAGGCATGAGTGGCCACCGTGCGATGAAGCGCTAAACAAGCACACTGTTCATTTGGAGGGGCAACGTGGATATGGCGTCCCTTCTTTACCTATCATCAGAAGAGAGAGACCAAATCCGGAGCGCGGGGCTCCTTACATAGGGCGACCTAACTCCGCCCATCCCATTTACACCCGTGAAAGGGAGTATGAGGAAAACCATCGCATTCCTCGAGGGCAACAAACAATGCGGGAACCTTGCATTTCCGCACCAGTAGGATATCATGATCACCCCTTGAGGCCAGAACCTCGAGCACATACCGCCTACCTCGATAGAGGGAAGCGACCCCTTGAGATTTTAGAGCATCAAAACCGAGGTAAACCCATAGGAGGAACATTTGAACCTTCTAAACAAAATAGGGTAGATCAAATTGATCCGGTTGTCACCAGATATACCACCCGTCAAGCCCAAATCATGCGGCTTAAACAAAGTCAGCAAGAGATAGAGTATCAATACCGCTTGGATAAAGAACGCATGCAACGCGAAGCGGATGAGTTACGCTATGAAATACACGAGAGGGGGCCAACCCCTCGCATCCAAAGAAGCTGAACGGTATGAGAGGCGTAATCCGTTGGCGCAAGACGAGGTCTCCACGACCTCGTCAAGCTCTGCCTCCAAGACCCCATAGATTCGAGAGGGAGGCAACTCCCCGAAACAATGATGGGTACCTTCAGCAAGAACTTGATCAGGGTCATAGGTTTCGCCCCGAGACTCCTCAAGAATTTTACGAGGAGTATGAACCAGAAGAGGAATATATTGAAACTCCCCATCAAGGCGGGAAGGATGCCATTCGGCCACCCCTCCATAGGCCTCCGGTTTACCGTAACTTGCAACAAGAGCGAACAAGAGAGGAAGAAATAAAATCTTCCGATGCATACCAAGCGCTATTGGAGCGTTTAGAGTCGGTGGAGACAAAAGCTGCTGGGCATCAAAAACCCACATTACGTCTACTCCGCAATAATCCGGTGCATCCCTCAGTGCCTACACCTCTTTACCCCGAACACTTCAAGTTGCCTCAATTGGCGGTTTTTAAAGGTGAAGAGGACGCACGGGAACATGTTACACGGTTTCTAAGCCAATGCTTCGGCATTCAAGATAATGACGCATTATTGCTTAGAACATTCATAACCACATTCGCGAGGCCCTGCCTCGGATTGGTTCACACAGCTGCCCAAACACAGCATAAGCAGCTTAGATCGGCTAGTAGATGCGTTTCTTGAACGTTTCGCCTTCAACACAAGGAAGAAGGCATCACTTAGTGATCTTGCTAGCCTTAAACAATTTGAGGAGGAAACAATGGCAGCGTACGGGAACCGATGGAGAGCTTTGCTTTCTAAGTTACCCTACCGTCCTCCCATGTCGGACCTCACGCAAATGTTCACGAAAAGTTGTTTAAAATCAATCTACGGTCTATTGTTGCTTGCGACAATACGACAGCTTAGAAGAAGCTTTGGCGCAAGCCAGAGTCATAGAAGAGATTAAGATAGGCGAAGGCGCAATTGCCAAGCCTAAGAAGAAAGAGTGGAATAAAACCACTAAAGCTGGGACAACGCAACCACAACACGCTGCAGTCAACCAAGTTGCGATAAATGTCCCCGCGCCTGTGCAAGAAACGCAGCCTCAAAGGCTAACTACCGGGCGGTGCCTCCACGCTTACGAAAGAGATAACGGGAGACGGGAACGATGTCGGCGGCGTCGCCCTAGGCGACAATTCACCCCGTATGCGGAGTCTAGGGACTCCTTATTTGACCGCTTGTCGGCGGCAAATTTAGTTACTCTGCCGAGAAATCCAAATTTTTGACCCTAACGTTCCCAAGCCTAGGGGGTATAGGGAGGAATTGTATTGCGAGATTTCATAGACGCGAGAGGACATGACCTAAATGGGTGCTTGGAAATTCAAAGAACTAGTCCAGGATTTGATCGACAATCGAACATTGGTCGTGGACAACCCCATCGCACCTAACAACCAACAAATGGGGGTATTCAAGGACCCCTTGCCTTCCCACGAGGCACAGACAAAACCGCTCCAAATTAACGAGGTGCGACAAGATCTTCCCGCGCAAGGATTTGTGGGAATGATTAGCATTGTAACAAGGAACAGAAAATACCCGGCGAGTTGCCCCCGAGGTACCTGCGAGGGAAGTTCCGTCGACATCGCGGCCTCAACAACGCCCAACGCGGTTACCTCCGCCTAGACACTGAGGTCACGATACGAACCAAACTCACGCGAGTTTGCGGACCACGTCGGCTAGGCTGTCCATCTACGAGCTTATTCAACAATCGGCTCCACATAGAGAAGCTCTTATGGACATCTTAAAAGCCATTGAAGTACAACCCCACGAAGCTAATTCTTTCAACGCCTTCGTGGGACATGTGAAACAATGTACGGAGCCTGTCATCACATTCAAAGAAAATGAGGTCAAAACAATATCAAATGACATGCCGGATCCACCCCTGCACGTTATCGCGCGGGTCAACGGGATCCCGTACAAGAGAGTGCTGATAGATACTGGCTCGTCCAGTAACATCATAACCACTGCAGCGTTAAAGCATTTAAAACTACCAGCCTCTCACATCACCGCTTCCACGTACACACTGCGAGCTTTTAACGATGCAATTTGCTCGACGGTCGGCACGGTCGTTACTGCCTATACGGGTAGGACAAAAGTCAATACCCACACTTGTGCCATGTCTTTGGAAGGCGAAATGGCTTATAACATACTTGCTAGGGCGGCCTTGGATCGGGGGACATGAAGTGTGTCCCCTCGATCGCACACCTGTGCTTGAAGTATGCCTATGAAGGGCAAATACATGTAGTCCCAATGGACTTAGAGCCCTTCAAGTATTGCAATGCGGTACAATTCATACCTCAATCGACCCTCCCATCAACGCATTTGGATTTTCAATTAAATCCATCTAAACGAGGTTCGATACCGCGAGGCACCAGCGGTGGCAAATAAGGCAAAATCCCGACCGGGTGAGACTTCATCATTGGCTCCTTCATCATCAACGCCACCTATCGTGGCCCAACGAGAAGGACAAGGGAAAGCAAATCATGGAAGAGGTTAAACCTCTAGAAGAGGGGTTGCCCACGATCTCAGCGATATCAACAGAGGAAGCGCCCAATGCAACGAAAACCAAGATTCTTGAACAACCAAACATGGAATGGACTCAGGAAGGACTACCGTTTCCTCCTACCCAATCATCAACAATCACTTTTGAGATGGCCGGTACGAGCACGGGAGAGTACATAGTGCAAAATGTTGTGGCAACCCCCACACTGGAGTCGGTACAAGACATGGGAAGACCTCGCCTTCCCATTGGAACAATCGTCCCTCTAGGCTACCCACCGAACCAAACGAATTTTGTGTATGGGGGCCTTGATCATGGTTATGAACCATGCGAACAAAAGGAAGCGAGATGAAGAGCCTTTTGTCGAAAACATCAATTATCTGTCGAACCCAGAATTTGCCCTAAAATATCTCGAACAATGCAATTGGCATGGGTATGGGTTAGGCGAGATATGAGCAAGGGATGCGGATCCTTTGCCAACCAAGGTATCAGATGCCATATGACAAGTCGGGGGTAGGGTTCAACCATCCCCTGCCATTAGACATCTTGGTTGAAAACATGCAAGGCCTAGAAATAGGCAACGGGGGGATTGGCACAAGACCCGTACGCCAATCCAAACACAGAATACACATTGGGGGATTATCTCCCATGGTCTACAAACACCCCTAGAAATAGCAATAATCCCTCTCCTTTGCTAGAGAGAGGTGAAAGTTCAGAGAGCAGTCCTCAAAGAGAACAACAACGGCTTCCAGACATTTTTTTGAAACTGTTCCCCTTAGAGGTTCCAGACGAAATAACACGAGTCTCAAAAGAATCGAGGTCCCTCCACTAAGAGTGGAACAACCGCAATGGGACCAGATTAATTCACTGGAACGGGAAGAGTCCTCAATGTCGCAAGCAACGAGATCTTTGAAGAGGATGAACAATTTTGGATCTATGAAAGCGATTCAGAAGACGAAACCGAAATGGACTATCTCAGACATGCGCGACGACATCACCGTGCTCTAACCCATGAAGATCTAATGGGACAAATGGGTATACGGTTAGGACATGAATGGCACGTAGACCCAACGAGGTGGGACCAAGTGTTAGGCCTATGGCTCCAAATTCAAGATGAGCATCGTCCACCTCGAGATCCCATCAGGACAACAATACCGAGGGAAGACCCCGCCTTCCTTTTCGCACATAGAGATGAATTTGCACCTAGAGAGGATCCATTCGTGCTTGTTCCCGTAGAGCCAGATCCAGAGTATAGGGAACATCTAAAAAAATCGAGTCATCACACCCGTGGTTATGGAGACCAAATTCATTCCATCCACATGATCTCCATTGATTTGACCACACCCATCCGCAATCCGACCGATCCATCACGGTCATTGCATCTAAACATGGATGCCATTGACTGGGATCGCGTCAATTCACCATTGTCACCATCAGAGTACTGGCCTTTCGGTGAAATGCTTCATTTTACCCCAAGGACAACTCAAGATATTTTTCAAGCTGAAGAGGGACCCGAGGTCCCAAACGCAGATCTTAACTCAGTGATGATATCCATTTAATCCCAACTCCACATCGGTTGGAGGACGGATCTCACATGTCAGTCGAAGAGACGACTGACGTAGACATCGGCACGGATCCAATGAATCCACGAATTCTCAAGCTGGGGGTAAGCCTTTCCCCCGAAGAGCAAGCCGATTACATTGCCCTTCTTAAAGAAAAGAAGGAGGTTTTTGCATGGTCATACAAAGATATGCCAGGACTAGACCCGTAGCTAGTCATGCACAATTTAACGCTTGATCCAAAAATCAAGCCAGTAAAGCAAAAACTAAGAAAAATGCACCCAACAGTGGCCTTGATGGTCAAAGACGAATTGCAAAAGCTGTTGGATGCACAATTTGTCATCTGCGTGGATTATCCGCCATGGTTGTCCAACATGGTTCCCGTCAAGAAGCCCGACGGGAGGATTCGCATATGCACCGACTTTCGAGACCTAAACAAAGCGAGTCCTAAGGATGATTTCCCCTTGCCAAGCATCGACGCATTGGTAGACGCTACGACGGGTCACGAAATGCTCTCCCTAATGGACGGTTTCTCGGGATACAATCAAATTCGTATCAATCCACGAAGACCAACTCAAAACGGCATTCACAACGCCTTGGGGGACATTTTGTTATAAGGTCATGCCTTTTGGCCTTAAAAATTGTTGGCGCTACATACCAACGTGCTATGACGTATATCTTCCACGATTACATGCACAAAACTTTGGAAGATTACATGGATGATTTGTTAGCCAAGTCTATCTTGCGCTCAGATCATCTCGGTGACTTAAGCAAGATTCTCGATCGCCTCATAGAGCATAAGGTCAAACTGAATCCCAAGAAGTGCGTGTTCGGCGTCACATATGGAAAACTCTTGGGTTTTATAGTCTCCAAAAGAGGCATCGAAGTGGACCCAAACAAAGTCAAGGCAATCCTTGAAATGGCTCCCCCAACCACTATCAAGCGGCTCAGAAGTACTGCAAGGAAAGGTCGCGTCGATTAAACGCTTCATAGCGCAATTATCGACAAATGCCGACCAATGAACAAACTATTGCACAAGGGGGTCACATTTCATTGGGATGACGAGTGCCGATCGACCTTTGACGAAATCAAACAATACTTGGCTTCGCCGCCGGTATTGGCACCGCCTAGACCAGGTGTGCCGTTCTACTTATACATCTCGGCTGCGAGGTGGCACGGGCGCAATGCTAGCCCGGAAGAATGAACTTCACAAAGAACGAGGCTACTTACTATCTTAGCCGCACCACGGTCGATTACGAACTTAACTATGCATACGTTGAAAAACTCTGCTTGGCAGTGGTGTTTGCTACCAAAAGGCTACGCCACTACATGCTGAGCAACACGACGTATGTTGTGTCTAAGGAGAATCCATTGCGATACATGATGAGTCGTACTTATCATAGTAGCCGCACGGCGAAATGGATCATGTTGTTGACGGAATTTGACATTGAGTTTATTGGGCAAAAATCTATAAAAGGACAAGTCATAGCCGATCAACTAGCAGAGGCTCCTCTTGAAGACGATCAGCCTCTGGTCATAGAACTACCCGATGATGAGGTCTTCCATGTCTCGGAATCGCCGGATTACGAAGAGCACTGAGTCTCGGGCCGACATAACCTTATTTTTTGATGGTTCTAAATGCGAGCAAGGTGGTGGCGCGGGAATTGTATTCTTCACACCGCGAGGGCGCTCCAATGCCCCTGTCATTTAAATTAAACTTCCGAGTGCACCAACAACAATGCGAGAATATGAAGCCTTGCTCCTAGGTCTTCAGACAGCAATCGCCATGAACATCAAAAGATTGAACATCTTTGGCGATTCGTTGTTAATCGTCAATCAAGTCAAAGGGGTATATCAATGCAAATGCCCAGTTACGAAGGCCTATAAAGCCCTCGTGGATAAATTCCTGGCAAAACTTGAGTGGTATGACATCGAGGCACTCCCTCGATCATCGAATCATTTTGCGGACACAATGGCCTCCTTAGGGTCACTAATCCCGCAAGACCTTTCCGGTGATGTAACAACCATTCGGGTCAAAACCTTATCGCAACCCGCGATGGAGCGCGCAAGCTCAGACTTGACGCCAGGAATCCACATGATCCAGATCGAACCATCTTCGGATAAGTTCTTTCGAATCCGAGACTATCTGATACATGCCAACTGGGGGTCTTTATTCTCCCCCACTCCCATTAATAGCAACACAACGCTATTCTTACAAGTTCTATCCCAATCAGCATTTGTTAGGGAAGAACTCCAAAAGGGATTGGTTCATTCAAGCTGTCGGGGTATCCGATCAACAAGACTGGTATTTACCCATAAGAGACTACCTCAAGTTAGGTAATCTACCCTTTGGATTGACGCAAGCCGCAAAACGAACATTCAAACAGAAAGCGGCAAAATATGTCTTGATAGGAGACATTTTGTATCGTCGCAGCTACGACGGAATTCTTCTTCGTTGCTTGGACCGGCAAGAGTCCACTTGGGCGATCACCCAAGCGCATGACGGTACATGTGGCGGCCACTTCGGTGGTATGGCCATTGCAAAGCGCATTCTTCGCATGGGCTATTATTGGCCATCTTTAGAGCGAGATTGCTGCGCGTATGTCAAGAGGTGTGTAAAATGTCAACATCATGCCAATCTGATGCACGCACCTTCCCGGGCCCTACAGACAGTCCAGTCTGCTTGGCCATTTTCGTAGTGGGGCCTCGATCTAATCGGAAAGATCTCCCCTGCATCGTCAGGCCGTCACACGTTTATCATAACGGCCACAGAATATTTTAACAAATGGGTGGAAGCAATTCCGTTAACCTCTACGACGGGACCCCGCATTGCGGAGTTCATTTTGCATTACATCATATGTCGTTTTGGTATTCCATCCAAAATAATCTCGGATAATGGGCCATCATTCAAGAACAAAGACGTGCGTGCTTTAACCACAAAGTACAAAATTCAGCACGGCTTTTCAACACCCTATTATCCGCAAGCAAATGGGCAAGCGAGGCGTCAAACAAAACGCTAGTCGCCATCCTTAAAAAGACCGTCGCGAGACGAGTCATAAGGATTGGCACATACAAATCCCACTTGCCCTTTGGGCCTATCGCACTAGCATTCGGACGCCCACTGGGGCAACTCCGTTTTCACTAGTGTATGGCTCAGAGGCAGTAATGCCTCTCGAGTTGGAAATTCCTTCCCTCCGCATATCAATGCAGGAATTCATCGATGATGACACTGCACGGCAGGCCCGGTTAGACCAACTTACGTTGCTTGATGAAAGACGCGTTAATGCTCTCGAGCACTTACGTATCTATCAAGAGTGGCTTAAGAGAGCTTACAACATGAAAGTTCACCTAAGAGACTTTCGGGTTGGTGATGCGGTTACGAAGGAAAACCAACAAAACTCTAATTTGCCGTCCCATATGAGGGACAAATTCATGGCAAATTGGCTAGGTCCTTATGTCATTGATAGCAAAATAGGACCGAGGAACGTACGAGCTAGCTTCTCTTGACGGTATCAAGGAAACGAGAACCCTTGAATATCGGTCATTTGCGACCATTTCATATCTAAGAAAGCCATGTACCAAAAAAAAAAAAAAAAAATTCAACAAAAACAAACAAACAAAAAGCTCCAAGGATTATCGCAATCTCTTGGTCAACCCAAAAAGCTCCAAGGATTATCGCAATCTCTTGGTCAACCCAAAAAGCTCCAAGGATTATCGCAATCTCTTGGTCAACCCAAAAAGCTCCAAGGATTATCGCAATCTCTTGGTCACCCAAAAAGCTCCAAGGATTATCGCAATCTCTTGGTCAACACAAAAAGCTCCAAGGATTATCGCAATCTCTTGGTCAACCCAAAAAGCTCCAAGGATTATCGCAATCTCTTGGTCAATACAAAAAGCTCCAAGGATTATCGCAATCTCTTGGTCAACCCAAAAAGCTCCAAGGATTATCGCAATCTCTTGGTCACCAAAAAGCTCCAAGGATTATCGCAATCTCTTGGTCAACCCAAAAAGCTCCAAGGATTATCGCAATCTCTTGGTCAAACAAATCAAGAAATTCAACAAAAACAAAACAACAAAAATCACATCAAAAACAACAAAGATTTGCATCTCAATTCTAGGCATACTCGAATTCATCAAAATCAACAAAAACACCATGCATAAATTTTACCACACTACGGTCGGTGGTGCAGGAATGTACTAAGAGTTTCGGTGATTCGGTCATCATTTTCCTCTTTAGCCATGTAGTGTACCAAGTCGAACAAATTTTACAAAGGTAGAGTCATACTTGAAATACACCTTGTTACGTAACATCCCAACACAAATCAAAACACTAAAATTCCCAAAATTGTGTGAACGAAAGACGAAACATGCAAAATAATCTAGGTCACCACAAGCGAAACGGTTATCTTGCTCATCCCCACTGTGCGAATGACCCCTAGAATGTTGAGAGTTGGCAAAAGGACAAGCTTCCTCCCTACCCAATTCCCTAAGAATCCCTAAAGTTCTCAACAGTTGCAAAACACAAAAATTTGCAAAATGTCAAAACTCAAAAATTTGACAAACTATAGTGCACACATCAAAAGGCACAAACAACGGTGATTTTCATCACTCCATATCCCCAATCCCTTGCTCAAAAAAAAAATAAATCAAAATAAACAGTGATCTTATCACTACAATGAGCAAGTATCCCAATACAATTGAAAAAAAAGAAGGGAGTTGACCTTGAATCCCTGGAACTCTCAGCATTCTGTAGGTCATAAGGCAAGCTTCAATACCAATTCGGTAACAGAAGTAAACCTCCCGCATGACGATATATCTGTCACATTAACTTGTGTACAGATCAATGTTTGCATGTGGATGAGCTAGCTTATGGCATCCTGGATTACAACGCAGATTAATCTTAGTACATACAACAAAGGAATTCGTGGAGCTAATTAGGTGATCCTCGGTACGAGGTTCGGTTGAAAGCCCACCGCCTTTGGCGGTATCCTAACAAATACCACTAAATGAACTCAATTGCACACACATGGATGTTAAATAACTCGGTCAAAAATAGGTCCGATTCATACCTTGTTCAAAAGTCTTGTAAGATAAAGTACGGTCATGGATAGTGAGTTAAAAGCGTATCCGAATCTCAGAAAATCTTACATTCATCCCAAAACCATCTGCGCTACTTATCATCCTTATGATACTATCAAAAAAATACAAAAACAACAAAGAAAAACCAGATAAATAAAAATATCATTCATCCATTTCAATTTGCATATCACATAGACATATAAAACATTTCAATTCGTCATAACATCCGCATTCATCAAAATAAATAAACATGCATAACAAAAATCAATCACATCATCACATGTACAAATCCAAAAATAAAACCGGTATATATATATATATATCGTCAAAAAAAATGCCCGCAGGCTACAAAACCGGTCCTCAGACCCCGCAATCATATCCAAAACCCAACCTAAGGCGTCGGCCACCATGATCACGCGGGATCGGTGCGACGGGAACTACCCCCTGTGGTGTGGGTCCTACGGGACCCTGCGGGGCGGCTACTTGCTAGCCCCCGCATCATGCCTACTACCACCCCCCTCATCTAACCGCCTGCAGCGAGATGATCTTGACTGCTCAGTCAGACTATCCCTCGTCCGTCGAGAAGATCTGCTGATCGAAGGCTCAGGGAGCCGCCCGCCAAGGCGGATGACCTCCCTCTCCAAGTCTATCCGGCATAGACACCACTCTGCCTCCCGTCGATGATAGATAGACAATGCATCATCGCGCTGCGCCAAAACTCTATCCCGCTCTGCCAACTGAGCCCGTAGAAGATCCCTCTCCAGATCCCGCATCCGTAGCAGCTCTGTAAGTCGTGCAACCTCATCGCCTACATCCGACCCCACCCCCTCCGTATCTGCTCGGACGCATAGGACTCGCGAGGACAATAGCCTGCTCAGGGCTCCAACTGCTCCTCCACATCCTGCATGTCCGGCTGCTTCGAAACACCCAAGTCCACATCCTCATCTCCCACATCCACCATGTCTGCATCATCCAACGGCCCTCCCCAATCACCCCCTACCGCCTCAGCATCCTCCGCTGCCGCCTCCGTGCCTCCTAGTGGACCCTCTCCTCTCTAGCGCCGCAATACCCACCACGAGTCATACTCAGTGGTAGTACCTACGTCATCCACATCCAACACCTCAATCACCGCATCCGACTCCTCGCCCAATGGCACGAGGACCGGTGGCTCCAGATCCCTCTCATCTCCCCGACGACGATAGCCAACGGGCTCACCAGGAAACCCCTGGCGCACCCCAAACTGTCGTGTAACCCGGCGGTACGGAAAGAACTCATGCTCCGTCCCGTGTCGCCCAGTCAACCATCGCTCCCTCCGTACCCGTCGGAGCCACTCTCCAGCCTCGAGGCCAAGGCCGAGACGGTCCCGATAGGGACGCCAAAACACCTCCCCGGAGTGAGCCGCGAAAATGCATCAATGTAGTGCTCAACTGCACCTGCCCATCGCCGACTCTGCCCCTGCTCCGCAGACCATCGCCACAAAGCCGCATAACCAATCTCCTCATCCTCCATCGCCGCTCGAGTCATCCACGGTAACCCGGTAGGCCTCTCAACGGCTATGTGCTTCCAACCCCAGCACTGCAACAAAAAACTGCAACTGACACCCTTCCGCTGTCGACAGCGGACCCCGTACAGCTCCCCGTAAAGCTGCGCCAACAAAGTCTGTCCCCATCTCAGGATCAACGGTGCCTCTATCGGGCACTCTGCCAACTGCCACACCAAATCCAGCAGGTTCCACGGGAACCTCGCGCCTGACGAATCAGGGAGAAGAATGTTAGAAATGAGGCCCATCAGGAATGCGTGCCTCACTCCTAACACCCCCCTCTCCTTCCACCAGCCAACCAAAATCCCGCCAACCTGGCAATCCGCCTCAGCTGTCTCCACTGGGTCTGCTACACCCAGCTCCCCCCCATGCCCAAAACATCTCGTGAGTATAGCAGTCCGCTGATCAAACGGAGATGTCCTAATAGGCAGACCATCTATCGGAATCCGAAGCAACCGATAGACGTCCTCAAGAGTCACAGTCATCTCCCCCTGTCGGGAGATGGAAAGTATTGGTCCGCGGATCCCAAAGCTTGATCGGGGCCATCGGATAGGCCTGATCCGAAACCACGAGGCTCCGGTCGAGCCACACGCTTGAGCCCAAGGGCATCAAGCCATTCCCGGTCATCATCGGTCAAGGCCAACCGCGCCTCAGTAAAGGCAGCGGGTACACGGTAGCGGCTCCTAACAACCTGCAAGCAAACAAAAAAAATATATATAAATAAATAAATGAAAAAGATAAAATTTTCAGTTCTAGGGTTTCTAACCTTAGTTGTTAAACAAAAACATCACAAAAAATCTTAAAGTTTTGAAAAGCGCAACACAAAAACAATGCATTAAGTTAAAGCAAAATAAACCCTAGGGTCACTTACAGGTCTCGCCTCGGCTCCGCCGCTCGAACCGGTTTGTGCACTCATGATGGCGAGAGAGAATTCCAGCGGCGCTTCGCTTCGCAGAATTACCTCCTCCTCCCAGAGCTCCAAAATCGCAAGAAAAAAATGACACAAATGAGCCCAAAATCAAGTTTTGGCCCTTAAATAGGCCCTTTGCCCTTGGAATTCATCCTTGAGTGGGACGAGCGCTCCGATCAGCGCTCGTCCCACCCAGGGACGAATTCTCCAGCTGGAATTCGTCCCACCCGGGGGACGAATTCGAGGCCAGCACAAAAAAAATCAAGAAAAATGACTAAAAATGCACTAAAAACAGACAATAAAAGCGCCTGACAGGATTGCAAATGCAACCGACAACATGGGCATACAAAATCGACATCGGGGTCACAAATTATCACTATCCTACTCCCTAAGAAGGCTACCATAGCCGGACCGCTCCAGGGGAAGACAGATTTTGACAATTTAATCCCAAAATGGTGTCACAAAAAACAACAAAACAACAAAAAATGCAACACAAAACAAGCAATAAACATTGCAAGACACAAGTGCTCTTGCACTTAACCTCTTGGCATAGCAAAATTGATGTCGGGGTTTGCATTGTCACTATCCTACTCCCGAAGAAGGCTACCATAGCCGGACCGCTCCACGGGAGGACGGATTGCCGACAATTCAATCACAAAATGGTGTCACAAAAAAACAACAAAACAACAAAAAATGCAACACAAAACAAGCAATAAACATTGCCAGACACAAGTACTCTTGCACTTAACCTCTTGGCATAGCAAAATTGATGTCGGGGTTTGAATTGTCACTATCCTACTCCCGAAGAAGGCTACCATAGCCGGACCGCTCCACGGGAGGACGGATTGCCGACAATTCAATCACCAAATGGTGTCACAAAAACAACAAAAATAGTACAAAATTCAACAAAAACACACCAAAAACATTGCCGGGCATAAGTGCTCATGCACTTAACCTCTAGGCAAAGAAAATCGATGTCGAGGTCCAAATTATCGCTCTCCTAGTTCCCCAAGAAGGCTATCATAGCCGGACCGCTCCACGGGAAATAGGTTTTCGACGATTTCACCTCATTATGACATCACCAAAAGGGTTAACACCCACCAAAAATAGGTCCATATGTTGGAAAAATTGCACACGCTTAACGGTAAACCCTCTAAAGGCAACCTTGCACAAGTCATCTTGGGTCAAGCGACTCGTCGCTTCTCTCACGAAGGTCATTCCCTCATCGATTCGTCGCTTGAGGGGGTAGTCACACTTAGTCACCAACCAACAATCACACACCCAATTAAGGAAAACGACATGCATTCAAAGAATCATTGACAAAGACAATCACGCTCCTGCTTGGGGCAGTAAACAAGCAACAATCAAATCAATCAAACACTTGGCATTTCGTGAATCATGAACACAAGGTTCCCCCTGAGGATAAAAACGCCCTTCACTTGTTCATGATTGATCAATGTCTAAGTTCAAGTCACACCTCACCAAAATAGGTTAATACTTGAAATCAAATTCCTTAGCTCGTCGAAGCAAGGATTCAAGAATGCATGCCCTTTCCATACTTGGGGCATCAAAAGTTGGTTAGGTTACCAAGAAACCCTAATCATTAGTGCTTTGGTTATCTATTTTTGCTCAGCACTGCGTCACCCGCAGCGCTTCCCAAAAAGGGGCATCTCTAGACACCAAAACAGCACCAATCCGATTATGTGACTGCAAACACTGATCGCTTTGACAAACACAGCCCCCAGGGCAGCCCTTAGAGGTTAAACAGTGGTCTTAACCACTTTCATAGCAATTTTGTAAGGTCAAGAAGCAATTTGGCACACTTGGAAACTTTGCCCAGTACTCGTCTCACCCCGGGACGAATTCAAAATAGAATCCGTCCCACCCCGGGACGAATTCTAAATCCGTCCCTGGGTGGGGCGAATTCCAAGCTTAACGGGCAAAAAGGCAAATGGTGCCAAGTGGCAGCCCGAACGGTCGGTTAAGGGCTCCCGCCTTGCACGCATGTGTAAGTGGACGAGAGGGGCCGTTAGAGGACTCGTTACAAAAAGCATTTATCAAAGTTCAAGTCAATGGAGGACTCCCCTCCCTCATGGGAAGACAAGGCCGCCACATGGCGCCTATGGCCAACACTTGGCATTTGTGCTTCCCTCCCAAAGAGACCCCTTGGGTCTATAAAAGGTGGGACTTTTCTCACCCAAAATATATGGAGTTGAAGGAGTGTTCAAGCAACGAAGTCTTGCCGAATTGAAGACTCACTTGCATCCCTCTTGGTTCACCTTCCCACATCCACCAATCTCTTTTGCAAGGGAGGTTGTTGGGTGGCCTTTGGAAGCTCGAACCTTACTCAAATCCAACGCATGGACATCTGAACCTACCAATTCGCCGACCCCCAATCCTAAAAGGTTTTGGGCCCATCCCTCGGTGGATTGGCTCCAAAATCGAGGGCCAACGGTGGGAGGCCCACTTGGGCACCCCCGCACCTCCCAAGTCCTAATTTTAGTTTTTGAGCATTTTAGATTATTTTTTAGATTGCATTACGTGTTTACTAGGTCTCGATTAGTCCATAATTGCAATTTTGTAACTTTTGGTCAGATTTTAGGATGTTTTGTATTGCTTTGTCGTTTCGCTAACTTGCAGGTGTCAAGGTCAAATTCCCGAGGGTGGAGGCCAAATTGGGAAAATCCGACCATCTGGGTCGTCCCAAAATGGCCCCAATTACCTAACCCCCATGTTTGCAGGCGTTTTGCAGGTTCCGGGATCCGACATTGGAGCAGCGACGCGGTCGGTTTCTTCAACTCGGAAGAATTCGTCCCACCCGGGGACGAGTGCGATCGAGATTCGTCCCGCCCGGGGACGAATTCCGGTTTAAGGTGGATTGGCCAGTTGCCTCGGTGGCGATGGCCTTACAGTAACTTTTCTTACCTTCTGTCAAGTTTTGAAGCAATTTGGATTCATTGTATTCCTTGTTTTAGGCAAATATTCATATGCATATTTCGTTAGTTTTAGAGAGAAAACGCTTTTCATTTGCGGCGAGTGCTACGACGTCTTGGTCATTTCTTTGTTCGCGGGGAGAAGCGACGGAGGCGAAGAACTCATCGACATCGTCGGCGGCATCATCTTGGCCCGCCCATTGCAATCGTGGGCACGCGGAAAGAGGAATCATTCGAGCGATTGTAATCAAACTCTATTTGCGCTCCTAGCCCCCGAAAAGGGAGGAGGCATCATTGTAACGGAGATCAAAGGAAATTAATGAAAGGGCTGTGTTTCTCTATTTGATTGTGTCTCTTCCAATGTGTCTCTTTTTCGTTTCATGCAATTTACATTTCTAGGACTTAAGCGTGCTTAATTTTGAATGCAATCGCACTTGGTGTTTCCTTTGACCGGAATCTCGTGCTTTCAGTTGGTGTTGATGAGTCCTTGATCCTTGCTGCTCCTCCTGTGGTCAAAGAAACAACAAATCATTAGTAGCACCTGTGACAAAAGATAAGGCATTTGATCCTAAAAACCAATGGAGGATGCATGCATAAAATTAACTAAATCGATAAATAAAGTGACTCCAAATAACCTGCAAATTGGACAGAAACCAGAGAACATTACCAGAAGATCACTGCAAATGAAACAGTTAGGAAATTCTTCATCGATTTGAATTCGCTCCGGGGTGGGACGGATTTGACTATAATTCGCTTCGGGGTAGAACGAATTCACCTGCAACAAAGCGTCGAAGTGATACTGCCAAAATGTCACATCTCAGGAACTCCAAAAGACCTACAAACTTGGGGGTTAGCTAATTGGGGGCATTTTGGGAAGACCCAGATGGTTAGATTTTCCCAATTTGACCTCCATCAACAGGAATTTGATAATGCTTATCTACAAGTTAGTGGGAGTGAAAACGCGATAGCATAATGATAATAAATCAAAATGAAATGAAATCAAAATTGTAAACTACCTAACAATATAGAAAACAAATGCAAGGAATGAAAATGACAGTTATGAAGATATGCTACACATTCCCGATCATTCCTAAAAGGGACGATTAGGCCTACGGCAATGCGAGGTGCCTAGGCAGGCTGCCCACCGTTGGGACCTGATTTCGGCACCAATCCACTTGGGATGGGTCAAAAATATCCTATAATGTGTTGTCGGCGAATGGGTGGGATAATGTGGTCAAGTGTCGGGTTTTGGATCTGGATTCACACTTCCAATAACCACCCAATGACCTCCCTTGTGAAAGATATCAAGGATGTGGAAGAGGTGAATCAAAAGGGTAAAGCATGATATCAATTTGGCAGCACTTCGTTGCTTAAAATGCTTCCAACCTATCTTTTTTGGGTGATGAAGCTCACCAACTTATAGACCCAAGGGGTGTCTTTGGATGGGCATGTAGGGGTGCCACATGGCGGCCATGCCTTCCCAAGAGGGAGGAGATTCCTCCCTGACTTGGGCTTCCATGACTGCCCTTGTGACAGTCCTCTAACATTCAATTCTCTCACCTACGCGCGCATGCAAGGCAGGGAGCATTAATTGACTGTCCTTGGCTGCCATTTGGTGCAATTTTTTTTTTCCCGTTGAACATGGAATTCGCCCTACCCAGGAACAGATTCTGTATTCGTCCCAAGGGTGGATGGATCCCATTTTGAATTCATCCCAAGGAGGGACAAATTCTGAGCAAAGTGCCTAGAAGGTGCCAAATTGATCTCTGACTTCCCAAAACTACTTTGAGAGTGGTTAGGACCACTGTTTAACCTCTGGGGGTTGCCCTTGGGGACTGTGTGTGTCAATGCGATTAGTGTTTGCAGTCACATAATCAGATTGGTGCTATTTTGGTGTCTATAGATGCCCCTTTTTGGGATGCGTTGTGCATGGTGCAGCATCGAGCAAAAATAGATAACCAAAGCACTAATGATTAGGGTTTCTTAGTAACCTAACCAACTCTTGATGCCCCAAGCATGGAAAGGGCATGCATTCTTGAATCCTTGCTTCTAACGAGCGAAGGAACTTAATTCAAGTGTTAACCTTTTTTGGTGAGGTGTGACTTGAGCTTGGACATTGATCAGTCATGAATAGGCAAAGGGCGCAACCTTTTGTCCACGATGGAACCTTGTGTTCATGCTTCAGGAATGCCAAGTGTTTGATCAATTTGTGATTATTGTTTGTTTGCTGCCCCAAGCAGGAGCGTGATTGTCTTTGTCAATGATTATTTGAATGCATGCCATTGCATTTATTGGGTGTGTTTTTGTTGATTGGTGACTAAGTGTGACTACCCCCTCAAGCGATGAATCGATGAGGGAATGACTGCCATGAGAAAAACGACGAGTCACTTGAACCAAGATGACTTAGGTGAGGGTGTCTTCAGATGTTTTCCGTTTAAAGCTTAAGTAGTTTCTCGATATTTGGACCTATTTTTTGTGGGTAAAATCCCTTTTGGTGATGTCATAATGGGGTGAAATCGTCAAAAACACATCTTCCCGTGGAGTAGTCCGGCTATGGTAGCCTTCTTGGGGAAGTAGGAGAGTGAAAATTTGAGCCCCGACATCGATTTTCTATGCCAAGAGGTTAAGTGCAAGAGCACTTGTGTTCGACAATGCTTATTGCTTCTTTTTTGTTGCATTTATTTGTTGTTTTTGCTGTTTTTGTTGGTTTGTTGTTGTGTTGTTTTTGAGTGGGTTTTGACCCTTTTGTGACGCTGTTTGGGGGTGAAATTGTCGAAAATACGTCCTCCCATGGAGCGGTCCGGCTATGGTAGCCTTCTTCGGGAGTAGGGTAGGGACAATGTAAACCCCGAAATTAGTTTTCTATGCCATTGAATGTCAGGCGCAAAGGTGCCTTTGTTCGGAACTTTTATTGCTATTGTTTGTGGATATTTGTTGTTTTTGTTGTTTTGATTTTCTTGCTTTGTGTATATGTCATAATTTCATGTTATGCACAATGATTGATGTTGATGGATGCATGCTACTTTATATTGATGTATGCATATGGTATGATAAGTGTGAATGTTGTTGATTTATATGATAGGTAATGGAATGGATGAAATGATTTTTTGATAACCTTGCATTGGCACCATAGACTATACAGGACTTATGGCTTTGTGTACTGGGTGATTGTTGTGGTAAATGCTTTTGTGTATATATGTTGCTCTTTTTTTTTTCTTTTTTCTTTTTTTATGGTGATATAGGGATGGATTATATGCAACGGTTGGCGTAGAATGTAGCTAAGTGTTTTTGAGACTCAGATGGTTTAACTAACTAGCCAAGACTGTATTGTTGTCTTACAAGATGTTTGAACAAGGTATGAATCGTGCTTGTTTTTGACCAAGTTATTTCATGTCCCTATGTGTGCAATTGAATTTGTTATTGTGGTATTTGTCAGGATACCGCCAGTGCTAGATGGGATTTCAATCGAACCTGTACTAAGGATCACCTGATTAGTTCCACTAACTCCTTTGTTGTATTTAGTCAGATTAATCTGTTTTGCATTCTAGGATACCATAAGCTAGCTCATCCACATGCAAACATTGATCTACGCACAAGTTAATGTGACAGATATATCATCATACAAGAATTTCACCTTGAGTGACCGATAGGCTATCCACCAAACCGATACTGAGGTTCACCTCATGACCTTCTGAATGCTGAGAGTTACAGAGATTCAAGTTCGACTCCCTTCTTTTCTTCAATTGTATTGGGATACTTGCTCTTTTGTAGTGATAAAAATCACTGTTTATTTTTGTATTAATTTTTCTTTTGAGCAAGGGATTAGGATGTGGAGTGACAAGAATCACTATTGTTTGTGCATTTTGATGTATGCAGTTTAGGAGATTTGATGTCAATCTTTGGAGTATTGATGTTTGCAAATTTTTGATGTTTTGCAACCTTTTGAGAACTTTGGATTCTTGGGAAATTGGGTAGGGAAGATTCTTGTCCTTTTGCCAACTCTCAGCATTCTTGGGGTCATTCGCACAGGGGGATGAGCGAGGTAACATTTTTCACTGTATGGTATCCTATACTGCTTTACAGGTTACATCTTTCATTGACACAACTTGGGAATTGTTTTTATGTGTTTGAATTTGTGCTGGGATGCTACATAACAAGGTGTTTTTCAAGAAAAACTCTACCATTGTAACATCAGTCTGACTTTGTACAATTCTTTGCTAGAAATCTAAAGACAGCTGAGTAACGAAAACTCTAGATACATTTAGATGACAAATGATATAGTGAAATGGTGAATGGAGTTTATGTTTGCTTTATGGTTTTCAAAATGAAAAATGTGAAAAGTGGTGGTTTTGCCAAGGAATGATAGTCTATGGTGATTTTGCCTTGTGTGATCAACAATATGCAATGTATGGATGTGATGCTTAATGCAACTATTATTTTTGTGTTTTTGATCTTGAGGTATGTATGAGAATGAGATGCAAATTTTTTTGTGATTTTTGATTATTTGATTGTTTTTTATTTTTCTTGATGATGACCAAGGGATTTCAAGAATCCGTTGGGGCCCTTTTGGGGTGACCAAGCGATTGCGATAATCCTTGGAAATTTTGAGGTTGACCAAGAGATTGCAATAATCCTTGGAGCTTTTGGTTTGACCAAAGGATTGCGATAATCCTTGGAGCTTTTTGGGATGACCAAGCGATTGCGATAATCCTTGGAGCTTTTAGGGTGACCAAGCGATTGTGATAATCCTTGGAGCTTTTTGGGGTGACCAAGCGATTACGATAATCCTTGGAGCTTTTGAGGTTGACCAAGGGATTGCGATAACCCTTGGAGATTTTGGGGTTGACCAAGAGATTATGATAATCCTTGGAGCTTTTGGTTTGACCAAAGGATTGCGATAATCCTTGGAGCTTTTTGGGATGACCAAGCAATTGCGATAATCCTTGGAGCTTTTGGGGTGACCAAGCAATTATGATAATCCTTGGAGCTTTTTGGGGTGACCAAGTGATTGCAATAATCCTTGGAGCTTTTTGGGGTGACCAAGTGATTGCGATAATCATTGGAGCTTTTTGGGTTTTGACCAAGCAATTACGATAATCCTTGGAGCTTTTTGGGTTTTGACCAAGAAATTGTGATAATCCTTGGAGCCTTTTGTGCAATGAAGTGCTATATTTGTGAGGTAATATTTCCCAAGTTTTTAATGAGAACTGGTTTGAGCAAGCTTGGCTCTCCATCAATAAACCCTCATTTTGTGGCTATATAGCCAAAAAAAAAAACCAAAAATTAAAATGAGTCGAATGGGGCCCAAAATTGGGGTGCGCATCCCTCTTATAATATAAAAGCCAAAAATAAATTTTTAAGTCATAACTCTAAATACATTAGGAGATATAGACCTTCGAACAGCTCAAAAAGCATAAAAAATTAGGTGAGTAATTTTAAAACCTAATTTTGGGGCACTATATGATGGAATTTGGCTCTGAAAACTAACTTTTTTGGCAAATAGGACTCTAGGGAGTCATATTTGTTTAAAAATCTCCCAACTAGCTCCCTATCAAATTTCACATCAATCGAAGCTACGGTTGAGAAGTTATGGCCCCGACAAAATGCACTAAAATTTAGAAAAAAAATAAAATTTCCAAAATTTCATTGGATGCTCCTACATCATTTATGGGCATCGTTGGGGCACTCTTGGGTTGACCAAAGGGGTCATGGACACCTTTGGGGCATTTTGGGGATGACCAAGCGATTATGGGAATCCTTGGAGCTTTTTGGGTTTGACCAAGTGATTGTGGGAATCCTTGGAGTTTTTTGGGTTTGACCAAGCGATTGCGAGAATCCTTGGAGCTTTTTGGGTTTGACCAAGCGATTGCGATAATCCTTGGAGATTTTTGGGTTTGACCAAGCAATTGCAATAATCCTTGGAGATTTTTTGTTTGGACTATGGCTCTTCATGGGATAGAGGTACCCCCAGCTTGATGATCTTTGTGCTCCGGATCTGGCTTTGGAGGTATGGGCATAAATGGATCGGCCCTATGCACGGATAGGAGCACAGGGTCTACCCTCGGCACTGATATAGTTATGGGGTCTCTGGGTGGAATTTTATCTCTATATGCCCAAAGTGGTGGATGTAACTCTTGGTCCCACTGCACTGGGTTAACACACCACTCATGCCCTGGCCTTATGTTTAGCTGTTGAAGTACATCATTGATACCCATGGGGTGTTGATGTTGTCGCATGTGATTGAGGTAAGCCATCTCTGTTTTGTCCTCATAATAATTGTCGGAGATCCATAGACCCTCATTGGCTCTGACAGCTACTTGTGACATGTGCGGCTCCTCTTGTTTGAGCATATTGATGTGGTCCCAACGGGGTTGTTTCGCTCTTTGCAAGGGGACCTAATTTCCTTGATGTGGCGCTTGCTCAATTGGTGCCTCTAGATGGAATATTGTCATTAAGCTCTTTTGGTAGTAGTCCATGGGAATCACTTGTGATTGATTACTATCCGATTCGAGAGGATCCCATGGAGCTACCTCATAGTTTGACTCATCTTTGGCCAGTGAGTTGGGCTCATTAGAATCTGGCAATTTGGAGACATGGATGACCCCAACATCAGGTAGCTCTACAGACTTTAAGCGCTCTAGCGGTGCATTGCATGTATCGGGGGATTTGAGCTCCTCCGCTTTGGTTGGTTCCTGTTGAGGAACTTGGGTCCTATGGAGGGGTGGTCTGATAGCACCCCCCATGCCTTGGTATGGCGTCTCATCTCGCTCTTCTTCTTGCTCAGATTCTTTAGAGGCTTCTTGAGGAATTTCTAAGGGTGGCCCATAAACTTGGGTGGGTGCCTGAGGAAGGCACCCGTCATTGGTTATAGGAGTGGTCTCCTGCTCATGTCTAGGAGATGTCAGGGGCGGTGCTTGATAAGGTCACAAAGACTTGTCTTGCACCCAGGGGTTGTGCCTCTCATAATATTTTGTCTTACACGTGTGAGGGGTTGGAGTCCTCTCCTGCATAGTGTGTTGGAATAACTCATCCTTCTGGCGCTGAAGGCACTCTTTGTTAATATGATACAGTTCCTCTAACTGTAGTCGCTCTAGCTCAAGTTGCATGAGTTGGCCCGGTGGGTGACATGTTCGGAAAATTCTAAGATAGTTTGTCCCACCGTCTCATGTCTAGAAGGGCTAGATGCCTCTCTGGCATATCTATCTCGATCATGGCGATCCGAGATCTCTATAGGCTACCTCCATTTGTTGAGGGGAGTAGCATTTCCTTGAGGCTTTAGCCTTAGTATGTGATCCTGATAGCTAGCAGGTGTAGAAGCGCATTGCTCCCACGCTATATATTGCTCTTGAGGAAGGTAGGGGCCTTCCTCGTGCTCTCTTTCATAAGTGAAAAAGGGACGAGCGGAGTTTGCTGGCCCTACCCAAAGAGCTGTGCGCTCTGGATTTGATCGGTTGTTGCTAACAATGATGCGAGGTGTAGGAGGGATGGTATAGTCATGTGGCCCCCCCTTATGGAACCCCTACCATTCTAGTGCTTCATCATGCAGTGGCCACTTATAGCGGGCGTCTAAGGGAGTTCTCCCACGGGTATACCTCTCCTGAATGAGTGTGTGCTAGGTGTTCTGCTGGAAGGGAGTGCCCCTAGAAGGGGTGCCCTTATAGTCCCATTCCGTCAGGGCGCAGAGGGGACTGCCTTGTGTGTCAAGCCGCGAAGGTGGGATGACAAAATCCTTGGGGCTGTACCGGAGGTGACTTGTGACTCTGTGGACGTTCCCCGTAGCATCCACCCATGATTGGGCTTGGCTGCGGGTGAACACCATTGTGATACCTCTCTACAAAATGCATAGATTTTTATCTTTTGTTTATGATTTTCTGATTTTTATGCTACACAAAATAGAAAAAATCACACACATGCAAGCGATGATTATCTCTTTTAAAGATTTAAAAGTGTGCCCTAAATTTGGTTTCATGTGTTTTAATGTTTGTTTTTGAAAAATTTTGAGGAACGTTTAAATGCAGTATGAAAGCTCTTATGACTCCCATAAATGGTCACCCCTTTGATATACCATTGCCAGGCCGATATACCAACCTCTCTATATACCCGCCCTTACGAGAGGGAAACTATAGGTACGTGACAGTAGATGGTATGTGGAACGTAGGCGGTATGGAAGGGGGATTGCCCTGTTTATGACACCTACCATAGAAGACTTATCGTTGTGTGTTGGGAATCACCCTAGCTACACTCGATCAGCTTTCATTAGGATTTACGTCGAGCAACAGTGACAATCGGGTAATGGATGCAAAATCAAGCCAAGGTGGTGATGAAATCCACCATTGGTCTTGATCAAGGGCTGGGGTTTTACGACCAACGCCTTGGTTTAAAAGTGCCACGTGATGTGTGTGGGGTTTATTTTAAGAAAATTGAAACAAGCAACAACATCTTTACCTAAGCAAGCAAGAATGGACAAAAAATAGAAAATAAAAAAATGATAGGAACTGTTAAAAACTGTTACCTCTTTTCCGCCCAAATTGGCTATCTCTGACTCTCGGCTCTAAAACTGCACAGACAAAAATTCCTCCCTGGCTGAGACGAATTCTAGAACAGAATTTGTCTCTGTTTAGGACGAATTCAAATTCATCCCTGGATAAGATGAATTCCAGGAATGTATTCGCCATAGGCCAGAATGAACCACAGTCAGTGCTCGAAAAACGGTACCTGTAAGCACAAAAACACAAATTTTGATCATTTTCTTGAATGTATTCGCCATAGGTCGGAATGTTTATTTGTTGCAAATGTGCTTCAACAATTTCTTGCAATGTGCCCAAAATTATGACAGTTATAACATTCTACTGCATAATCCATCAATGGTGAAAAAACATTTCTACTAGAAAAGTTCCTTTGTGCTACTTTGTACTTGCATTCATAAATCTTATGTCCATAACCATTGCATTTAAAACAATAACCAGAAAAGGAATGAGTGAACCTAGGTGATGGTCTTTGCCATTTTGTAGTAGGCGCCATAAATCTTCTTCTCCTTTGATGAGTGACTTTGGTGAATCCATCACTATCAATACTCTTCTCGTGCTTGGCATTATTGCTTTCTTTAGAATGTTTCATTTTTTCTTGATCAACCCTAATCTTGTCTTCATTCTTTATGGGTTCTATAGTTATGGCCTTTGATCCATTCGATGATTCTGCTTCGACGAAGCCTAACCCAAATTTAATGCCTGTAGGCCTTTGGTTATTTATAATCTTATCCAGCTTCACAGAAATTCCTTCAAGTTTATGATAGCAAGTCATTTTTTTATTCATCTCTTCTAGCTGCATCCTTAAACCAACAATCTCTTCTTCTATCTTGCTGCACTCATCTATTTTCATGGTTAATTGTACTTCGATATCTTCAGATATTTTCTTAAATTCGTCTATCTATACTTTCAAGCTAGTTATGATTTCATTGGCATCCTCAAGCTTTCTTGAAGTTTTCTTATTCTTTTTCCTTTCTATACTCAGCTCTTGAAGTGTAGCGACCAACTCACCTTCCAGATCTACTTCAACCTCAACCTCAAATTTTTCATCACCTTCCTATTTTTCTTTTGATTTTTCTTCTTCGAATACCATGAAAAGAGCTTCACCTGTTTCTTCTTCAGAATCCTCATTAGGGTTGTCTTCTGAAGGACTGACATTCTTGGATATGAAACTTTTCTTCTTGATGTTGCCTTTTCTAAAATTTGGTTTCTTCTTCCAGTCACTTCTTTCTTGATGTGAACCTTCATCACTTTTGTTTTTCTCATTAAGTGGACATTTAGCTGCAAAGTGTCCAACGTCTCCACAGTTGAAACACTTAAATGGTAGCTTTCCTCTATATTTTTCTTTTCCCATTATTAATTTTTGAACAAATTTTGCTTCCGTTTCATCCGAAGTTTCTTCTTCCTCGGATTCTTGCTTTACTTTTATATTTTTATGTGCTTTAAAAGCAACTTCTATGTTTGTGGGTTTAGTTTTTCCTATTCTCATTTTATATGTAGTCAAAGAACCATGCATATCATCCATGCTAAAGGTGTTTAGATCTTTAGCTTCTTCTATTGCTGAAACTTTAGCATCAAATCTTTAGGGAAGAGATCTTAGTACATTTTTTCATGACGATAGCATCTTCCATTTCCTCGTCGAGTCCTCTAATCGCATTAATGATTCCATTAACTCTCAACATGTATGCCTCTATGTTTTCATCGTCATTCATTTTTAATGCTTCAAACTGAGCTCGATGCGTTTGTAGCTTGGCCTCCTTTATCTTGTCATCTCCTTTATGAATGCTCCTTAGTTTGTCCCACATGTCTTTTTCCATTTTGCAACTCATAATCTTTATCAGTTCGCTGTCCACTAAACCGCACATGATAGCATTTTTGGCTTTAGATTTATTCTCAAACAATTTCTTATCGATAGCATCGGTTGGAGGAGTGGTGAGTATTGTGTATCCACTATCTACTGACTCCCAAATGTCGAATCCCAAAGCACACAGATATGTCTGCATCCTGAGTTTCCAAAATGAGTAATTTGTTCCATCAAACAATGGTGCTTTGTTTGAAGAGAATCCTTCACCACCTGTCATTTTGACTAATCCAGGATCAACCCTAGCTGATTTAGCCTGATAAGGGAAACTGGCTCTGATACCAATTGTTAGTCTCACAATGACACTGAGAGGGGGTGGGGTGAATCAGTGTAGCTATTTAAATTCAAATCTACAACTCTTAATAATGAAATAATGAATATTTAAGTCAAATAAAGCAAGTATCACAAGAGAGCATTCCACAACACACGATGTAACGAGGTTCACCAATTTGGCTACTCCTCAAAACTGATTGCTTAGATTAACGTCCAAATCCAACCTTTGCAAAATATCAATTTTACAATCACTTTACCAGCACCAACTGGAAGGAGCACCAACCCCTGATTTATCTACACCCACAGAAAGGAGCACCAACCCCTGATTTATCTACACCCATAGAAAGGAGCACCAACCCCTAATTCCAAGCACCTACTTGGACTGCAAATTTTAAGCTATAAGACTGACATAAAAATGCCTTCACTTATTCAAGACCCTGACTGGTCTATTGCTTACCCAACCTCTCTTACTATTCACCAGACTGCCACACACACTAAAAGCTCTGCTTACTGCACTTTTACGGCTCTCATGGCTATGCTCAACTCTTTCTTACGGCACTCTTCAACCCTCTTCTTGCAGCACTTTTTCTCTCTTTTCAGCAGCTGTTAACTCTCCACGCTTTATGAGTGGTGGGCTGGTGTTTGCTCTTGGATGACTGTTTGTGGTGAGTGATGGGTTGGTCTTTGCTTTTGGATGGTTGTTTGTGGTGAGTGGTGGGCTGGTCTTTGCTTTTGGATCGCTGTTTTAGTTTAATTTTTCTTTCTCTTGGCCTTGAAGATTGACCTGTGCTTAGTTAACTTTATCTAATATAAAAGACTATGGGACCTTATTTTTTCACCATTAATCAAATATATTTATATAGTAAAATAAAAAATATATAGGTGTAATATAGAAAATAAATGACCATCTCTAGGCCTTACTCTGTGAAGAGATTACAGATCACACATTCTTAAGCAATGATGATTTACAAATGGGTCAAGATAAAGTTTATGTTTTTGACACAAGATGAAGTTCAAGTTTTAAGGGAATAAAGTGGAAAATCAAAGTTACAGGATGCGTTACGTCGCAGAAGTGGGTTGATGGAAGGATCGTGCATGCCGAAAAATATTGAAAGAGAAATGAATTCGAATGGAAAGGCCGCAGATGTTGGAAATCAATCCGATTGTTGCCCTGCACATCGACAGGATGGCATGTAGCCGCATCGGTGGCCAGATAAATCTGCGTGCCTCCTCATCTGAAATTGCAATCTCCAGTATCAAACAGTTTTTATAACTGTCAATAAGGTTTAAGTCCTATCTCCTTTCCATTTCAAGGGATCGATGACATGCGGTGCCGGAGCATAACTGCCAAAATCGAAAACTTAGGAATCGTTGGGCGTAACCTTCCCACATGAGATTCGTTGATCACAATTAGACACATGAAACTCCCTGTAAACAACTTTCGCCAAGGAGAGAGAAGAACTAGTCATCGAAATTAATAAACCGCGTGACACAAGAGGGGGTATTGTTGGATAAACCAGCTTAACTATGCTGGTTAACTATGTTGGAAATATATATATAAGCGTATGGAGTGATCATTGTTGTGTACCTGCCTCTGTCTTTCCCCGCCGTCCCCAAAGCCATTTCCATTCTATCGTTCCCAAGCCATGGAAGCTTCAAGACATAGCCCTCGATTTCTCCTTGTGGCTATAGCAGCTTCAGCTCTCGTAGGAGTTTACGGCAACTTCTATAGCGACGTAGGTGTTATGTTTGGAACTGAAAATGTGAACATTTGCAACTATGGCCTGGACATGCAGCTTTCTCTCACTAATTCCTGCGGTCGGTAGATTTTCCTTTATGTTTGATCTCCACACGGAGAAAAAAGATTTCGCTTTTTGTGTGCTTTAATTATGTTTACAGCAACAAAGCAACTGATCTTAGCCCCGGTGACTCTGTTTTTACCAAGGTTCGGGAATCCAGTCGAAGAAGGCGTTTTTGTTTGGAGTCTTCGAGATGTCTATGAAGCTAGTGGCAGGAAATTCCGCGGGCACAGTTACTACATTGAAGATTTCTTATCCTTAAGTCGCAATACATGTGTAGGAGTAGTTGGCTTCTTATTTCTATGTGATGAGTGGCCATACATGCGAGGAAATAGTTAACCCTTTTACTTTCATGTGATACTGTTTCTAATATTTCCTTCTACTTTAATACCTCTTCTTATCTCATTCATAGAACATATATGTATACCTAGATCTACTATTTTCCTGTGTAAAAGAATTGGTAATTCATATGAGTGACACATGTATACCTAGATCTACTATTTTCCGGTGTGAGAGAATTGTTATTCCCTACGCAGCTTCATTGTGAAGGAGATTTTCATAATGAGATAGATTTGGAATTCATTGGGAACCCTTCGCTAGTCGTGTAAGCCATCATTTTGTGTCCCAATTGCTTTCCCTACTCGTCTGTTTCGATAACATATATCTGTGAATTAAATTGATTCTTGTATAATACGAACGCCAGATCGCCAATAACAATTGGGTTAATGCAGGATTCTGATCGATGAGGTGCCCATTAGAGTTTTTACCAACTTGGAAGGGTTAGGACTGCCATATCTAAAGCAGGCAATGAAGGTATCTTCCACCATTTGGAACGGAGATCAATGGGCCACACAAGGAGGGGCAGTTAAAGTTGATTGGTCTGCGGCACCGTTTGTGGCATCCTTGAGCAATGTGAGTCTGGAAGGGTGTGGAATTACAGAAGACATGAGTAGCGAGCAGACAATCGGCGATCTTTTGAGCCTGTGTTCGAGCAGTGCTCCATATTACTGGTGGAATCTCGCACCCTTCCTGAGCTTGAACTGCAAGCAGCAGGGACAGCTCGATTGGGTTCGCAATAACTAGCTCCTTTATGACTACTGCAGATCTTCCTCGCTTCAACTATTCGCTTCCTGCCGAATGCAAGCCGAAGAACTAGACTATAATTGTCCTTTTCCATTGTTGTTCAGATTGGCAATTATTTCCTTGCATTGTCACGCATTTCATTTTATTGTCAGTGTTTGTATTACGTTCTTCCAAAATAAGCATCGACTTATAATTTAGGCGGTGTTTTAAATTTATTTTGGATTGATAATATTATGGAAACCTGTAACGATTAATTTCGGAAAGAGGAGGAGATATTTGCGTGAACAAAAATTGAATATCGTTAAGTAGAGTTAGCTTTTATTTACATGTAGTTGAGCCAAAGCATCTAAAAATTGAAATTACAAATGCATATAAATGTTTTATTAATATTTTATAAAAAATTAATATTTAAATTAATTTATTTTCATGTTTAAATGTAAAATATTGTTTTGTATAAAAGTGGTTTTCAATACAAATTTAAGATTTTAGTGAAGGTTTTTAAAATTAATTTATTGAGAAACACCTTTTAATTAATTTTTATATTTTTAATAATTATTGAGAGAGAGTAGTATTTTTTAACTTTATTGTGATAAAACATAAACTAATGATACAATATGCAGAATATTATTATAATTTTTATTTTTTTTAACTGTGACAAACATATTTATCAAACGTAGTAAACTATTATTTTTTCAAATCAAGTGGAGTTGTTAATTATGTTTATGTTAGTCATGATTAAATTGAACTTGTTACAAATAAAGTTCACTAGGATTTGTATAATATGCATATAGTGTTTGTTAAAATTTGAACTCTTGATAATTATGCATACATTGTTTGAGCGTAAGATTTGAACCCTAGTTTTTACTTTGAAAATTGATTTATTTAAGCAACAAAGCTTCTACCATTAATTATTTTTTCACAACATAATGAATTCTTAATATAATTAAAATCTTAAAATTTTGTTTATTAATAAAAACCTTAAAAATGGTTGAATATATATTTATATTAAATAAAATAAAATTTTAAAGTTGAAATAAGTTTTATTTTGTAATTTAGGCTTGTATTATCAATAATTCATGTATCATTAGTGCAATAAATACGATAACCATTTTATTCTACAAAACATTTAAACAAATTCTAAATCAGTAATTCAATGAATCCTTTGATGTTGTATATTAGTTGAGAAACAATAGACTACTTAATCAAATGGTTATTTAATCAATAAATTATATATATATATATATATATATATATATATAAGTACTACTACTTAAAAGTTTATTTTAATTTTTAAAATATTTGAAATTTTTAATTATTATGGGATTATTAAAATCATTGACTACCATAAAAATATCTAATAAAACCAAAAAATTAATAAATGAGTGACACATTTAAGCAATAAATATTAAAAGAATTTATTTCAAGAAAATTCACCTTTGGATGTAAAATTCGAAGAGAAAGAGAATATTAACCATGTTTCTTTCTAGATTTGGTATTGTAATGAAGAATAAGAGATATACATATTTTAAAAGGTATATAAGTTGATATTTTATCAGAAATCATAGGAAGAGATCATGATAATACATTTGGAAGAATGATGTAATATGTTGTTATATATTTTACTTCTATAGCACTTCATGTATTAGATAAAGATTGATAATAACATGATTATATATTCCCCCATTGTGACGATTATTAGACAAAAATATGATAATAATATAATATCATATACAATTGGGTTTAATACATATAGAGCAAAAATAATGATACTAAATCCAAATATGAGTTTTAATACAATTAATTATCAATATTTTTATAAAGAAAATAAGTTATGGTTTAACATTAAACTTGTATTATTAGTATCTACACCACATAGAGGATGATTATTACATGTTTCTTAGTTATGGAGATTTTTTTTTGTGTGGGATAGTGCAATGGTTAGGAATTTGAGATCTCTTCCATGAAACCAGGTTTAAAAAATAATGGGTTGTGTGTGCATGGTTCTGTAAGTGAGTTTGTTAAAAAAGAATGGATATTTTTACTTTGGAGATGGTATGCATGTAAACAATTTCCTAAGACTAGGATAAACATTATCGAAATGTTGATCATTGACCACTTCATAGTGATTTTCCTCCACTTGCCACTAATCTAATCAATGGTTCAATATAGTAATATTTTATATCTTATAATATTTTTATGAAACAAGAAAGATATTTCTTAATTTTATTCTTAGAAATTGTAGTTATCTTCTTAAAAAAATCATGGAGATTTTATGCTATGCATGTACACAATAACCTAAGACCATAAGAAGCATTGTTTGAACCTTGATCTCTTCATAGTGAGGATCCTCTACTTACCACTAAGCAAATTAGTGATTCAATATAGTGATATTTTATATCTTGTAATATTTTGGTGAAATTAGGAAGATATTTCTTAATTTTATTATTAGATATTATAGTCATATATGGGTCTAAAAGCACGAGATTCCAAAATATTGAAAGGAAAACTAATGTGATGTATTCAAAACCCAAAATTAACGCTTAAGGTCCTATAAAGTGAAATGCATGAAATGAAAGAGACGAATTGAACTAAGATAAAAGAAAGTATAGAAAGCACAACCCTTTTTATTTAACTCTCTTAATATCGGTTACAAAGACACCTCCTCCCTTTTCAGGGGATAGGAGCGTTAAATGAGTTTTGGTTACAATCATGACTTAGTGTTCCTCCTTCTGTGTGCCCACATGTAAAATGGGCGGGCCAAAGTGTTGTCGTCATTGGTGTTGATGAATCCTTGATCCTTGCTGCTCCTCCTACGTTCAAAGAAACAACAAATCATTAGTAGCACCTATGACAAAATATAAGGCATTTGATCCTAAAAACCAATGGAGGATGCATGCATAAAATTAACTAAATCGATAAATAAAGTGACTCCAAATAACCTGCAAATTGGGCAGAAACCAGAGAACATTACCAGAAGATCACTGCAAATGAAATAGTCGAGAAATTCTTCACCGATTTGAATTCGCTCTGGGGTGGGATGGATTCGACTGTAATTCGCTCCGGGGTAGAACGAATTCACCTGCAACAAAGCGTCGAAGTGATACTGCCAAAATGTCACGTCTTGGGAACTCCAAAAGACCTACAAACTTGGGGGTTAGCTAATTGGGGGCATTTTGGGAAGACCCAGATGGTTAGATTTTCCCAATTTGACCTCCATAAATGGGAATTTGATAATTCTTATCTACAAGTTAGTGGGAGCGAAAACGCGATAGCATAATGATAATAAATCAAAATGAATTGAAATCAAAATTGTAAACTACCTAACAACATAGAAAACAAATGCAAGGAATGAAAATGACAAAAATGAAGATATGCTACACATTCCCAATCGTTCCTAAAATGGACGATTAGGCCTGTGGCAATGCGATGTGCCCAGGCGGGCCGCCCACCGTTGGGACCTGATTTCGACACCAATCCACTTGGGATGGGTCCAAAATCTCCTGTAATGTTTTGTCGATGAATGGATGGGATAATGTGGTCAAGTGTCAGGTTTTGGATCCGGATTCACACTTCCAATAACCACCCAATGACCTCCCTTACGAAAGAGATCAAGGATGTGGAAGAGTTGAATCAAAAGGGTAAAGCATTATATCAATTTGGCAGCACTTCATTGCTTAAAATGCTTCCAACCTATCTTTTCTGGGTGATGAAGCTCACCAATTTATAGACCCAAGGGGTCTCTTTCGATGGGCATGCAAGGGTGCCACATGGTGGCCATGCCTTCCCAAGAGGGAGGAGATTCCTCCCTGACTTGGGCTTCCATGACTACCCTTGTGACAGTCCTCTAACGTTCAATTCACTCACCTACGCACGCATGCAAGGCAGGGAGCATTAATTGACTGTCCTTGGCTGCCATTTGGTGCAATTTTTTTTTTTCCTATTGAACCTGGAATTTGCCCTACCCAGGAACAGATTCTGTATTCGTCCCACAGGAGGATGGATCCCATTTTGAATTCATCCCAAGGAGGGACGAATTCTGAGCAAAGTTCCTAGAAGGTGCCAAATTGATCTCTGACTTCCCAAAACTGCTGTGAGAGTGGTTAGGACCACTTTTTAACCTCTGGGGGCTGCCCTTGGGGCTGTATGTGTCAATGCGATTAGTGTTTGCAGTCACGTAATCGGATTGGTGCTATTTTGGTGTCTACAGATGCCCCTTTTTGGGATGCGTTGTGCATGGCGCAGTGCTCAGCAAAAATAGATAACCAAAGCACTAATGATTAGGGTTTCTTAGTAACCTAACCAACTCTTGATGCCCCAAGCATGGAAAGGGTATGCATTCTTGAATCCTTGCTTCTGACGAGTGAAGGAACTTAATTCAAGTGTTAACCTTTTTTGGTGAGGTGTGACTTGAGCTTGGACATTGATCAGTCATGAATAGGCAAAGGGCGCAACCTTTTGTCCATGGGGGAACCTTGTGTTCATGCTTCAGGAATGCCAAGTGTTTGATCAATTTGTGATTATTGCTTGTTTGCTGCCCCAAGCAGGAGCATGATTGTCTTTGTCAATGATTCTTTGCATGCATGCCATTGCCTTGATTGGGTGTGTGTTTGTTGATTGGTGACTAAGTATGACTACCCCCTCAAGCGACGAATCGATGAGGGAATGACTGCCATGAGAAAAGCGACGAGTCGCTTGACCCAAGATGACTTAGGTGAGGGTGTATTCAGATGTTTTCCATTTAAATCTTAAGAAGTTTCTCGATATTTGGACCTATTTTTGGTGGGTAAAATCCCTTTTGCTGATTTCATAATGGGGTGAAATCGTCAAAAACCCGTCTTCCCGTGGAGCGGTTTGGCTATGGTAGCATTCTTGGGGAAGTAGGAGAGTGAAAATTTGAGCCCCGACATCGATTTTCTATGCCAAGAGGTTAAGTGCAAGAGCACTTGTGTTCGACAATGCTTATTGCTTCTTTTTTGTTGCATTTATTTTTTGTTTTTGCTATTTTTGTTGGTTTGTTGTTGTGTTGTTTTTGAGTGGGTTTTGACCCTTTTATGACGCTATTTGGGGGTGAAATTGTCAAAAATTTGTCCTCCCGTGGAGCAAGCCGACTATGGTAGCCTTCTTCGGGAGTAGGGTAGGGACAATGTAAACCCCGAAATTAGTTTTCTATGCCATTGAATGTCAGGCGCAAAGGTGCCTTTGTTCGGAACTTTTATTGCTATTGTTTGTGGATATTTGTTGTTTTTGTTGTTTTGATTTTCTTGCTTTGTGTATATGTCATAATTTCATGTTATGCACAATGATTGATGTTGATGGATGCATGCTACTTTATATTGATGTATGCATATGGTATGATAAATGTGAATTTTGTTGATTTATATGATAGGTAATGGAATGGATGAAATGATTTGTTGATAACCTTGCATTGGCACCATAGACTATACAGGACTTATGGCTTTGTGTACTGGGTGATTGTTGTGGTAAATGTTTTTGTGTATATATATTGCTCTTTTTTTTTCTTTTTTCTTTTTTCTTTTTTTTTATGGTGATATAGGGATGGATTATATGCAACGGTTGGCGTTGAATGTAGCTAAGTGTTTCTGATACTTAGATGGTTTAACTAACTAGCCAAGACTGTACTGTTGTCTTACAAGATGTTTGAACAAGGTATGAATCGTGCTTGTTTTTGACCAAGTTATTTCACGTCCCTATGTGTGCAATTGAATTTGTTTTTGTGGTATTTTTCAGTATACCGCCAGTGCCAAATGGGATTTCAATCGAACCTGTACTAAGGATCACCTGATTAGTTCCACTAACTCCTTTGTTGTATTTAGTCAGATTAATCTATTTTGCGTTCTAGGATACCATAAGCTAGCTCATCCACATGCAAACATTGATCTGCGAACAAGTTAATGTGACAGATATATCGTCATGTGAGAAGTTCACCTCGAGTGACCGATAGGCTATCCACCAAATCGATACTGAGGTTCATCTCATGACCTTCTGAATGCTGAGAGTTCCAGGGATTCAAGTTTGACTCCCTTCTTTTCTTCAATTGTATTGGGATACTTGCTCTTTTGTAGTGATAAAAATCACTCGTTTATTTTTGTATTAATTTTTCTTTTGAGCAAGGGATTAGGATGTGGAGTGACAAGAATCACTATTGTTTGTGCCTTTTGATGTATGCAGTTTAGGAGATTTGATGTCAATCTTTGGAGTATTGACGTTTGCAAATTTTTGATGTTTTGCAACCTTTTGAGAACTTTGGATTCTTGGGAAATTGGGTAGGGAATATTCTTGTCCTTTTGCCAACTCTCAGCATTCTTGAGGTCATTCGCACAGGGGGATGAGTGAGGTAACCTTTTTCACTGTATGGTATCCTATACTGCTTTACAGGTTACATATTTCATTGACACAACTTGGGAATTGTTTTTATGTGTTTGAATTTGTGCTGGGATGCTACGTAACAAGGTGTTTTTCAAGAAAAACTCTACCATTGTAACATCGGTCTGACTTTGTACAATTCTTGGCTAGAAATCTAAAGATAGATGAGTAACGAAAACTCTAGATACATTTAGATGACAAATGATATAGCAAAATGGTGAATGGCATTTATGTTTGCTTTATGGTTTTCAAAATGAAAAATGTGAAAAGTGGTGGTTTTGCCAAGGAATGACATTCTATGGTGCTTTTGCCTTGTGTGATCAACAATATGCAATGTATGGATGTGATGCTTATTGCAACTATTATTTTTGTGTTTTTTGATCTTGAAGTATGTATGAGAATGAGATGCAAATTTTTTTGTGATTTTTGATTATTTGATTGTTTTTTATTTTTCTTGATGATGACCAAGGGATTTCAAAAATCCGTTGGGGCCCTTTTGGGGTGACCAAGTGATTGTGATAATCCTTGGAGCTTTTGGTTCGACCAAAGGATTATGATAATCCTTGGAGCTTTTTGGGATGACCAAGCGATTGCGATAATCCTTGGAGCTTTTGGGGTGACCAAGCGATTGCGATAATCCTTGGAGCTTTTTGGGGTGACCAAGTGATTGCGATAATCCTTGGAGCTTTTGGGGTTGACCAAGGGATTTTGATAACCCTTGGAGCTTTTGGGGTTGACCAAGATATTGTGATAATCCTTGGAGCTTTTGGTTTGACCAAAGGATTGTGATAATCCTTGGAGCTTTTTGGGATGACCAAGAGATTGCGATAATCCTTAGAGCTTTTGGGGTGACCAAGCAATTATGATAATCCTTGGAGATTTTTGGGGTGACTAAGATATTGTGATAATCCTTGGAGCTTTTTGGGGTGACCAAGAGATTGCGATAATCATTGGAGCTTTTTGGGTTTTGACCAAGCAATTACGATAATCCTTGGAGCTTTTTGGGTTTTGACCAAGAAATTGCGATAATCCTTGGAGCCTTTTATGCAATGAAGTGCTATATTTGTGAGGTAATCTTTCCCAAGTTTTGAATGAGAACTGGTTTGAGCAAGCTTGGCTCTCCATCAATAAACCCTCATTTTGTGGCTATATAGCCAAAAAAAAAACCAAAAATTAAAATGAGTCGGATGGGGCCCAAAATTGGGGTGTGCATCCCTCTTAAAATAGACAAGCCAAAAATAAATTTTTAAGTCCTAAATCTAAATACATTAGGAGATATAGACCTCCGAACAGCTCAAAAAGCATAAAATATTAGGTGAGTAATTTTAAAACCTAATTTCGGGGCACTAGATGATGGAATTTGGCTCCGAAAACTAACTTTTTTTGACAAATAGGACTCTAGGGAGTTGTATTTGTTTAAAAATCTCCCAACTAGATCCCTGTCAAATTTCACATCAATCGGAGCTACGGTTGAGAAGTTATGGCCCCGACAAAATGCACTAAAATTTAGAAAAAAAAATAAAATTTCCCAAATTTCATTGGATGCTCCTACATCATTTATGGGCACCGTTGGGGCACTCTTGGGTTGACCAAAGGGGTCATGGACACATTTGGGGCCTTTTGGGGATGACCAAGCGATTATGGGAATCCTTGGAGCTTTTTAGGTTTGACCAAGCGATTACGGGAATCCTTGGAGCTTTTTGGGTTTGACCAAGCGATTGCGAGAATCCTTGGAGCTTTTTGGGTTTGACCAAGCGATTGCGATAATCCTTGGAGCTTTTTGGTTTGTACTATGGCTCTTCAGGGGATAGAGGTACCCCCAGCTTAATGATCTTTGTGCTCTGGATCTGGCTCTGGAGGTATGTGCATAAATGGATTGGCCCTATGCACAGATAGGAGCACAGGGTCTGCCCTCGGAATTGATATAGTTATGGGGTCTCTGGGTGGAATTTGATCTCTGTATGCCCAAAGTGGTGTATGTAACTTGATATCACGACAGTTTTCTTTCTTATGAATTTTCTTTTGATTTTTAGTATATGGGCCACTTCTATCTTTTGGAAAACCACTGTACATACTCTAAATAACCTCTTAACTCCTATCCACTGCATCAACCGATCAATCTGACTGTGTTGACAACAATGACAATACTATTTCTGCACCTTGCTCAACATAATATGCTTTAATAGCAATCATTATTAGATACACTACATCAAAAATAATCTTTAAGGGTGGTTATTCATCCGCTATCTATGATGGTGTCATAAAAATTTCATGTCCTATGACAATGGTTATAAACTACCTTCTTAGGGTCTATTAGGGTGGTTAAAAATTACTTCAAAAACTACCTTAGTTTATCACTAGGAGGGTAGTTTAAAACTTCCATAGTAGGTTCTATTACGGTGGTTTATAACCACCCTCTTCAAATTTATTAGGGTGGTTTAAAACTATCCTCTCAGGGTTTGACATCTTCGACCAACATCGAACCCTAAGAGGATGACTTTAAACCACCATTTTAGGGTCTAATAGGGTGGTTCCCTAAGAGGGTGGTTTATAACCCCCCTCTTAAATCCTAAGTGGGTTGTTTTAAACTACCCTCTTAGGGTCTAAGAGGATGGTTCCCTAAGAGGGTGATTTAAAAATTCCATTTTAAACCCTAAGAGGGTGGTTTAAAATCACCCTCTTAGGATCTAGCATCGATAGAAGTTTGATCGATACCAAAATATATTGGTTGATTGAGATTTAATATATCTAGAATTTGTAGTTGCAACCCATGTACTTTAATTACATCCACCACTTTGGGCATACAGAGATCAAATTCCACCCAGAGACCCCATAACTATATCAATGCTAAGGGCGGACCCTGTACTCCTATCCGTGCATAGGACCGATCCATTTATGCCCATACCTCCAGAGCCAGATCTAGAGCACAAAGATCATCAAGCTGGGGGTACCTCTATCCCCTGAAGAGCCATAGTCCAAACCAAAAAGCTCCAAGGATTATCGCAATCACTTGGTCAAACCCAAAAAGCTCCAAGGATTATCACAATCGCTTGGTCAAACCCAAAAAGCTCCAAGGATTCTCGCAATCGCTTGGTCAAACCCAAAAAGCTCCAAGGATTCTTGCAATCGCTTGGTCAAACCCAAAAGCTCCAAGGATTCCCATAATCACTTGGTCATCCCCAAAAGGCCCCAAATGTTTCCATGACCCATTTGGTCAACCCAAGAGCACCCCAACGGTGCCCATAAATGATGTAGGAGCATCCAATGAAATTTGGGAAATTTTATTTTTTTTCTAAATTTTAGTGCATTTTGTCGGGGCCATAACTTCTCAACCATAGCTCCGATTGATGTGAAATTTGACAGGGAGCTAGTTGGGAGATTTTTAAACAAATACGACTCCCTAGAGTCCTATTTGCCAAAAAAAATTAGTTTTCGGAGCCAAATTCCATCATCTAGTGCCCCGAAATTAGGTTTTAAAATTACTCACCTAATTTTTTATGCTTTTTGAGCTGTTCGGAGGTCTATATCTCCTAATGTATTTAGATTTAGGACTTAAAATTTTATTTTTGGCTTGTCTATTATAAGAGGGATGCGCACCCCAATTTTGGGCCCCATCCGACTCATTTTAATTTTTGGTTTTTTTTTTGCTATATAGCCACAAAATGAGGGTTTATTGATGGAGAGCCAAGCTTGCTCAAACCAGTTCTCATTCAAAACTTGGGAAATATTACCTCACAAATACAGCACTTCATTGTAAAAAAGGCTCCAAGGATTATCGTAATTTCTTGGTTAAAACCCAAAAAGCTCCAAGGATTATCGTAATTGCTTGGTCAAAACCCAAAAAGCTCCAATGATTATTGCAATCACTTGGTCACCCCAAAAAGCTCTAAGGATTATCGCAATCACTTGGTCACCCCAAAAATCTCCAAGGATTATCATAATCGCTTGGTCACCCCAAAAGCTCCAAGGATTATTGCAATCGCTTGGTCATCCCAAAAAGCTGCAAGGATTATCACAATCCTTTGGTCAAACCAAAAGCTCCAAGGATTATCGTAATCTCTTGGTCAACCCCAAAAGTTGCAAGGGTTATCACAATCTCTTGGTCAACCCCAAAAGCTCCAAGGATTATCGTAATCACTTGGTCACCCCAAAAAGCTCCAAGGATTATCGCAATCGCTTGGTCACCCCAAAAGCTCCAAGGATTATCGCAATCACTTGGTCATCCCAAAAAGCTCCAAGGATTATCGCAATCCTTTGGTCGAACCAAAATATCCAAGGATTATCGCAATCTCTTGGTCAACCCCAAAATTTCCAAGGATTATCGCAATCGCTTGGTCACCCCAAAAGGGCGCCAACGGATTCTTGAAATCCCTTGGTCATCATCAAGAAAAATAAAAAACAATCAAATAATCAAAAATCATAAAAAAAATTGCATCTCATTCTCATACATACTTCAAGATCAAAAACACAAAAATAATAGTTGCATTAAGCATCACATCCATACATTGCATATTGTTGATCACACAATGCAAAAGCACCATAGACTGTCATTCCTTGGCAAAACCACCACTTTTCACATTTTTCATTTTGAAAACCATAAAGCAAACATAAACGCCATTCACAATTTCGCTATATAATTTGTCATCTAAATGTATCTAGAGTTTTCGTTACTCAGCTGTCTTTAGATTTCTAGCCAAGAATTGTACAAAGTCAGACTGATGTTACAATGGTGGAGTTTTTCTTGAAAAACACCTTGTTACGTAGCATCCCAGCACAAATTCAAACACATAAAAATAATTCCCAAGTTGTGTCAATGAAAGATGTAACTTGTAAAGCAGTATAGGATACCATACAGTGAAAAAGGTTACCTCGCTCATCCCCCTGTGCGAATGACCCCAAGAATGCTGAGAGTTGGCAAAAGGACAAGAATCTTCCCTACCCAATTTCCCAAGAATCCAAAGTTCTCAAAAGGTTGCAAAACATCAAAAATTTGCAAACGTCAATACTCCAAATATTGACATCAAATCTCCTAAAGTGCATACATCAAAAGGCACAAACAATAGTGATTCTTGTCACTCCACATCCTAATCCCTTGCTCAAAAGAAAAATTAATACAAAAATAAACAGTGATTTTTATCACTACAAAAGAGAAAGTATCCCAATACAATTGAAGAAAAGAAGGGAGTCGAACTTGAATCCCTGGAACTCTCAGCATTTAGAAGGTCATGAGGTGAACCTCAGTACCGGTTTGGTGGATAGCCTATCGGTCACTCGAGGTGAACTTCTCGCATGATGATATATCTGTCACATTAACTTTTGCACAGATCAATGTTTGCATGTGGATGAGCTAGCTTATGGTATCCTAGAATGCAAAACAAATTAATCTGACTAAATACAACAAAGGAGTTAATGGAACTAATCAGGTGATCCTCAGTACAGGTTTGATTGAAATCCCATCTGGCACTGGCGGTATCCCGACAAATACCACAAAAACAAATTCAATTGCACACATAGGGACGTGAAATAACTTGGTCAAAAACAAGCACGATTCATACCTTGTTCAAACATCTTGTAAGACAACAATACAATCTTGGCTAGTTAGTTAAACCATCTGAGTCTCAAAAACACTTAGGTACATTCAACGCCAACCGTTGCATATAATCCATCCCTATATCACCATCAAAAAAAAGAAAAAAGAAAAAAAAAAGAGCAATATATATACACAAAAGCATTTACCACAACAATCACCCAGTACACAAAGCCATAAGTCTTGTATAGTCTATGGTGCCAATGCAAGGTTATCAACAAATCATTTCATCCATTCCATTACCTATCATATAAATCAACAAAATTCACACTTATCATACCATATGCATACATCAATATAAAGTAGCATGCATCCATCAACATCAATCATTGTGCATAACATTAAATTATGACATATACACAAAGCAAGAAAATCAAAACAACAAAAACAACAAATATCCACAAACAATAGCAATAAAAGTTTCGAACAAAGGCACCTTTGCGCCTGACATTCAATGGCACATAAAACTAATTTCAGGGTTTACATTGTCACTACCCTACTCCCGAAGAAGGCTACCATAGCTGGACCGCTCCACGGGAGGACGGATTTTTGACAATTTCACCCCCAAACAGCATCACAAAAGGGTCAAAACCCACTCAAAAACAACACAACAAACCAATAAAAATAGCAAAAACAACAAATAAATGCAACAAAAAAGAAGCAATAAGCATTTTCGGACACAAGTGCTCTTGCACTTAACCTCTTGGCATAGAAAATCGATGTCGGGGCTCAAATTTTCACTCTCCTACTTCCCCAATAAGGCTACCATAGCTGGACCGCTCCACGGGAAGACGGGTTTTCGACGATTTCACCCCATTATGACATCACCAAAAGGGATTTTACCCACCAAAAATAGGTCCAAATATCGAGAAACTGCTTAAGATTTAAATGTAAAACATCTGAAGACACCCTCACCTAAGTCATCTTGGGTCAAGTGACTTGTCGCTTTTCTCATGGCAGTCATTCCCTCATCGATTCGTCGCTTGAGGGGGTAGTCACACTTAGTCACCAATCAACAAACACACACCCAATCAAGGCAATGGCATGCATTCAAAGAATCATTGACAAAGAAAATCACACTCCTGCTTGGGGCAGCAAACAAGCAATAATCACAAATTGATCAAACACTTGGCATTCCTAAAGCATGAACACAAGGTTCTCCTATGGACAAAAGGTTGCGCCCTTTGCCTATTCATGACTGATCAATGTCCAAGCTCAAGTCACACCTCACCAAAAAAGGTTAACACTTGAATTAAGTTCCTTCGATGTTGACCTAATTAGGGTTGCAGTCGACGTTTTTGAGAATGTTTTGATGGGATATTCTCTTCTATAAAAATGTGGGACTGTTGCAAAGTTGAAGAGTGGGCGTGATGCGATATATGCGAATGAAGTTCGTGTGCAGCAAAGTGTAAGTCGGTGATAGTTCTTTTGAGTTAAAGAAAAGAGATCACAGCGATGAGATAGTGAGTGAGTGCATATCGACTGATCGAGAACAAAGAGAGCGATATGCAGACGGCGTGTTTAAAGTCTGAGGCAAAAATACGTAGATGGTAGAAGTGAGATTTCAACCGTATAGAGAAAAAAAAAATAGAATTTATACTGAAGGATATGTGCAAAATTCTAAAAATGGGAAGTCACAGCTAGAACCCAATACCACAATTAAAACATAATGGAAACAAAAAGAACAGCTGAGGAAAGAACAGGATTTTTTAATAGTGCAGATAGCTTTTAGATCTCAGAATAAACATGTTCCTTGGATTCTTGATAGTGGTTTCTCAAGTCATATGACAGGTGACAAACAGAAATTTGAAAATCTACAAAAGTATGAGGGTGGTTCTATAAAATTCGGCAACAATGACGGAGCCAAAATAATAGGTAAAGGAACGGTCAAAATTAGTGAAGGAAAGATCAAGTCAGAGGAAGTTTTATATGTGGATGGTTTGAAACATAATCTATTGAGTGTGAGTCAAATCTGTGATAAAGGACATGAAGTAGTTTTCAAGAAGCATGGTTGTGAAGTCAAAAAAATAAACAGCAGGAAATTAATAGCAACCGGCTCAAGGACATCTGGCAATTTGTACACACTCTCAGAGTTTTCAGAAGGTATGTGCTTCATGGGACAAGAAGAAGAGAATTGGTTGTGGCATAAGAGGCTTGGACACATAAGTTTTGATAATCTGGTAAGAATTAGCGCTAAACAAGCAGTGAGAGATATTCCAATCATTAAAAAACCTGCAAATAGTATGTGTGCTTCATGTCAGAAGGGTAAACAGACCATAGTTTCATTTAAAACAAAAGAACATCACACTAACAGGCTTGGTCAAAACAGGTTTAGTCAAAACTGGCTTAGTCAGAACATGTGGATTCAAAGAACAGGTATGCCTAAAAGAAACAACACTATTACTTGTTATAAGTGCAATAATAAAAGTCACACTGTCAGACAGTGCAGAGTTGAAATTATAGGATATAGGAACAGGAACAGTGGCATGATCAGGTCCAAGGATTAGAACAATGACAGGGAACAAGAATATGGTCAAAGAGTTCAAGAGAAGACCCGGCAAGGAAGTTATAGACGTTGATGTTGATCAGTGCCTAATGGGAGTTTTACTCCCACCCCAGAATTAATCACCTCATCAGGAGGTGGGGGAGGGACTAAGCTAAGAGGCTCATTCTTAGTTTCGAGCCCCAAAGCTGGCCCTTTGCCATTGATGACAAAGGGGGAGAGATATGAGTAAGGGGGAGAGCTTCAAGTGAAGAGGAAAGCTTCAAGTCAGGGGGAGCAAAACTTCAAAGAGATTGATTTCAATTTTGGCTCTTGAAGATGTGTTTTTAGTAAAGGGTTGCCATCAATGACAAAGTGGGAGATTGTTGGCAATTTTGGGTACCTTGGGTACATTGCCCTTGCTCAAGTGTTGATGTTGTCATTGATGTCAAAGAGCGGAAGGGTTTTTGTGAAAACCAAGGCAGACTAAATTATAGGTTTTGTTTAAATCCATGGTTAGCAGTTTTGAAATGGGTTTTTCTTAAAACCCAAGTTAGCTCTTCGTTTTGTTGAAAAAGGTGCTCCGATGATGAAGATATTTAATTTTAAATATCCAGTTTAAATTTTATTTATTTATTTAAAATTTAAATTAATATTTTAAAATTAAATTAAAACTATTCACCGGCTTGTTTTCAAAGCCGACGTTGCTAGGGTTTTGCAATGGATCAATTAGGGTTTCCTGCTGACAAAGCAAGGTTAAGCAACAAAAAAATTCTAGGGTTTCATGTTGACCTAATTAGGGTTGCAGCCGACGTGTTTGAGAACGTTTTGATGGGATATTCTCTTCTATAAAAATGTGGGACTGTTGCAAAGTTGAAGAGTGGGCGTGATGTGATATATGCGAATGAAGTTCGTGTGCAGTAGAGTGTAAGTCGGTGATAGTTCTTTGGAGTTAAAGAAAAGATATCGCAGCGATGAGATAGTGAGTGAGTGCGTATCGACTGATCAAGAACAAAGAGAGCAATATGCAGATGGCATGTTTAAATTCCGAGGCAAAAATACGTAGATGGTAGAAGTGAGATTTCATGGAAGGTGTAGCAGAGTGAGTGGTGCAAAGAGAAGATAAGAACGCGGTATGCAGAAGTCGTGTTTCGAGTGTGAAATGACAGTGTGCTGGCTGTAGAAGTAATATTTCTGTGAAGTTGCAGTAGAGAACGCGGAGAGATACAGTGGGGTGTAAAGATAAAGTGTGAATGCAAGCATAGTGTTTGTGAAAGTGAAGTTCATGTTGAGCAGGGAGCAGAATGTGAAATGACACAGAGTGTGCGAAGCATGTGCACAGAGAAAGCAGTGTGCAGAGAAGCACGAAGGGCAAAGTTGATTGCAAAGTCTGGCTGTAGCAGTGCAACAGACTGTGTGAAGTGATTGCACAAGAGAGAGCAGAGAGCACAAATATTGCAAAGGTGATGTAGACCAGTTAGAGTCTTGCAATAACAAAGGTATATGTCAAACATTTTTATTCAATATTGAAGTCCAGTTGGTGCTGGAAAATTAAGGGGTTGGTGCCTCTTTCCAGTAGGTGCTGGTAAAATAGGAGTTGGTGCTCCATTCTGTTGAAGCAGATAAAGTTAAGGGGTTGGTGCTCCTTCCGAGTTGGTGCTTGGTAAACAAATTGTCCAGTTGGTCTTGGAAAATTAAGGGGTTGGTGCCTCTTTCCGGTAGAGGTGCTTGGTAAAATAGGATTTGGTGCTCCATTCTATTGAAGCAGATAAAGTTAAGGGGTTGGTGCTCCTTCCAGTTGGTGCTGGTAAACAAATTGTAAATTTGGTGCTTTGCAAGAGGTTGGATTTGGATGGGAGTCCAAGCAGCCATTCTTTTTGAGGAGTAGCCATTTTGGTGAACCTCGTTAAAAATTTGTGTTGTGTGATGTTCTCTTGTGGTACTTATTATATCTGTTTATAAGTTTTATCTGTTGCAATTTTTTTTAGAGCTGTCTATTCATGTTTTGGAATGCTACACTGATTCACCCCCCCTCTCAGTGTCATTGTGATTACAACACTTCACTCGTCAAAAGTAATGATTCAAGAATGCATGCCCTTTCCATGCTTGGGGCATCAAGAGTTGGTTAGGTTACTAAGAAACCCTAATCATTAGTGCTTTGGTTATCTATTTTTGCTTGACATTGTGCCATGCACAACGCATCCCGAAAAGGGGCATATGTAGACACCAAAATAGCACCAATCTAATTACATGACTGCAAACACTGATCGCATTGACACATATAGCCCCAAGGGCAGCCCCCAAAGGTTAAATAGTGGTCCTAACCACTCTCACAATAGTTTTGGGAAGTCAGAGATCAATTTGGCACCTTCTAGGCACTTTTCTCAGAATTCGTCCCTCCTTGGGATGAATTCAAAATGGGATCCATCCTCCCTTGGGACGAATACAGAATCCGTTCCTGGGTAGGGCAAATTCTAGGTTCAACAGGAAAAAAAAAATTGCACCAAATGGCAGCCAAGGACAGTCAATTAATGCTCCCTACCTTGCATGCGCACGTAGGTGAGCGAATTAAATGTTAGAGGACTGTCACAAGGGCAGTCATGGAAGCCCAAGTCAGGGAGGAATCTCCTCCCTCTTGGTAAGGCATGGCTGCCATGTGGCACCCCTGCATGCCCATCCAAAGAGACCCCTTGGGTATATAAATTGGTGAGCTTCATCACCCAGAAAAGACAGGTTGGAAGCATTTTAAGCAATGAAGTGCTACCAAATTGATATCATGCTTTACCCTTTTGATTCACCTCTTCCACATCCTTGATCTCTTTCGCAAGGGAGGTCATTGGGTGGTTATTGGAAGTGTGAATCTAGATCCAAAACCCGACACTTGACCACATTATCCCACCCATTCGTCGACAACACATTATAGTGTAGACACCAAAACAACACCAATCCGATTATGTGACTGCAAACACTGATCGCTTTGACAAACACAGCCCCCAGGGCAGCCCTCAGAGGTTAAACAGTGGTCTTAACCACTTTCATAGCAATTTTGTAAGGTCAAGAAGCAATTTGGCACACTTGGACACTTTGCCCAGTATTCGTCTCACCCCGGGACGAATTCAAAATAGAAATCGTCCCACCCCAGGACGAATTCTGAAATCGTCCCCGGGTGGGACGAATTCTAAGCTTAACGGGCAAAAAGACAAATGGCGCCAAGTGGCAGCCCGGAACAGCTCGGTTGATGACTCTTGCCTCGCACGCGTGTGTGGGTGGACAGAGGGGCCGTTAGAGGACTGTCACAAAAGGCATTTATCAAAGCCCAAGTCAACGGAGGACTCCCCTCCCTCATGGGAAGACAAGACTGCCACATGGCGCCTATGACCAACACATGGCATTTGTGCTTCCCTCCCAAAAGAGACCCCATGGGTCTATAAAAGGTGGGACTTTTCTCACCCAAAATATAGAGGTTGAAGGAGTTTTCAAGCAACGAAGTGCTGCCGAGTTGAAGACCCACTTGCATCCCTTTTGGTTCACCTTCCCACATCCACCAATCTCTTTTGCAAGGGAGGTTGTTGGGTGGCTTTTGGAAGCTTGAACCTGACCCAAATCCAACACATGGACACCTGAACCAACCAATTCGCCGACCCCCCCAATCCTAAGAGGTTTTGGGCCCATCCCTAGTGGATTGGCACCGGAATCAAGTGCCAACGGTGGGAGGCCCACTTGGGCACCCCCGCACTTTCTAGGTTTTAGAGCATTCTAGATTACTTTTTTTTAGGTTGCATTTTGTGTTATTATGTTTGGTTAACTCATAGCTGCAATTTCGTAACTTTTGGTCAGATTCTAGTATGTTTTGTGTCGCTTTGTTGTTTCACTGACTTGCAGGTGGCGAGATCAAATTCCCGAGGGTAGAGGCCAAATTGGGAGAATCCGACCATCTGGGTCATCCCAAAATGGCCCCAATTACATAACCCCCTTGTTTGCAGGCGTTTTGCAGGTCTCGAGAATCGACATTGGAGCAGCAGCAGGTCGGCTTCTTCAACACAGAAGAATTCGTCCCACCCAGGGACGAATTGCAGTCGAAAATCGTCCCACCCAGGGACGAATTCCAGTTGAAGGCAGATTGGCCAGCTGTCTCAGTGGCAATGGCCTTCTGGTAACATTTTCTGTCTTCTGTCAAGTTTTCGGGCTGTTTAGAATCATTTTGTTTACTTGTTTTAGATAAATGTTTGCATGCATCTTTTGATGATTTTAGAAGAACGAACACTTTTCACTTGCAGCAGGTGCTACTGACATCTTGGTTGTTTCTTTGTTCGTAGGAGAAGCAACGGAGGTGAAGAACTCATCGACATCAGCGACGGCATCATCTTGGCCCGCCCATTGCAATCGTGGGCACGCGGAAAGAGGAACATTGAGTGATTGTAATCGAATTCTTTTAACGCTCCTAGCCCCCGAAAAGGGAGGAGACGTCATTGTAACAGAGATCAAGGGATATTAATGAAAGGGCTGTGTTTTCTCCATTTGCTTGTGTCTCTTCCAATGCGTTTCTTTTCCATTTCATGCACTTTACGTTTCTAGGACTTAAGCGCATTTGGTTTTGGTTATATTGCAATTAGTGTTTCCTTTGCCCGGAATCTCGTGCTTTCAGTGGCGATCACGGTGGGACCTGTCCCATATTTTTAAAATCATAGAAAACTGATCAAAGTTTTGTGTTTGTGCTTGACAGGTACATTTTTTTGTTGCAGATTGCTATTCGTCTCTGACTGTTACGAATTCTTAACTACAATTCGTCTGACCCTGAGACGAATTCAAATTCATCTCTGGGAGGGACGAATTCTGTTCTGCAATTCGTCTCCCAGAGGGACGAATTCTTGCCTACGGATTTTCAGAGCAGAAATTCAGAAGCAACTGGAGCAGGCAGAGAAGAGGTAGGGATTTTTATAATCTCTGTTAAAATTTCTGTTTCTGTTTCTGTTTCTTTGACTGTTTTCATTTTTATCCTGCATTACTTAGGGAAAATCATTCATGCTTGTTTCAATTTTCGCTAAATAAAATGAATCTCACACACTCCACGCAACAATTTTAAACCAAGGAGCTGGTCGTAAGACCCCAACCCTTGAGCAAGACCAACGGTGGGTTCATCACCACCTTGGCTTAGCTTTGCATCCATTTCCCGATTGTCAACTCGTTGTTAGGCGTAAATCCTGACGAAAGCTGACCGAGTGTCGCTGGGGTGATTCCCATGCGCACGAGGATAAGTTTTCTATGGTAGGTGCCATTAACAGGACAATCCCCCTTCCGTACCGCCTACGTACCACGTACCTTCTGCTCTCACGTACCTATAGTCTCCCTCTCGTAAGGGCGGGTATATAGAGAGGTTGGTATATCGGCTCTGGTTGGTATATTGAAGGGGCGACCATTTTGGGAGTTATATGAGCCGTCATAATGCATTTAAACGATCTTCAAAACCTACAAAAACAAAACAAAACATCAAAATGCACTAAACCAGTTTAGGACACACCATTTAATCCTTAAAAGAGATAATCACGGTTTTGTGAATGTGTGTGCTTAATTCTGCTTAGTGTAGACAAACAAAGTCATAAACGAGATAAAAACTTATTTAGATAGCATAGAAGCACCGCAATGGTGTACACCCACAGTCAAGCCCAATCAAGGGCAGAAGCTCCGAAAGGTACACAAAAAGCAGGCACAAGTCACCTTCACTTCAGTCCTGAGGATTTGGTCATACCGCCTTATAGGTCTAACCTACAAAAGAATCCAATTCAGAATCCTCGGTGGGGTATGCCTATTCAAAGCAGCCCCTTTCGGGAAGATGCCTTACATGTAGACCTTGACATAAATAGAGAATCACCTCTTGAAGTTAGGCATGAGTGGCCACCGCGCGATGAAGCGCTAGACAAGCACACCGTCCATTTGGAGGGGCAACGTGGATATGGCGTCCCTTCTTTACCTATCATCAGAATAGAGAGACCAAATCCGGAGCGCAGGGCTCCTTACATAGGGCGACCTAACTCCGCCCACCCCCTTTACACCCGTGAAAGGGAGTACGAGGAAAGCCATCGCATTCCTCGAGGGCAACAAACAACGTGGGAACCTTGCATTTCCGCACCAGCAGGATATCATGATCACCCCTTGAGGCCGGAACCTCGAGCACATACCGCTTACCTCGACAGAGGGAAGCGACCCATTGAAACCTTAGACAAGCAAACTCGAGGTAAACACATAGGAGAAACATTCGAACCTCCCGAGCAAAATAGGGTAGACCAAATTGACCCAGCTATCGCCGGATATACCACCCGTCAAGCCCAAACCATGCGGCTTAAACCAAGTTATCAAGAAATAGAGTACCGACACCGCTTGGATAGAGAACGCATGCAACGCGAAGCGGATGAGTTACGCTATGAAATACCTGAGAGGGGGCCAACCCCTCGCATCCAAAGAGCTGAACAGTATGAGAGGCGTAATCCGTTGGTGCAGGACAGGTCTCCACGACCTCGTCAAGCTCTGCCTCCAAGACCTCATAGATTCGAGAGGGAGGCAACTCCCCGAAACAATGATGGGTACCTTCAGCAAGAGCTTGATCAGGGTCATAGGTTTCGCCCGAGAGACTCCTCAAGAATTTTACGAGGAGTATGAACCAGAAGAGGAATATGTTGAAACTCCCCATCAAGGCAGGAAGGATGCCATTCGGCCACCCCTCCATAGGCCTCCAGTTTACCGTAACTTGCAACAAGAGCGAACAAGAGAGGAAGAAATAAAATCTTCCGATGCATACCAAGCGCTATTGGAGCGTTTGGAGTCTGTGGAGACAAAAGTTGCTGGGCATCAAAAACCCACATTACGTCTACTCCGCAGTAATCCGGTGCATCCCTCAGTGCCTACACCTCTTTACCCCGAACACTTCAAGTTGCCTCAATTGGCAGTTTTTAAAGGTGAAGAGGACGCACAGGAACACGTTACACGATTTCTAAGCCAATGCTTCGGCATCCAAGATAATGACGCATTGTTGCTTAGAACATTCATAACCACATTCGCAGGCCCCGCCTCGGATTGGTTCACACAACTGCCCAAACACAGCATAAGCAATTTAGATCAATTAGTAGACGCGTTTCTTGAACGCTTTGCCTTCAACACAAGGAAGAAGGCATCACTAAGTGATTTAGCGAGCCTCAAGCAATTTGAAGAGGAAACAATGGCAGCGTACGGGAATCGATGGAGAGCTTTGCTTTCTAGGTTACCCTACCGTCCTCCTATGTCCGATCTCACGCAGATGTTCGCAAAAAGTTGCTTAAAATCAATCTCCGGTCTATTGTTACTCGCGACAATACGACAGCTTAGAAGAAGCTTTGGCGCAAGCCGAGTCATAGAAGAGATTAAGATAGGCGAAGGCGCAATTGCCAAGCCTAAGAAGAAAGAGTGGAATAAAACCACTAAAACTGGGACAACGCAACCACAACACGCTGCAGTCAACCAAGTTGCGATAAATGTTCCCGCGCCTGTGCAAGAAACGCAGCCTCAAAAGGCTAACTACCAGGCAGTGCCTCCTGCTTATGAAAGAGATAATAGAAGACAGGAGCAAAATTACCCGCGTCGCCCTAGGCAAAATTTCACCCCATATGCGGAGTCTAGGGACTCCTTATTTGACCGCTTGTCGCTGGCAAATTTAGTCACTCTGCTCGGAAATCCAAATTATAGACCCTAACATTCCCAAGCCTAGGGGGTACAGAGAGGAATTGTATTGTAGATTCCATAGGCGCAGAGGACATGACTTGAATGGGTGCTGGAAATTCAAAGACCTAGTCCAGGATTTGATCGACAACGGAACATTGGTTGTGGACAACCCCATCGCACCAAACAACCAACAAATGGGGGTATTCAAGGACCCCTTGCCAGCCCACGAGGCACAAACAAAACCACTCCAGATTAACGAGGTGCGACAAGATCTTCCCACACAGGGATTTGTGGGAATGATTAGCATAGTAACAAGGAACAGAAGGTACCCGACAGCTGCCCCCGAGGTAGCTACGAAGGAAGTTCCGGCAACATCGCATCCTCAACAACGCCCAACGCAGTTACCTCCGCCTAGACCTGAGGTCACGATACGAACCAAACTCACGCAGAGTTTGCGGACCACGTCGGCTAGGCTGTCCATCTACGAGCTTATTCAACAATCAGCTCCCCATAGAGAAGCTCTTATGGACATTTTAAAAGCCATTGAATTACAACCCCACGAGGCAAATTCTTTCAACGCCTTCGTGGGACATGTGAAACAATGTACGGAGCCGGTCATCACATTCAGAGAAGATGAGGTCAAAACGATATCAAATGACATGGCAGATCCACCCCTGCACGTTATCACGCGGGTCAACGGGATTTCGTACAAGAGAGTGTTGATAGATACTGGCTCGTCCAGTAACATCATAACCACTGCAGCCTTAAAGCATTTGAAGCTGCCAGCCTCTCACATCACAGCCTCCACGTACACACTCCGAGCTTTTAATGATGCAATATGCTCGACAATCGGCACAGTCGTTCTCGCCGATCAGGTAGGACAAAAGTCAATACCTACACTGTGCCATGTGCTGGAAGGTGAAATGGCTTATAATATACTGCTAGGGCGGCCTTGGATCAGGGATATGAAATGTGTCCCTTCGATCGCCCACCAGTGCTTGAAGTATGCTTATGAAGGAGAAATACATGTAGTCCCAATGGACTTAGAGCCCTTCAAGTATTGCAATGCGGTACAATTCATACCTCAATCGACCCTCCCTTCAACGCATTTGGATTTCCAATTAAATCCATCTAAACAAGGTCCAATACCGCAGGCACCACCGGTGGCCAACAAGGCAAAATCCCAACCAGGTGAGACTTCATCATCGGCTCCTTCATCATCAACGCCACCTATCATGGCCCAACAGAAGGACAAGGGAAAACAAATCATGGAAGAGGTTAAGCCCTTAGAAGAAAGGTTGCCCACAATTTCAACAATAACAACAGAGGAAGCGCCCAACGCAACGGAAACCAAGATTCCTGAACCACCAAACATGGAATGGACTCAGGAAGGACTACCGTTTCCTCCCACCCAATCATCAACAATCACTGTTGAAATGGCCAGTACAGGCCTGGGGGAATACTTAGTGCAAAATGTTGTGGCAACCCCCACACTGGAGTCAGTACAAGACATGGGAAGACCTCGCCTTCCCATTGGAACAATCGTCCCTCTAGGCTACCCACCGAACCAGACAAATTTTGTGTATGGGGGCTTTGATCATGGTCTTGAACCATGCCAACAAAAGGAAACAGACGAAGAGCCTTTTGTTGAAAAAATCAATTATCTGTCAAACCCGGAATTTGCCCTAAAATATCTCGGCCAATGCAATTGGCATGGATACGGGGCTCGGCAGATATGAGCAAGGGATGCGGATCCTTTGCCAACCAAGATATCAGATGCCATATGACAAGTCAGGGGTAGGGTTCAACCATCCCCTGCCATTAGACATCTTGGTTGAAAATATGCAAGGCCTAGAAATAGGCAACAAGGGGGGATTGGCATTGGGTCCTTATGCCAATCCGAATACAGAATACACATTGGGAGACTACCTCCCATGGTCAACAAACACCCCTGGCAACAACAGTAATCCCTCTTCTTTGCTAGAGAGAGGCGAAAGTTCAGAGATTAATCCTCAAAGAGAACATCAACGGCTGCCAGACATCTTTCTGAAACTGTTCCCCTTAGAGGTTCCAGATGAAATAACACAGTCTCAAGAGAATCAGGTCCCTCCACTAAGAGTGGAACAACCGCAATGGGACCAGATTAATTCACTGGAACAGGAAGAGTCCTCAACGTCGCAAGCAACAGATGCTGAAGAGAATGAACAATTTTGGATCTATGAAAGTGATTCAGAAGATGAGACTGAGATGATCTATCTCAGACATGCGCGACAAAATCACCGCGCTCTAACTCATGAAGATCTAATGGGACAGATGGGTATACTGTTAGGACATGAATGGCACGTAGACCCAGCGAGGTGGGACCAAGTGTTAGACCTATGGCTCCAAATTCAAGATGAGCATCGTCCACCTCGAGATCCCATCATGACAGTAGTGCCGAGGGAAGACCCCGCCTTCCTTTTCACACATAGAGATGAATTTGCACCTAGAGAGGATCCATTCGTGCCCGTTCCCGTAGAGCCAGATCCGGAGTATAGGGAACATCTAAAAGAATCAAGTCATCACACCCACGGTTCTGGAGACCAAATTCATTCCATCCACATGATCTCCATTGATTTGACCGCACCCATCCGCAATCCGACCGATCCATCACGGTCATTGCATCTAGACATGGATGCCATCGACTGGGATCGCGTCAATTCACCATTGTCACCATCAGAGTACTGGCCTTTCGGTGAAATGCTTCATTTTACCCCAAGGACAACTCAGGATATTTTTCAAGCTGAAGAGGAACCCGAGGTTCCAAACGTAGATCTTAACTCAGCTGATGATATCCATTTAATCCCAACTCCACATCAGTTGGAGGACGGATCTCACATGTCAGTCGAGGAGACGACTGACGTAGACATCGGCACAGATTCAAAGAATCCACAGATTATCAGGTTGGGGGTAAGTCTTTCCCCCGAAGAGCAAGCCGAATATATTGCCCTTCTCAAAGAGAAGAAGGAAGTTTTTGCATGGTCGTACAAAGATATGCCAGGGCTAGACCCGCAGCTAGTCATGCACAATTTAACGCTTGATCCGAAAATCAAGCTAGTAAAGCAAAAACTAAGAAAGATGCACCCAACAGTGGCCTTGATGGTCAAAGACGAATTGCAAAAGTTGTTGGATGCACAATTTGTCATCTGCGTGGATTATCCGCCATGGTTGTCCAACATGGTTCCCGTCAAGAAGCCCGACGGGAGGATTCGCATATGCACCGACTTTCGAGACCTAAACAAAGCGAGTCCTAAGGATGATTTCCCCTTGCCAAGCATCGACGCATTGGTAGACGCTACAGCAGGTCACGAAATGCTCTCCCTAATGGACGGTTTCTCAGGATACAATCAAATTCGTATCAATCCTGAAGACCAACTCAAAACGGCATTCACAACGCCTTGGGGGACATTTTGCTATAAGGTCATGCCTTTTGGCCTTAAAAATGCTGGCGCTACATACCAACGTGCTATGACGTATATCTTCCACGATTACATGCACAAAACTTTGGAAGATTACATGGATGATTTGTTAGCCAAGTCTCTCTTGCGCTCAGATCATCTCGGTGACTTAAGCAAGATTCTCGATCGCCTCATAGAGCATAAGGTCTAAATCCCAAGAAGTGCGTGTTCGGCGTCACATCTGGAAAACTCTTGGGTTTTATAGTCTCAAAGAGAGGCATCGAAGTGGACCCAAACAAAGTCAAGGCAATCCTTGAAATGGCTCCCCCAACCACTATCAAGCAGCTCGAAGTCCGCAAGGAAAGGTCGCGTCGATTAAACGCTTCATAGCGCAATTATCTGACAAATGCCGACCCATGAACAAATTATTGCACAAGGGGGTCACATTTCATTGGGATGACGAGTGCCAGTCAGCCTTTGACGAAATCAAACAATACTTGGCTTCGCCACCAGTATTGGCACCACCTAGACCAGGTGTGCCGTTCTACTTATACATCTCAGCTACTGAGGTGGCACTGGGTGCAATGCTAGCCCAGAAGAATGAACTTCACAAAGAACAGGCTACTTACTATCTTAGCCGCACCCTGGTCAGTTACGAACTTAACTATGCATACGTTGAGAAACTCTGCTTGGCAGTGGTGTTTGCTACCAAAAGGCTACGCCACTACATGCTGAGCAACACGACGTATGTTGTGTCTAAGGAGAATCCATTGCGATACATGATGAGTCGTACTTATCATAGTAGTCGCACGGCGAAATGGATCATGTTGTTGACGGAATTTGACATTGAGTTTATTGGGCAAAAATCTATAAAAGGACAAGTCATAGCCGATCAACTAGCGAGAGGCTCCTCTTGAAGACGATCAGCCTCTCGGTCATAGAACTACCCGATGATGGGGTCTTCCATGTCTCGGAATCGCCGGATTCCGATGAGCCCGAGTCTCGAGCCGACATAACCTTATTTTTTGATGGTTCTAAATGCGAGCAAGGTGGTGGCGCAGGAATTGTATTCTTCACACCGCAGGGCGCTCCAATGCCCCTGTCATTTAAATTAAACTTCCAAGTGCACCAACAACAATGCGAGAATATGAAGCCTTGCTCCTAGGTCTTCAAACAACAATCGCCATGAACATCAAAAGATTGAACATCTTTGGCGATTCGTTGTTAATCGTCAATCAAGTCAAAGGGGTATATCAATGCAAATGCCCAGTTCTAAAGGCCTATAAAGCCCTCGTGGACAAATTCCTGGCAAAACTTGAGTGGTATGACATCGAGGCACTCCCTCGATCATCGAATCATTTTGCGGACACAATGGCCTCCTTGGGGTCACTAATCCCGCAAGACCTTTCCGGTGATATAACAACCATTCAGGTCAAAACCTTATCGCAACCCGCGATGGAGCGCGCAAGCTCAGACTTGACGCCAGGAGTCCACATGATCCAGATCGAACCATCTTCGGATAAGTTCTTTCGAATCCGAGACTGTTTGAAACGTGCCAACTGGGGGTCTTTGTTTTCCCCCACTCCCATTAATAGCAACACAACGCTATTCTTACAAGTTCTATCCCAATCAGCATTTGTTAGGGAAGAACTTCAAAAGGGATTGGCTGTTCATACTGTCGAGGTATCCGATCAACAGGATCGGTATTTACCCATAAGAGACTACCTCAAGTTAGGTAATCTTCCCTTTGGATTGACGCACGCCGCAAAACGAACATTCAAACAGAAAGCGGCAAAATATGTCTTGATAGGAGACATTTTGTATCGTCGCAGCTATGACGGAATTCTTCTTCGATGTTTGGACCAGCAAGATTCCACTTGGGCAGTCGCCCAAGCGCACGACGGTACATGTGGCGGCCACTTCAGTGGTATGGCCATTGCAAAGCGCATTCTTCGCATGGGCTATTATTGGCCATCTTTAGAGCGAGATTGTTGCGCGTATGTCAAGAGGTGCGTGAAATGTCAACATCATGCCAATTTAATGCACGCACCTTCCCAGGCCCTACAGACAGTCCAGTCTGCTTGGCCATTTTTGCAGTGGGGCCTCGATCTAATCGAAAAGATCTCCCCTGCATCGTCAGGCCGTCACACGTTTATCATAACGGCCACAGAATATTTTACCAAATGGGTGGAAGCAATTCCGTTAACCTCTACGAAAGGACCCCGCATTGCGGAGTTCATTTTGCATTACATCATATGTCATTTTGGTATTCCATCCAAAATAATCTCGGATAATGGGCCATCATTCAAGAACAAAGACGTGCGTGCTTTAACCACAAAGTACAAAATTCAGCACAACTTTTCAACACCCTATTATCCGCAAGCAAATGGGCAAGCAGAGGCGTCAAACAAAATGCTAGTCGCCATCCTTAAAAAGACCGTCGTAGACAGTCATAAGGATTGGCACATACAAATCCCACTTGCCCTTTGGGCTTATCGCACTAGCATTCGGACGCCCACTGGGGCAACTCCGTTTTCACTGGTGTATGGCTCAGAGGCAGTAATGCCTCTCGAGTTGGAAATTCCTTCCCTGCGCATATCAATGCAGGAGTTCATCGATGATAACACCGCGCGGCAGGCCCGATTAGACCAACTTACGTTGCTTGACGAACGACGCGTTAATGCTCTCGAGCACTTACGTATCTATCAAGAGCGGCTTAAGAAAGCTTACAACATGAAAGTTCACCTAAGAGACTTTCGGGTTGGTGATTTGGTTCTGAAGGAAAACCAACAAAACTCTAATTTGCCGTCCCATATGAGGGACAAATTCATGGCAAATTGGTTAGGTCCTTATGTCATTGATAGTAAAATAGGACCGGGACGTACCGGCTAGCTTCTCTTGACGGTATCAAGGAAACAGAACCCTTGAATATCAGTCATTTGCGACCATTTCATATCTAAGAAAGCCATATCCCAAAAAAAAAAAAAAAAACTCCAAGGATTATCGCAATCTCTTGGTCAACCCAAAAAGCTCCAAGGATTATCGCAATCTCTTGGTCACCCAAAAAGCTCCAAGGATTATCGCAATCTCTTGGTCACCCAAAAAGCTCCAAGGATTATCGCAATCTCTTGGTCACCCAAAAAGCTCCAAGGATTATCGCAATCTCTTGGTCAATCCAAAAAGCTCCAAGGATTATCGCAATCTCTTGGTCACCCAAAAAGCTCCAAGGATTATCGCAATCTCTTGGTCACCCAAAAAGCTCCAAGGATTATCGCAATCTCTTGGTCACCCAAAAAGCTCCAAGGATTATCGCAATCTCTTGGTCACCCAAAAAGCTCCAAGGATTATCGCAATCTCTTGGTCACCAAAAAGCTCCAAGGATTATCGCAATCTCTTGGTCAATCCAAAAAGCTCCAAGGATTATCGCAATCTCTTGGTCACCCAAAAATCTCCAAGGATTATCGCAATCTCTTGGTCAAACCCAAAAAGCTCCAACGATTATCGCAATCGCTTGGTCAAAAAAATCAAGAAATTCAAAAAAACAAAACAACAAAAATCATCAAAAACAACAAAGATTTGCATCTCAATTCTAGGCATACTCAAATTCATCAAAAAATTCATATTCTCGCACCTCATCTTCACCTTCACCAAAAACAATCCATCAAAATTACAAAAATACATAGCTGCATTAAGCATTGCATCCATACATTGCATATTTGTAGTCATACAGGTCAAAGGCACCATAAGCTGCAATAGCTCTGATAGTCCATCTTGTTCCGCATTGTCTCATGTTACAAAAACAACAAAAACACCAAGCATAACTTTTACCACACTACAGTCAGTGGTCTGGGAATGTACCAAGAGTTTCAGTGATTCAGTCATCATTTTCCTCTTTAGCCATGTAGTGTATCAAGTCGAACAGATTTTACGAAGGTAGAGTCATACTTGAAATACACCTTGTTACGTAACATCCCAACACAAATCAAAACACTAAAAATTCCCAAATTGTGTGAACGAAAGATGAAACCTCGCAAAATAATCTAGGTCACCACAAGCGAAACGGTTATCTTTCTCATCCCCTGTGCGAATGACCCCTAGAATGCTGAGAGTTGGCAAAAGGACAAGCATCCTCCCTACCCAATTCCCTAAGAATCCCTAAAGTTCTCAATAGTTGCAAAACACAAAAAATTTGCAAAATGTCAAAACTCCAAAATTTGACAAACTACAAGTGCACACATAAAAAGGCACAAACAATAGTGATTTTCATCACTCCATAACCCCAATCCCTTGCTCGAAAGAAAAACAAATCAAAATAAATAGTGATCTCATCACTACAATGAGCAAGTATCCCAATACAATTGAAGAAAAGAAGGGAGTTGACCTTGAATCCCTGGAACTCTCAAGATTCTATAGGTCATAAGGCAAGCTTCAGTACCAATTTGGTTGATAGCCTATCGGTAATGTAGTAAACCTCCCGCATGACGATATATCTCGTCACATTAACTTGCGTACGGATCAATGTTTGCATGTGGATGAGCTAGCTTATGGCATCCCGGATTACACCGCAGATTAATCTTAGTACATACAACAAAGGAATTCGTGGAGCTAATTAGGTGATCCTCGAGCACAGGTTCGGTTGAAAGCCCATCCTGCACTCGGCGGTATCCTAACAAATACCACTAAATGAACTCAATTGCACACACAGGGATGTGAAATAACTTGGTCAAAAACAAGTCCGATTCATACCTTGTTCAAAAAGTCTTGTAAGATAAAGTACGAATCATGGCTAGTGAGTTAAAACTAACTCGAGTCTCGAGAAAACCTTAGCTACATTTCTAAACCAACTGCGCTACTTTTCATCCTTACAATACCATCAAAAAAATACAAAAAAAAAAAAACCATGTATACATGTAAAGTCATGCATCACAGCAATCGCCTAAAAACAAAATAACAAAGTTCTAAACAGTCTATGGTGCCATAGCCAAACATCACAAATCCCATTCATCCATTTCATATCTGCATATCACATATAAATAAAAAACATTTGCATTCATCATAGCATATGCATCCATCAAAATAAATCAACATGCATACATCCATATTCATCAACCATCATGCACAAGATCAAAGAAAATCAAAACAACAAAAACAACAAATAAATGCAACACAAAAACAAAAAGCAATAAACATTGCTAGACACAAGTGCTCTTGCACTTAACCTCTTGGCATAGAAAAACTGATGTCAGGGTCTACATTGTCGCTATCCTACTCCCTAAGAAGGCTACCATAGCCGGACCGCTCCATGGGAAGACGGATTTTTGACAATTTCATCCCCAAATGACGTCACAAAAGGGTCAAAGCCCACTCAAAAAAAAAGAAAATCAAAACAACACAAAAAGCAATAAACATTGCCAGACACAAGTGCTCTTGCACTTAAACTCTTGGCATAGCAAATCGACATCGGGGTCACAAATTATCACTATCCTACTCCCTAAGAAGGCTACCATAGCCGGACCGCTCCACGGAGACGGATTTTCGACAATTTAATCCCCAAATGATGTCACAAAAAAAAAAAACAACAAAAACAACAAAATGCAACATAAAAACAAAGAATAAACATTGCCGGACACAAGTGCTCTCGCACTTAACCTCCGGGCAAAGAAAATCGATGTCGAGGTCCAAATTATCGCTCTCCTACTTCCCCAAGAAGGCTACAATAGCCGGACCGCTCCACGGGAAGTTAGGTTTTCGATGATTTCACCTCATTACGGCATCACCAAAAGGGTTAACACCCACCAAAAATAGGTCCAAATGTTGGAAAAATTGCACACGCTTAACGGTAAACCCTCTAAAGGCACCCTTGCACAAGTCATCTTGGGTCAAGCGACTCGTCGCTTCTCTCACGAAGGTCATTCCCTCATCGATTCGTCGCTTGAGGGGGTAGTCACACTTAGTCACCAACCAACAATCACACACCCAATTAAGGAAAATGACATGCATTCAAAGAATCATTGACAAAGACAATCACGCTCCCGCTTGGGGCAGTAAACAAGCAACAATCAAATCAATCAAACACTTGGCATTTCGTGAATCATGAACACAAGGTTCCCCCCGAGGATAAAAACGCCCTTTGCCTGTTCATGACTGATCAATGTCTAAGTTCAAGTCACACCTCACCAAAATAGGTTAATACTTGAAATCAAATTCCTTAGCTCGTCGAAGCAAGGATTCAAGAATGCATGCCCTTTCCATACTTGGGGCATCAAAAGTTGGTTAGGTTACCAAGAAACCCTAATCATTAGTGCTTTGGTTATCTATTTTTGCTCAGAACTGCGTCACCCGCAGCGCTTCCCAAAAAGGGGCATCTGTAGACACCAAAACAGCACCAATCCGATTATGTGACTGCAAACACTGATCGCTTTGACAAACACAGCCCCCAGGGCAGCCCTCAGAGGTTAAACAGTGGTCTTAACCACTTTCATAGCAATTTTGTAAGGTCAAGAAGCAATTTGGCACACTTGGACACTTTGCCCAGTATTCGTCTCACCCAGGGACGAATTCAAAATAGAATTCGTCCCACCCAGGGACGAATTCTGAATTCGTCCCCGGGTGGGACGAATTCTAAGCTTAACGGGCAAAAAGACAAATGGCGCCAAGTGGCAGCCCAGAATAGTCAGTTGATGACTCCCGCCTCGCACGCGTGTGTAGGTGGACAGAGGGGCCATTAGAAGACTCGTCACAAAAGGCATTTATCAAAGCCCAAGTCAACGGAGGACTCCCCTCCCTCATGGGAAGACAAGACTGCCACATGGCGCCTATGACCAACACATGGCATTTGTGCTTCCCTCCCAAAAGAGACCCCATGGGTCTATAAAAGGTGGGACTTTTCTCACCCAAAATATACAGAGTTGAAGGAGTTTTCAAGCAACGAAGTGTCGCCGAGTTGAAGACCCACTTGCATCCCTTTTGGTTCACCTTCCCACATCCACCAATCTCTTTTGCAAGGGAGGTTGTTGGGTGGCTTTTGGAAGCTTGAACCTGACCCAAATCCAACACATGGACACCTGAACCAACCAATTCGCCGACCCCCCAATCCTAAGAGGTTTTGGGCCCATCCCTAGTGGATTGGCGCCGGAATCAAGTGCCAACGGTGGGAGGCCCACTTGGGCACCCCCGCACTTTCTAGGTTTTAGAGCATTCTAGATTACTTTTTCAAGGTTGCATTTTGTGTTATTATGTTTGGTTAACTCATAGCTGCAATTTCGTAACTTTTGGTCGATTCTAGTATGTTTTGTGTCGCTTTGTTGTTTCACTGACTTGCAGGTGGCGAGATCAAATTCCCGAGGGTAGAGGCCAAATTGGGAGAATCCGACCATCTGGGTCGTCCCAAAATGGCCCCAATTACATAACCCCCTTGTTTGCAGGCGTTTTGCAGGTCTCGGGAATCGACATTGGAGCAACGAAGAAGTCGGCTTCTTCAACACGAAGAATTCGTCCCACCCAGGGACGAATTGCGATCGAAATCGTCCCACCCAGGGACGAATTCCGTTGAAGGCAGATTGGCCAGCTGTCTCAGTGGCAATGGCCTTCTGGTAACATTTTCTGTCTTCTGTCAAGTTTTCAGGCTGTTTAGAATCATTTTGTTTACTGTTTTAGATAAATGTTTGCATGCATCTTTTGATGATTTTAGAAGAACGAACACTTTTCACTTGCAGCAGGTGCTACTGACATCTTGGTTGTTTCTTTGTTCGTAGGAGAAGCAACGGAGGTGAAGAACTCATCGACATCAGCGGCGGCATCATCTTGGCCCGCCCATTGCAATCGTGGGCACGCGGAAAGAGGAACATTGAGTGATTGTAATCGAATTCTTTTAACGCTCCTAGCCCCCGAAAAGGGAGGAGACGTCATTGTAACAGATATCAAGGGATATTAATGAAAGGGCTGTGTTTTCTCCATTTGCTTGTGTCTCTTCCAATGCGTTTCTTTTCCATTTCATGCACTTTACGTTTCTAGGACTTAAGCGCATTTGGTTTTGGTTATATTGCAATTAGTGTTTCCTTTGCCCGAAATCTCGTGCTTTCATATAGGATATTTTGGACCCATCCCAAGTGGATTGGTGTCGAAATTAGGTCCCAACGGTGGGCGGCCCACCTGGGCGCCTCGCATTGCTGTAGGCCTAATCGTCTCTTTTAGGAACGATCAAGAATGTGTAGCATATCTTCATTTTTGTCATTTTCATTCCTTGCATTTGTTTTCTATGTTGTTAGGTAGTTTACAATTTTGATTTCATTTCATTTTGATTTATTATCATTATGCTATCACGTTTTCGCTCCCACTAACTTGTAGATAAGCATTATCAAATTCCCGTTGATGGAGGTCAAATTGAGAAAATCTGACCATCTGGGTCTTCACAAAATGCCCCCAATTAGCTAACCCCCAAGTTTTTAGGTCTTTTGGAGTTCCCGAGATGCGACATTTTGGCAGTATCACTTCAAGGCTTTGTTGCAGGTGAATTCGTTCTACCCCAGAGCGAATTATAGTCGAATCCGTCCCACCCCGGAGTGAATTCAAATTGGTGAAGAATTTCCCAACTGTTTCATTTGTAGTGATCTTCTGGTAATGTTCTCTGGTTTCTGTCCAATTTGCAGGTTATTTGGAGTCACTTTATTTATCGATTTAGTTAATTTTATGCATGCATCCTCCATTGGTTTTTAGGATCAAACGCCTTATCTTTTGTCACAGGTGCTACTAATGATTTGTTGTTTCTTTGAACGTAGGAGGAGCAACAAGGATCAAGGATTCATCAACACCAATAGAGGCAACACTTTGGCCCGCCCATTTTACATGTGGGCACGCGGAAGGAGGAACACTAAGTCATGATTGTAACCAAAACTCATTTAACGCTCCTAGCCCCTGAAAAGGGAGGAGGTGTCTTTGTAACCGATATTAAGAGAGTTAAATAAAAAGGGTTGTGCTTTTTGTACTTTCTTTTATCTCAGTTCAATTCATCTCTTTCATTTCATGCATTTCACTTTATAGGACCTTAAGCGTTAATTTTGGGTTTTGAATACATCGCATTAGTTTTCCTTTCAATCTTCTAGAATCTCGTGCTTTTAGATCCATATATGACTATAATATCTAATAATAAAATTAACAAATATCTTCCTAATTTCTTATTCTTCATTACAATACCAAATCTAGAAAGAAACATGGTTAATATTCTCTTTCTCTTCGAATTTTACATCCAAAGGTGAATTTTCTTGAAATAAATTCTTTTAATATTTATTGCTTAAATGTGTCACTCATTTATTAATTTTTTGGTTTTATTAGATATTTTATGGTAGTCAATGGTTTTCATAATCCCATAATAATTAAAAATTTCAAATATTTTAAAAATTAAAATAAACTTTGAAGTAGTAGTAGTACTTATATATATATATATATATATATATATATATATATATATATATATATATATATATATATATATATATATATATAATTTATTGATTAAATAACCATTTGATTAAGTAGTCTATTGTTTCTCAACTAATATACAACATCAAAGGATTCATTGAATTACTGATTTAGAATTTGTTTAAATGTTTTGTAGAATAAAATGGTTATCGTATTTATTGCACTAATGATACATGAATTATTGATAATACAAGCCTAAATTACAAAATAAAACTTATTTTAACTTTAAAAATTTATTTTATTTAATATAAATATATATTCAACCATTTTTAAGGTTTTTATTAATAAACAAAATTTTAAGATTTTAATTATATTAAGAATTCATTATGTTGTGAAAAAATAATTAATGGAAGAAGCTTTGTTGCTTAAATAAATCAATTTTCAAAGTAAAAACTAGGGTTCAAATCTTACGTTCAAACAATGTATACATAATTATCAAGAGTTCAAATTTTAACAAGCACTATATGCATATTATACAAATACTAGTGAACTTTATTTGTAACAAGTTCAATTTAATCATGACTAACATAAACATAATTAACAACTCCACTTGATTTGAAAAAATAATAGTTTACTACGTTTGATAAATATGTTTGTCACAGTTAAAAAAATAAAAATTATAATAATATTCTGCATATTGTATCATTAGTTTATGTTTTATCACAATAAAGTTAAAAAATACGACTCTCTCTAAATAATTATTAAAAATATAAAAATTAATTAAAAGGTGTTTCTCAATAAATTAATTTTAAAAACCTTCAATAAAATCATAAATTTGTATTGAAAACCACTTTTATACAAAACAATATTTTACATTTAAACATGAAAATAAATTAATTTAAATATTAAATTTTTATAAAATATTAATAAAAAATTTATATGCATTTGTAATTTCAATTTTTAGATGCTTTGGCTCAACTACATGTAAATAAAAGGATATTCAATTTTTATTCACGCCAATATCTCCTCCTCTTTCCGAAATTAATCGTTACAGGTTTCCATAAAATTATCAATCCAAAATAAATTTAAAACACCGCCTAAATTAAGTCGATGCTTATTTTGGAAGAACGTAATAGAAACACTGACAATAAAATGAAATGCGTGACAATGCAAGGAAATAATTGCCAATCAGAACAACAATGGAAAAGGACAATTCTAGTCTAGTTCTTCGGCTTGCATTCGGCAGGAAGCGAATAGTTGAAGCGGGGAAGATCAGTGCAGTAGTCATAAAGGAGATAGTTATTGCGAACCCAATCGAGCTGTCCCTGCTGCTTGAAGTTCAAGCTCAGGAAGGGTGCGAGATTCCACCAGTAATATGGAGCACTGCTCGAACACAGGCTCAAAAGATCGCCGATTGTCTGCTCGCTACTCATGTCTTCTGTAATTCCACACCCTTCCAGACTCACATTGCTCAAGGATGCCACAAACGGTGCCGCAGACCAATCAACTTTAACTGCCCCTCCTTGTGTGGCCCATTGATCTCCGTTCCAAATGGTGGAAGATACCTTCATTGCCTGCTTTAGATACGGCAGTCCTAACCCTTCCAAGTTGGTAAAAACTCTAATGGGCACCTCATCGATCAGAATCCTGCATTAACCCAATTTTTATTGGCGATCTGGCGTTCGTATTATACAAGATTCAATTTAATTCACAGATATATGTTATCGAAACAGACGAGTAAGGAAAGCAATTGGGAAACAAAATGATGGCTTACACGACTAGCGAAGGGTTCCAGAGGATTGAGTATTTGTGGAAATCAACCGTGGGATCGAACCATAGATAAAATTGCTGCTCCCTGCCACCTAGGCCCCCAATGATGATGTTTGTGTGTAAGGCATAAGGTTCACCCGTAACGTTCCCAATGAATTCCAAATCTATCTCATTATGAAAATCTCCTTCACAATGAAGCTGCGTAGGAAATAACAATTCTCTTACACCGGAAAATAGTAGATCTAGGTATACATGTGTCACTCATATGAATTACCAATTCTTTTACACAGGAAAATAGTAGATCTAGGAGGTATTAAAGTAGAAATAACAATTCTCTTACACCGGAAAATAGTAGATCTAGGTATACATGTGTCACTTATATGAATTACCAATTCTTTTACAGAGGAAAATAGTAGATCTAGGTATACATATATGTGCTATGAATGAGATAAGAAGAGGTATTAAAGTAGGGAAATATTAGAAACAGTATCACATGAAAGTAAGAGGGTCAACTATTTTCTGGCATGTATGACCACTCATCACATAGAAAGTAAGAAGTCTCAAGATTTTTCATACTAACTTCAAAAAAATATATATATATATATATATATATTTGATTTTAAATTAATATTAATAAAATAAAAATATTTATTAAGTGTTTAAGTTATAAAAATTATAATATCAATTAAAAGGAATGTTTTATGTGAAGATTAATCAGAGTTTAAAAAAAAAATAGATACCATGTAATCATTTTTTTAAAATAAGTTTAATTTGATTGATTATAACAACATGCATGTCTATATATATATATATAATTTATTTTAGAAAAAAAAAAATTGTTTTTTTAATTATTATTTTTTTTTATTATTTTTATTAATGGTGAAAAGTCAAGGATTTAAAAGGTCTTAGAACCTTTTACATTAGGAAAGGTAGAGAAAGACAAGATCATGCCAAAAGAATAGAAGTTAAAACCTAACAACCACCCAAGAGCATAGACCAACCCACCATCCAATAGGGTGTAAACAAGATTTTTTTATTCAACATTATTTTTGAGGCACTAACAATTATGCTCTATTTTTACGTAAGATTTCAAGGGAAAAAAATACATCAAGATGCACATAACAAAACCCCAATCCCATAGAGCATGGGTGAGGGCAATACACCAAGCATATTCATTAAGAATGGAAACCACCAAGGAGCAAAAGCACTAGCTCCCAAAAAATGAAACCTTGGAGAGGATCACTACAATACAAGGCAAAAATCATCCAAGTAGAAAGACAATGGAAAGACCAACTAGATAGGTAGACCGAATGCTTCAAAAGCAACAATTGTCATTAATCACAAAGGTAAATTATCTTCAAAAATTCTAAATTAGCCACTATCCACCGCCAAATTGGCCATAACATGAGTAGCTTAGTTACCTTCCCTATAAGCATGTTAAATTTTAACTTCTAGCATACCTTCTAGTATCTTCTAGGTGGCCTTAATAATATTCAAGATTAAACAATTGTTACTCTTTCTAGTTTGCAAATCCTAAATGATGTTCAAGGAGTCACCTTGAATGAGAAGTCTTCTGAAGCCTCTCTCAAAGCCCTAATGAACACCCAATAAAAGTACCTTAGATTCAACTAGGTGGTTGGTTTGATTACCATAATCTTCAACATAAATCTAAATAACCTCACCATTATCATTTATGAGAACACCCCTCCACTAGCCCTCTTGAAGTTACCTTTGGCAACCCCATCAAAATTCAAAATAACTCACCCTTTAGCTGGTTTATGTCATCTCGTAGCCAATATTTTTTGAACAATGGATATAAAAGCAAAAGATCCTAGATTTAATTTCCAACTAATAGAAGCTCTATTTTCCACAACTTTATCCCTACTATTTCCAATAGCAAAGTCAGTCATGTTATTCTTAATAGAAACTTTAATCATTCTAAAGATAATGGATTCATCCCTAGTAATATCATTGAAAGTTATTTTGTTTCTCTTCCACTAGATGCCCCATAAAAAATAAGGAAGAACTGGATCCCACACCCTATTGAAGTTGTGATTGATGAAGATGGATTTCCACTAAGTGAAAAATTCCTTGAAATTTCACAACAATGTCCACTTGATAGAAAAAGAATCTAGTAAAGCATTGAGCTTCTTATTTGAAAAATCATAGTGGATTAATAGATGATCCACAAATTCAGCATCCTTAGAATATAAGAGATAAATATTGGGAAGATGGAAGCTTTTCTTACATTAATTATCAACATTTAGAATTCTATTTTGATCTAGGAGTGTGTGTGTGTGTGTGTGTGTGTGTGTGTGTGTGTTGTGTGTGTGTTAATTAGAGGAAAAAAATCTGCATTCACTCATATAAAATGTAGTAATTGTACCCACGGAATTTCTTACCACTAGCTTCGTAGACATTTCGAAGACTGCAAACAAAAACACATTCTTCTATTGGATTTAATTGATCACCAAATATGATATGCCTTTCAAACTTTATCTCCACTATAGAACGAAACATATTGATGGCTAAAAAGGAGCCAAAGCAAGCATGCATTCACGGATTAATGTTGCCAGCGATGGCTATAAGGAGCCAAGCAAGCAAGCGTTCGTTAGGAGAGATTGGAACAAATAGGCATACGAAGAGAACAATAAAATATGGAAGGAAATTATAAATTTTAAAATCTATATATTTTGTAGTGTAAGAGTAGAAATTTTAATATTTAAAAAAAAAAAATGAGGAGAAAATTTGCATAATATGGTAAAATAAATCTAGATAAAATATCTAGATACTACCATTAACAAATTTATCTAAAAAAAAATTGCATATATAATGAGCAATCTACAATAGATATAAAAAACTCTTTCCATTTTTTAAAAAATAAAAGATAAGAGATAATGAACCATTTCGTGAAACTATCTTAAAAAGAGAATGCCTAGCATAATCTATCCTGCTCTCGTACCATGTTAGAATTTCCCAAGAGTATAACTATAAAGCATTACAATATTTGAAATAACAAAATAGAATTGATTGATTTATTTCATGGATTAACTTTGTATAAATAGCAAAGTTGATCATTGAGAGTTGTTGGATTACAAAAACTCATCAAATCTGATCTAGACTATACTGAGATTTCACCTGACTCATGGAGGAGTGGAAACTCAAGTATGTCTATCTTAGTAGAACTTAAGAGAATAATTACTTATTCTAACAATCGAGGGCTATGTCTTGAACATTCCATAGTGCAAGGATAGAGGCAGAAATATATTTAATTCTCCTTTATCGAGTTATTTTCTCTAGTTTGAGTTTAATGATTGTAAATTTTCATTTGAAATTTGTTGTTAGGAAAGCCAAATGACTAAATACTCCTATATGACATAATCCAAGATAAAAATAATAAAGAAAATAGACACATGTTCATGTGGTTTCATCTAGGTGAAATAACTTATATTGTCTTGAAATATATTTTTAGGAAATAGAAATGACTAAATACTCTCGTATGACATAATCTAAGATTCACATTTAATATATAAAACAAAAAAATAATATTATAATTTTTAATATGAATGTCTTAAATATGCATACACAAATGTTATTTTAAAATTATAGTTATTTAACAAGAAATTTTTTTTGTTGGTAGAGGGTGTTTTTTAAAGGGTTCTTGAACCTATTACAAGTAGGCTTTTTAAATGCACCCTCAAACCTTAGATCTAACAATAAGATATCAAGAAAGCAAATATAAGATATTTTCATAATTAAACAGCCAGCTCGCAACAGAGGCCAACATAGGAGAGACCATAACCCAAAACAACCAAGGGTGCTTAGAGAACCAGAGATCCAAGAATATTGCCTAAGAATAGATTAGATCTACAGAAACAACATCCAAGCCTCACAAACAAATAGACCAAAATAAATAAAAATCACTTGCTGAAAGCCTTTCTCATTGAGGTATTGGGAGGCCTGTCCACATTTTTTTTGACCCCCATAGAAAAAATTATTTTTTAAGCCACACTCCTGAATACATTTATTCCAAGTCTCCATGATTGGAACAACCTCATTCTATTCAGGTTGTAGAGATTCAAAACTATCTATTAGAAGGGGTTGTACTTCTTTAGCAATATTAGAGATGATCTCCCTTTTCTTGACTGCTTTTTTTTTTGGGTCTCCCCACTTTCCTTTTGTTCCCTACATCAATACAAGCTTCGTGTAACTTCTGGTCTTTGGACTCGAAGAGCCTTTCTCAAACACAATTTTTGGAGAGGCTAGAGAGCTTTCCATAAAGTCTTGAAGAGTCGGATCATCCATGTCAAGATAGTCAAAGAAATTTTGGAGGATAAGACTAGAGGGATTTACCTCTTCTCCACTCTCCCCGAATTTTGGAAGTTGAAAAATATGCCCCGCTATTGGGCTAACTTCCCTTCATTTCATAGGAACTGTGTTCAAATCCTCCTCTTCATAAAACATGATTTATGGAAGAAGGGCTTCCTCCTATAATTTCTCATTGAGCCCAACTTGATAAATAGAAATCAAATCTTATCCTTTCAAATTTTGAGGGTTTTACTTAGGCACCCACTTTTCACTGAGATTCTTACTATTTTCCCTATGACTCATCAAAGTAGTTAGAGCTTTAGGATTTAGGGGGCATAAGCTCTTATGGTACCCACCCTTGCCACACTCTTGGTAAACTTAGGGTTTATTTTTATATTCAATGTTCTGAACCCAGGTGCCAAGATTAGAAAATATTTCAACAAAGCTCGGCATATCCTTCTCAATATTTACCATCACACACATTATAGCATAGAGCATTTGAGATTTTAAAATGGTAATATGGTCGAACAAAATCAAATCCTCGATCATATTGGTAATATATTGGAAGATGCTCTCATAAAAAATATGAAGTGGGAAGTTTGGTAGCTTAACCCATAGTCATACAATATTAATTATCTATGTCAGGGGATTAAAATTTGGGTCCCATTTATGCATAAATAAACCTCATTTTCCAAAAAAAAATGGACCTCCTTCCAAGATCTGCTTGGAATCCTCCTCAGAGTTGAGCCTGATAAGGAATAAATTTCTTGGTATGGCCAAAATTTCAAGAGATTCTATAGGCCTCCATATTGCCAAAAGCCCATCTCCTTAGAGAATCAATATCAGACCTCCTACCTTGGAACTTTTTGACAATATTCCACAACCCATATTTCAGGATATTATAGGGATATGGATCTGGTTTGATAGAGGAGAGGTATCAAAGAGGATTTTAGATCCTCCATTACCACCAATAGGTACTTTTGCAAATAAAGTTACACTAGGAGGGATGGGTTCCTCCCTATAGGTTATATTGGTCCCACATTTGAGCTTACCAGGATCCCACTCCTCCCATTCAAACAAAAAGGAGGGGTCATGAGAGTCAAATAGATCCACCTTCATGAACTTAGCTTCTTTAGCAATGGGATAAAATCTGCCCAACTAGGCATCCACTTCCTCTATAATGCTCATATTCATACTCTACAATGCTCCTCTAAATCCTAATATATAGGGTTATGCCTAAGGGGTTGGATTCAAAATGTACTTGTAAAAAAATGGTGAATCCTAATAAAAATCAAGGTGAATCATGGAGAATCCTAAGCAAATCAAATCGAGTATCTTCATACAAAAATTTGGGTTATTTTAAACCCTAAAATGTAAGGTCAAATTTGGGACCACTTTTGACATATTAAATAATTTTATAATTTTATAAAAACACACCATTAGATCAGGATTGAAAAGAGATTTTCAACGAGTACAAATATGCCTATGTTTGGATATATATTGTGGCAAATTAAACCTATAAAAAAATAGGTTCTAAAAATTTTAGATGAATGATCCGACATCAGTGTTCCTCATATTCACCAATTTCTAATTTTGGAAATCCTATTATTTACCCAATTTATAAATATTCACCACTATGCATAACCCTGCTAATTTGCCTCCTCTACAATGCTCCTCTAAACCTAATATACATCCTCTGCAATGCTCATCTAAAACCTTAATCTATCTCCTCTATAATGCCCCTCTAAAATCCTAATCTACCTTCTTTGCAATGATCCTATGAAACCCTAACCACAAATTCTTGGGATGGTCACAAGCCTTTGATAACTTAGTTTCCCAATTGGAGGAATTGGATGTAGGAGCTTCACCAAGCTAATTGGATAAAGGTGGCTAATTACTGTCGATACCATACTGGTAATTCAAAGGTTGGTAGATATTGGATCCCTATTAAGGACTGGCCTATTCAAATCCTAGAAAGGCAAAGATAAGATATCCAAGGCATCCTTCATATGAGATCCCTCTCTTTGTCCCATGAAAAATATTGTTTTGTATGGAACAACACTACTAAGGGTGAGTATTCAGTTGCTCAGGGTTATTTGACCTTATGCCATAATAATCCCAACCATTATTCTGACATATTTTCTCAATTGTGGGCTCAAAAGCTCTGGCCTAAGGTGAGGTTCTTTAATTGGCTTTTACTGCATCGTAGGGTGCTTACTCGTGAGCAATTTATGAAGTGTGGTTTTCATGGCCCTTTTAGATGTGAAATGTGTGAGGCGAATGTGGAAAATCTCAACCATATTTTTATTGAGTGTACTTTAGCCTTTGAGCTATGGAAGAGAATGGCCACTTTACTTGGCTTATAGTGGTCCAATTTTTTTACTTTTGAAAAACTTTGGAGGAATTGGCCTAATCAATAGGGTGTTGATCATTTTATTAGGTAGTTAGTTTGGATGGGTTCTACCATTCTTCTTTGGAATATTTGGAATGAAAGGAACAGCCAAATTTTTAATAAATATAGGAAGGATATTCACTATATTTGGCAAAATACCATAGACAACTTAGTTGAATCAGTCCATAAACTCCTTAATCACCCCAAAATCTCCCACCAAAGATGGGATCAAGTGATGCAAATATTGAAGATTAAATCTTCTAAGGACAACCAAGTTAAAGGGAATGTGAGTATTAGTAAGATGGATAGGACTAGAAATTGGCAACCTCCTCCTAAGGATTTTGGAAAATTCAATACTAATGGACCCTCTAGAGGGAATCCTGGAAAAGCCAGTGTGGGAGGAATTCGTAGACTTTCAGATGGCTCCTTGGTTTTTACTTTTGCTAAGAATTTGGGTATTCTTTCCAATAACCTTACTGAGGGGTACGGTATCCTCAGAGGTCTTCAGGAGGCTACTAAGGTTGGATGGGAAAATGTTTTAGTTGAGTCTGACTCTCAACTTATGATTAATCTCTTGAAGACTGCTTCTAAGAATCATAAGGTGGATTGAAGAATAAAAATAATTATTGAGAAGATTCAATTAATCCACATGAGATTTTTGAAAGTTGATTACAATCATGTCGTCAGAGATCAAATCAAGAGTGTTGATGCTTTAGATAATTGGGCTTTGTACAAAGGTGATCTTACTTGTTATGGTCACCCTCCTATATGGTGGGCATCTCAAATTAGGGAAGCTCTTCTTTCTATCATTTCTTTGGATGGCTCCTGTTTTGAAGGTACCTAGTTTCTTCTTCCTTTTTTTTTGCTTCTCTTTGGTTCATTCAGTTTTTTTAGTTCCCTAGCTCATTCTATTCTTTATTTTGTTTCCTCTGTTGATTCTTGCCTTAATAGTCTTCTGGTCTAGATAGGTCATTGTTATGTTCAATTTTTTTTTTCTTTTTTCTTTTTTGTTTTTTTTGTTTAGTTTTTTAAGGTGGGTGGGTTCTTTTGTTTTGTTTTGTTTTGTGTTCTTTGTGTTGTTTTTTGTTGTTCATGTGTTTTTGTTGTGTTGTTTTTTTTTTATGTTTTCTTTTATTGTTCTTGTGTTTTTTTTGTTATTGTTCTTGGGTTTATCTTTGTTTGTGTTATTTCATGTTTTTATGTGTGATTGTTTTCTATGTTTTTTGTTTTTGTTTATTTTTTGTTGTTGGTTGTTTTTATTTTTTTCTTTTTTTTTTTTTTTTTTTTTTAAGGTCTTGGTTGTGTTTATTTTTCATTTTTTTCTTTTTGGGTTGTCTTTGTAGTGTTTTGTTATTTTTGTCTTGTTTTTGTTTTGTTATGTGGTTCTTTTGTTTTTCTATGTGGTTTGTGTTGTGGTTTATTTTATCTTATTGTGCGTGTTTGGTTGTGCTTTTGTTTTTTACACACTCAATGAGCATGTTTTTTATTTTATTTTATTATTTTTGTTGTTATTTACTTATTTTTAAATTGGTTTTGTGTGTTTGTTTTCTCCTTGAGTATGTCAAAGGTGGTAGGCTAGGTCCGAGTCCTGGGTGTTTTTGGCGAAATGGATACCCCTATATCCTTGGGTCTTACCTGAAAGTGGCATCCCTTTTGGGATGTTTTCCACAAATAAAAAGAAATATAAACCCAACATATTCTTGAAAAATCATCTATGAAGGTGAGAAAGTATGAATTCTTACCAATACTTTGAGTCTACATTGGCCCACAAATATCAGAATGCACCAATTGAAGGGGATAAGTGGCTCTCCATGCTTTGCCTTTTGGAAAATTCATCCTTGAGTGCTTGCCCAAAGCACAACCTTCACACATACCTTTTTTATCATCAATTTTAGGTAGTCCATATACCATCTCTTTAGAAACCATTTTCCTCAAACTAGAAAAAATTTACATGGCCAAATCTTAAGTGCCATAGCCAACTTTTGCTATCAATGGCTGCACATGCAAAATCATTCTTTTCTTCTCCAAATTTTATAGGAAACAATCTATTCTTGGTCATGGAAATAGTAGTGACGTGCCTATGCCCATGATTCTTATCAAAAATCTCACACTTATTGTTTTCAAACACAAGCTTAAAATTCTTTTCCATGATTTTCCCAACACTCAACAAATTATGTTTTAAATTTGGAGTGTAGTAAATATCAATCACTTTCTTCTTACCTTCATTAGTCTGTACTTCCATGGTTCCTTTACCTTCAAATTGAAATGCTTTATCATCTCCAAGCTTGATATTGGACTTGTAGGAATTATCAATTGTAGATAGCAACTCCTCCTTGTCGGTCATGTGATTGAAACATCTAGTATCAAGAATCCATGTCTCCTTCATATTTTGATTAGATTTTCCAAATTACAAAAACAAAATTGATGAGTCCTCCTCCTCACCACAGTGTGCGTTATTGCTTCTTCCATCATGTGATGCTTTCAATCTACAATATTTTTCAAAGTTCCTATACTTGTTACAATAGTAACATTGCTTGTTACTTCTTCCTTGATAGATACTTCTTCCTCTTTCGTGAGAGACACCTCTTCATATTTATTGGAAGACATCTATTCCTCTTTCTTGGAAACCACCTCTTCCTCTTTCTTGGAAACCACCTCTTCCTCATCTTGGAGAAAAACTACCTCTACCTCTTGAAGAAGATCTACCTCTTCCTCTCCATTGGCCTCTTCCTTAGCCTCTTTATTTTGAACTAGATTCACCTTCTTTGGATGAAAATGTTTTTTCTTCGATTCACCCAACATTTGGAGTTGAAGAAAATCTCTCCTCATGGGACATTAAGGAACCCATGAGCTGATCATATGTGAGAGTAGTCAAGTCCTTACTCTCCTCAATTACAATGGATACTTGGTTCTATTTGGGTAAAAGTGTCCTCAACACTTTCTTTACAATGACTTCATTATTCACTTCTTCACCAAGAGTCTTCATTTTGTCAACACATGCTTTGGCTCTCATGCAATAGTCTCCAACATTTTCACTTTCTTTCATCTTGAGATTTTCAAACTCCATTTTTAGAGTTTGCAATCTCACTTGCTTGACTTGAGTTTTGCCTTCATAGCTCTATTTTAGATATTGTCATGCATCTTTGGTTGATGCACAACTTGCAATCCTTGGGAAAATGCTCTCATCCAAGGCTGTTTGCAAGTATAATATTGTAATACTATTCTTCTTTTGTGCCTCTCTTGTTGCTTGTCTATCGGCAGCTGGAACAGTACTCCAATTGGTTGGCTCTGTGTAGCCATCCTCCACAATCTCCCAAACACCTTTGCTAATGAGCAAGTGCTTCATCTTGATTGACTAGTAGTCATAGTTGGCTCCTCTAAATTATGGGACTAAGACATTAATGTTGCCATTTGCCATTTTTACAAATCAATGTTGCAGCTCCTTCCTTACTCACTGGGGGACTTTCAAACCCAATGATTTTTCTTCAAATGCAGCAGACGATGCTAAATTCCAAAGACTACAAAAGCACGTGCTAATGTGCACATCATTTTTTTTTTTAAACAAAATAATTACTTCCATTATATTCTAAATTTGACGTTATAAGTGTTACAAATTCCAAAAAATAATATCCATATCTACTAAATCAATACTTGATGCTTAAACTAATGTGAAAAAGAACATCAATTTTTTTTTTCCTTTTTTTTTTAAACGAAGTTCATATGTCCTTAAATTTTTGTTAGTTTATACTCCGTATCCTAAAGAAAAAAAAATCCGGCAACCTAAGTACATGCCTTTTTCACATTTTCGCAATCAAGTCCAACACAGTCCTTGTTACCATAAAGTAGTTTTAAACGATCAAGTACTCCTCCTCTCTGTTCTCCATGGTGATATTATACCTACCCCTCCACCAGCTTGGGCCTGAGTAAACAATAACAGTGTAAGAAATGAATCATTAACGAAGTCACCCTGGCATACTTCACACCATACGACTCGAAAGTGGAGGAACACACAACTTTAGAATTTGAGCAATTTAAAGCTAACCAGATATATCTCTGAGACTGTATGTCCAACGTCGTCCCTGAAGGACTGCTGCCTCCACTAGTTATTTAGTAGTGGCTACGAATGCGCCCCTTCCTCGTCCAGCGATAGGTGCCGGGAGAGTGCCTCCTCGCGCCCCTTCCTCCGGGAGAGTGCCTCCTCACTCTTCAAATTATCTCGTAGGAAAGCAAGCGAGGATGGTTCAGGCACCGAATTTGGCTCCGTGAGCTTGCAAATACCCTCGCTCATGCCGTCTTGAAACAACACAAAAAAAAATCTTAAAAAAAATTACTAAGGTTTCTCTCAAACCTGAATCTGATACCACATGTGAGCCAGAATTAGTCCGAACTCGATTAATTCATGATAATCCATTACAATATATAGCTTGGGAATGTAATCGACGAATCTCCCAAGTTAATAAAATACAGAACGAATATTCTAAGTAGATAAAGAAAACAAATATATGAGAATCAAATGTTCTCAACATCACACGAAACCACCTAAATATTACCTATTACATCTGGAGATATTACAGAGAATATTGCCCCCTAAAAATAGAAAAACACACTAATAATAGAAATCAATTAAACTCCAACAACCGGGGCTAAGATCAGTTGCTTTGTTGAGTTGCTTTGTTACTGTAAGCATAATTAAAGCACACAAAAAGCGAAATCTTTTTTCTCCGTGTTGAAATCATACATAAAGGAAAATCTACCGACCACAGGAATTAGTGAGAGAAAGCTGCATGTCCAAGCCATTGTTGAAAATGTTCACATTTTCAGTTCCAAATATAACATCTACGTCGATATAGAAGTTGCCGTAAACTCCTACGAGAGCTGAAGCTGCTATGGCCACCAGGAAAAATCGAGGGCTATGTCTTGAAGCTTCCATGGCTTGGGAACGATAGAATGGAAATGGCTTTGGGGACGGCGGGGAAAGACAGAGGCGGGTACACAACAATGATCACTCCATACGCTAATATATATATTTCCAACACAGTTAACCAGCATAGTTAAGCTGGTTTATTAATTTCCATGACTAGTTCTTCTCTCTCGTTGGCGAAAGTTGTTTACAGGGAGTTTCATGTGTCTAATTGTGATCAACGAATCTCATTTGGGAAGGTTACGCCCAACGATTCCTAAGTTATGCTCCGGCACCGCATGTCATGGATCCCTTGAAATGGAAAGGAGATAAGATTTAAACCCTATTGACAGTTATAAAAACTGTTTGATACTGGAGATTGCAATTTCAGATGAGGAGGCACGCAGATTTATCTGGCCACCGATGCGGCTACATGCCATCCTGTCGATGTGCAGGGCAACAATCGGATTGATTTCCAACATCTGCGGCCTTTCCATTCGAATTCATTTCTCTTTCAATATTTTTCGGCATGCACGATCCTTCCATCTACCCACTTCTGCGACGTAACGCATCCTCTAACTTTGATTTTCCACTTTATTCCCTTAAAACTTGAACTGCATCTTGTGTCACTAACCTGCAGCATTCATTTTCAAATTTTATGGCCCGGGAAAACATAAACTTTATCTTTATCCACTTGTAAATCATCATTGCTTAAGTATGTGTGATCTGTAATCTGTAATCTCTTCATATTTACAGAGAGTAAGGCTTAGAGATGGTCATTTATTTTCTATATTACACCAAAAAAAATAGGGTCCCATAATCTTTTATATTAGATAAGGAAGATAACGTTAACTAAACACAGGTCAACCTTCAACCTTCAAGGTCAAGACAAAGAGAAAGAGAAATTAAACTAAAACAGCCATTCAAAAGCAAATACGAACCCACCACTCACCACAAACAGCCATCAAACAAAGACCAGCCAACCACTCACCGTCATAAAGGAGAATTTTTATTCAATTTATTAAAAGATAAATATAATATTTTTAAGTTAAAAGATATTATTTATACATATTAATTAAATTGTATATGTGTTGTCAAGGACAATGCAATATTTCAGGCTTGGGCGAGTGTGTGACGGGTGAGTGTGTGTTTGGTCCTATTGATAAGCTCAACTCTGACCCTTATGAGAGGTCATGGTTGGGATGAGGATCCTCAAGATTTCCTACACTAACTTCAATATATATATATATATAAACAATACATATATAATATTTGATTTTAAATTAATATTAATCAAATAAAAATATTTATTAATTGTTTAAGTTGTACAAATTATAATATCAATTAAAAGGAATGTTTTATGTTAATATTAATCATGGAGTTTAAAATAAGTTTAATTTGATTGATTATATATATATATATATATATATATATATATATATATATATATATATATTCATTTTTAATTTATTTTAAAAATATTTTTTTTTTTTGTTTTTTTAATTATTATTATTATTTATTATTTTTATTTTTATTTATTTTTATTATATATATATATATATATATATATATATATATATATATATATATATATATATATATATATATATATATATCTTTTATATTAGAGGAGGTAGATAAAGACAAGATCAATTAAACACGGTTCAACCTCCAAGGCCAAAAGAATAGAAATTAAACCCAACAACCACCCAAGAGCATAGACCAGCCCACCATCCAATATGGTGTAAAGAAGAATTTTTATTCAACTTTCTTTTCGAGGCACTAAAAATTTTGCTCCATTTTTATGTAAGATTGCAATGGCAAAAAATACATCAAGATGCACATAACAAAACCCCAATTCCATAGAACACACGTGAGGAAAATACATCAAGCATATTCCTTAAGAATAGAAACCACCAAGAAGAAAAAGCACTAGCTCCCCAAAAAAGAAACCCTTGAGAGGATCACAACACAAAGAAAAAATCATCCAAGTAGAAAGTCCATAAAAAGACCTACTAGATAGTTAGACCTAATGCTTCAAAAGCAACAATTTTCATTAATCACAAAGGACAATTATCTTCTAAAATTATAAATTATCCACTATCCACCTCCAAATTGGCCATAACATGAGTAGCCTAGTTACCTTCCCTATAAAATGTTAAATTTTAACTTCTAGCATACCTTGTAGTATCTTCGAGGTACCCTTAATAATGTTCAAGATGAAACAATTGTTACTCTTTCTAGTTTGTAAATCCTAAATGATGTTCAAGGAGTCACCTTGAATGAGAAGTCTTCTGAAGCCTCTCTCAAAGCCCTAATGAACACCCAAGAAAAGTACCTTAGCTTCAACTAGGTGGTTGGTTTGATTACCATAATCTTCAACGTAAATTTAAATGACCTCACCATTATCATTTATGACAACACCCCTCCACTAGCCCTCTTGAAGTTACCTTTGGAAAGCCCATCAAAATTCAAAATAACTCACCCGTTAACTGGTTTATGTCATCTAGTAGCCAATATTTTTGAACAATGGATATAAAAGAAAAAAATCCTAGATTCAATTTCCAACTAATAGAAGATCTATTCTCGACAACTTTATCCCTACGATTTCCAGTAGTAAAGACAATAAGGTTATTCTTAATAGAAACTTTAATCATTCTAAAGATAATGGATTCATCCATAGTAATATACTTGAAAGTTATTTTGTTCCTCTTCCACTAGATGCCCCATAAAAAATAATGAATAACTGGATCCCACACCCTATTGAGGTTGTGATTGATGAAGAGGGATTTCCATTAAGTTAAAAATTCCTTGAAATTTCACAACAATGACCACTTGATAGAGAAGGAATATAGTAAAGCATTGAGCACCTTATTTGACAAATCATAGTGGATTAATAGATGATCCAAAATTTCAGCATCCTTAGAATATAAGAGATAAATATTGGGAAGATGGAAGCTTTTCTTACATAAATTATCAATAGTCAAAATTCTATTTTACAAACACAACCACAAAAGAATGCAATCTTAGGGATCAAATGAAGATACCAAATACTTTCCACCAAAAAGGATCCTCCCCTGGATAATTTTTGGGACTCACATGTAGTCTAGACAAAAAAAATATCTTTAGGAGAATGAGTCCATAGAAAAAAGTCCTTGTTATTTTACTGAGGAAGAAATTATTACTACAACAACATGTTTAAATTTTTCAAACTCTGAAGGATACAAATATTAGCTATATGTAAAGTCAAAAGCTTCTAAATTCTCTTGTCATTAGTGATGATTATATAATCAATTAATTTTTCTCCATATTTTAGTGACAAAGGAGACTTCAACTCGTAAAACTTAGGACTAAGAAAGAGAGATTCAATAAAAATCCAAGTATCCTCTCATAAGAACACATTCTTTCCATTCCCAATATTCCAATGCATCCCCTTCATAACTAAACTTCTGACCCCTAAAAACCATTCCAAATCATCGAGCCCCTAGGAGGAGGATCACTTATAAAAAAAATAATATGATTATTTAAATACTTACCTCTCATAATATATTTTCATAATTGATACTACTTAATATATAATCTCTAATTTGTTTTTGCAATCAACACCTTATTGAACAACAATAAATTTCTAATCCCAATAACACCTTCTTTCTTAGAAGAGTAAAAGATTTCTAATCCCAACAATAAAATTCTAATCCCAACAAAAAATTTCTAATCCTATAAAACACATGAGACCACAACTCTTCCTTTATCCTACTAGTAAACAATCACATACCTAAATGTAATGAAGGATGGTTAGCAATACCACAACCAAAAATCCCTAAAAATCTATACTGAAGTTGTCCCCTAGTATTCATAAAAAATATTTGACTAGAATATTTCTCATACAACTAAAAAATATTCATGAATTCCTTATACTCTCTCATAGTAGCCTCACTAAGAAGTACAATATCATCTATAAATTGTTGATAATAAACTACCTCCACAATAATATTAGGCATAATACTCTTAATATTATAGGAAAAGGTAGTAGCAATAATCAATCTTCCTAAAGCTTCAGACATAAAAATGAAAATATATGGAGATAAGGGATCACCTTACCTAATACCTCTTTTACCCAAAAAAAAAACTTAAAATGCCATTGATGATGATAGAAAATTTAGCAGAGGAAATAAAAACTCTAATCCACTTCCTCCATAGATCCCCAAAGCCATATTTCATCAACACATTGTCAAATAACTTCCAAGAGACTCTATCATAAGCCTTCTAAATATCAAGTTTAAGAAGTATTCTAGCAAACCTGCTTTTAGACATAAAATGTGAAGTCTCATGAATCGTAATGATTCCATCCACAATCTACCTACCATGGACAAAAACACCTTGTAGAGGAGAAATAAATATGGGGAGAAGCCTTTTCAACCTATTAGAAAGTGTCTTAGTATATGCAGGGTATTGTATAAGTTGTAGTTCTAAAATCCCTTAGAGAAGGGGCATCGTGTTTCTTTAGATAAAAAACAATAAAGGTAGTTTTCCATTCCTGTAGCAAATAGGAAGAAGATTAAAATTCTCTTAAGGCTTTTAAAATATCCAAACCAAGAAGGTACCAAAAACTATAAAAATAACTTGTAGGGAACACATCTAGCCTAGGTGTTTTGTCCTTATTCATACTAAATAGGCTAATTCTAATCTCATCTTTAAAAAAATGAGCATTCAAAGAATTGTTCATATTATCCATCACTACCTAGGTAATGTTCCTAAGAAGTTCTTCTAAAGCATCCTCATATTCCTCCCTATCTCTAGAAAATAAATCCTGAAATAAGGATACCATGATAGTAGCAATTTATTCCTTTTTATAAGGTATTCACTGAAGTCTAATGTAATTTCTCTTATTTTATTAGCACTCCTATATTTCAAGGATGATAGGTGGAAAAAATTAGTATTCCTACCTCCTCCCTTAAGCCATGTAGCTCAAGATTTTTACCTCTAAAAATACTCCTCACTGGTAAGAATATTATGGAATTCTATAGGAGTAATTTGCTTTTTGTTGGCCAACTCCTCTAATGAGCCTTCACTTTGGCCTTTTTTCTCAATTTACTGTAATTCTTGAAATATTGTTTGCTTTCTATGAAAGAGGTTCCAAAAAGCCTCTTGATTTCACCTCTTAAAATTAGCTTTGATTTTTTTCAATTTCTTGGCCACTTGAAACATCTTAGTGCCATAGATATCCATATATTGAGAAATTTATTTTTATTTTATTATTTGATATTTTTTATAAGGTTTTGTATAACTTATAAGTAAATAAGAAAGTTACATCCTATACCTTGTCATGTACATGTAAACAGATATTTCATCAAAAAATTTATAAAATAGCAATAACTATATCTTAAGAACATTATATTAATATCAGGATGGAAAAATATGAATTTTTGTTGAGCCATGACATACAAAAACTAGTGTTATCAACATTGATATGTATTATATAATATAGATCTTTCTTATATTTTGCATTGACCATCATGGAGGATATCCATAAGAAGTTAGATCCCCATAGTATAAATCCCAATTCACCATAGCATCTGGAATATTATTTCATTTTCAAGGAGCATGAAGAAACTCTATTATTCTTAATCTAGACTAAAGTGCATGTATATTGTCAATCACCCTTTGTAATTTCAAATCCTAAGAGGAGGTCTTGGTGGATACCTTTAGTCGATAAATGGTTACTTGTGAATTTGATTCTACTTGTACTATAGGACAATCAAACTTAGAAGTTTTCTTAAAGATGCAAATGATAGCACATACTTTTGCTAGATTGTTAAAGAGGAAACCAAGATTTTTCACATAAATAAAAGCATAAGTACCATTTTAAATTCTTTATATGCCTCCTATACTTGTCCTTCCTTCATTACCTCTTGACGTGTCAGCAATGTTGATATTCCATATACTTATAGGATAGGTTTGTCATGGTCCTATTGGAGTAAATTAAATTATTTAATATATACTAATGTACAACCTTGGGTACATATTTATATTATAAGTATATCTTATATTAGAGAGTGATTATTTACTTTATGTAATTTAATAATGTGTTTTAAATGAACAAGTGTCTTGTAGTTAAGTATGCATATGATGAGTGTAGATATGTACATTTGTCCTTTATGTAAGAGTGCACATGTCCTTAGAGTACGAAAGTAAAGAGTCTCAAGAATAGTGAAGGTCAATAGTACTTCATATTAAGAGTCACATTCCATTATATATGTATCTATGTGTGCGTGTGTGTGTTCATAGCACAATGAAGAGTGAGAGTGTGTGAAAGTATGGTGTATTTGAAATCTTTATTTTATATCAAAATACTATTTTCATGAGCATTTTGTAATGGCCATTTTATGGGTTGTTTAAAAAGTCATTTATGAGTTTTATTTGGTAATGGCCATTTTATGGGTTTTTTAAGAAGAAACTAGCTACAAATTGAAAGACTTTAGAAAATAATATTTTAAAGGATATGAGAGCTCAATTTGGACATCATTTTGAGAAGCAAAGGATCTTTGATTTTTAAAAACGTTGGGCAGCATTTCATAAGAGAAAGAGCATATTTTTTAATAGCATTATTATAGGAAGAAGAATATTGGTTTTGATAGCATATTCTAAAGGAGAGAAGCTTCAAATCTCTACAATATTGGACAGAAAAAAGTAAAACTAAATCACCGAGAAATCTAGCTACAAAGGAGGTCAAAGAGGTTTGAAATATTGGTGCTATAAAATTATATTTATCCAAGTATTAAAATTAGTTTATTCTAAGCACCATATTAGAGTTTTTAGATCAGTAAAATAAAGGTCAATTTTAAGTCTTAAAAGCTAAAGAAGATTGCATCCTCACCATATTGCTAGCTTTTGAGGATGTATATTAAAGGAAATGCAACCACAAGATGTAAACTAAAGATGCTATGATAAATATATGATAATGACACAATAATATGCAAGAAAACTAGATGATAAACTTTTGACATAATTCGGTAATATACCATTAATAAAATCTTATGAAACTAGTACAATAAAATATAATGGGGAACTTGGACACTCCATAATTTTTAATGAAGAACTACATTATACCTACTCACTACTCTCTATCTTGACATTCTTCCTATCTATATTTCATAATCTCAAAGGCCTATATATAGGTTGATATATTCCTTGATATTTACTCTACCCATGAATCTTCATCTACCTATCCTATGACTCATGTACATGTGGACTACATGCACATTTACATCATTGTACATTCTAACACTTGTGAATTTATTACATTGCATGAAGTAACTACTTAAACTTTAATCTAATTTAAACTCCTAATATAGAAATATACCCAAGGTGGTACATTGGCATGTACCAAATAATTTAATATAATCTAACACCCCTCTATATTACTTGTATATATAACCAACCATATGTCATGAATAAACATATAAAATTCAAAAATTTCCAATCTAATATTGTCAAATAAGATTCAATATATACAATGTACTAAAAATAATAACTAAGAGTGAATACATTATGGTAATTAAAGTACATGGGTTGCAACTACAAATTCTAGATATATTAAATCTCAATCAACCAATATATTTTTGTATCGATCGAACTTCTATCGATGCTATATCCTAAGAGGGTGATTTTAAACCACCCTCTTAGGGTTTAAAAGGGAAGTTTTAAATCACCCTCTTAGGGAACCATCCTCTTAGACCCTAAGAGGGTAGTTTAAAACAACCCGCTTAGGATTTAAGAGGGGGGTTATAAACCACCCTCTTAGGGAACCACCCTATTAGACGCTAAAATGGTGGTTTAAAGTCATCCTCTTAGGGTTTGATGTTGGTCGAAGATGTCAAACCCTGAGAGGATAGTTTTAAACCACCCTAATAAATTTGAAGAGGGTGGTTATAAACCACCGTAATAGAACCTACTATGGAATTTTTAAACTACCCTCCTAGTGATAAACTAAGGCAATTTTTGAAGCAAATTTTAACCACCTTAATAGACCCTGAGAAGGTAGTTTATAACCACTGTCATAGGACATGAAATTTTTATGACACCATCATAGATAGAGGATGAATAACCACCCTTAAAGATTATTTTTGATGTAGTGTATCTAATAATGATTGCTATTAAAGCATATTGTGTTGAGCAAGGTGCAGAAACAATATTGTCATTGTTGTCAACACAATCGATCGATCGGTTGATGCAATGGATAGGAGTTAAGAGGTTCTTCGGAGTATGTACAGTGGTTTTCCAAAAGATAGAAGTGGCCCATATACTAAAAATCAAAAGAAAAATCACAAGGAAGAAAACTGTCGCGATATCGCGACATGTTGAGAAGAAAGAAAACTGTCGCGATATCGCGACATGTTGGCAAGAAAGAAAAACTGTCGCGATATCGCGACATGTTGAGAAGAAAGAAAACTGTCACGATATCGCGACATGTTGGCAAGAAAGAAAAACTGTCGCGATATCGCGACATGTTGAGAAGAAAGAAAACTATCGCGATATCGCGACATGTTTGGAGAGAAAGAGCAAGAAAGAAAACTGTCACGATATCGCGACATGTTTGGAGAGAAAGAGCAAGAAAGAAAAATTGTCGCGATATCACGACATGTTCGAAGAGAAAGAGCAAGAAAGAAAAACTGTGCGATTTCGCGACATGTTGGAAGAGAAAAGACAAGTAGAAAAAGTGTCACGATTTCGTGACATGTTGCAAGAGAAATAGGAGAGTAGAAAAAGTGTCGCGATTTCGCGACATGTTATTGGAGCGAAGAGAAAGAGGAGAGAGAAAAAGGTGTCACGATTTCGTGACATGTTTCATTTTCACGGTCCAAAGCGAAGAGAAAGAGGAGAGAGAAAAAGGTGTCACGATTTCATGACATGTTTCATTTTGGGTCCAAAGCGAAGAGAAAGAGGAGAGAGAAAAAGGTGTCACGATTTCGTGACATGTTTCATTTTTGCGGTCCAAAGCGAAGAGAAAGAGGAGAGAGAAAAAGGTGTCACGATTTCACGACATGTTTCATTTTCGTGGTCCAAAGCGAAGAAAGATTGTACGGACGAAAAAGTGTCACGATTTCGCGACATATTGCAAGGAAGGTTGTACGGACGAAAAAGTGTCACGATTTCGTGACATATTGCAAGGAAGGTTGTACGGACGAAAAAGTGTCACGATTTCGTGACATATTGCAAGGAAGGTTGTACGGACGAAAAAGTGTCACGATTTCGCGACATATTGCAAGGAAGAGTTGTACGAAAAAGTGGATTTCGAAAATTGACATGTTGAGAGAGATGAGAAAGGTATGGGGAGAAAAAGTGTCACGATTTCACGACATGTTGCAGGAGAGAGAGTCCGAGAGAAAAAGTGTCGCGATATCGCGACATGTCGGGTTTTCACGACCCGAAGGCAAGAGAGAGAGTCTAGGAGAAAAAGTGTCACGATATCACGACATGTCACATTTTCACGACTTAAGGAGGAGAGAGAAAGTAAGAAGGCAGAAGTGTCACGATATCGCGACAAAAGTAAAGAAGAAGAGTACGGAGGTGAAAGTGTCACGATATCACGACATGTGTTTTTGCGGGTGCAAAGCCGAGAAGAGGACAAAGAGGCAGAAGTGTCACGATTTCGCGATAGGTCACTTTGGCATGAGCAAAGAAGAGAACCCAGCCAAAATAAGATATGTAACAGTTAACTGGAGTTATATGGCAGTTACAGGTGTAGTTGTAGAAGAAATTCATGCAGATAAAATAAGAAGAGTTAACTGAAGTCAGTACGTCAGTTATAGGTGCAGTTATAGTGAAAACGCATGCATGCACAGAAAAGAAAGCGAACAGTCTCTAAGGAGAATACAAACAGTCATGACCAAGAAGACGAACAGTCATGGTAAAGGTATATGTGTCAATTCGTTGCATGTAACGTAATGCCTACTCTATATATACAAAAGGAGTTACATATAAAAGGCGTTACAATTGACAAGTGGCAGATGAGAATATGAAAGAAACAGTTACAATTGACAAGTGGCGTATGAGAAATGAAAGAAGGAGTTATAACTGGAGTTACAAAGATTCAATATTGTTATAAAAGGAGGTCTACGTGGAGAGTTATGTGCTGCTAAAAATAGAGAGAAAAAGTGCTACAAGAAGAGGGTTGAAGAGAGCCGTAAGAAAGAGTTGAGCAGAGCCGTGAGAGCCATAAAAGTGCAGTAAGTAGAGCTTTTAGTGTGTGTGGTAGTTTGGTGAATAGTGAGAGAGGTTGGGTAAGCAATAGACCAGTCAGGGTCTTGAATAAGTGAAGGCATTTTTATGTCAATCTTATAGCTTAAAATTTGCAGTCCAAGTAGGTGCTTGGAATTAGGGGTTGGTGCTCCTTTCTATGGGTGCAGATAAATCAGGGGTTGGTGCTCCTTCCAGTTGGTGTTGGTAAAGTGATTGTAAAATTGATATTTTGCAAAGGCTGGATTTGGACGTTAATCCAAGCAGTCAATTTTGAGGAGTAGCCAAATTGGTGAACCTCGTTACATCGTGTGTTGTGGAATGCTCTCTTGTGATACTTGCTTTATCTGACTTAAATATTCATTGTTTCATTATTAAGAGTTGTAGATTTGAATTTAAATAGCTACACTGATTCACCCCCCCTCTCAGTGTCATTGTGAGACTAACAATTGGTATCAGAGCCAGTTTCCCTTATCAGGCTAAATCAGCTAGGGTTGATCTTGGATTAGTCAGCAATGGCAGGTGGTGAAGGATTCTCTTCAAACAAAGCACCATTGTTTGATGGAACAAATTACGCATTCTGGAGACTCGGGATGCAGACATATTTGTGTTCTCTGGGATTCGACATTTGGGAGTCGGAGACAGTGGATACACCGTACCCACCACTCCTCCAACCGATGCTGTCGGTAAGAAATTGTTTGAGAATAATTCTAAAGCAAAGAATGCTATCATGTGCGGTTTGGTGGATAGCGAACTGATAAAGATTATGAGTTGTAAAATGGCAAAAGATATGTGGGACAAACTAAAGAGCATTCATGAAGGAGACGACAAGATCAAGGAGGCCAAGTTACAAACGCATCGAGCTCAGTTTGAAGCATTAAAGATGAATGAGGATGAGAACATAGAGGCATACATGCTGAGAGTGAATGGAATCATTAATGCAATTAGAGGACTCGACGAGGACATGGAAGATGTTGTCATCATAAAAAAGGTACTAAGATCTCTTACCCAAAGATTTGATTCCAAAGTTTCAGCAATAGAAGAAGCTAAAGATCTTAATACTTTTAGTATGGATGAGATGCATGGTTCTTTGACTGCATATGAGATGAGAATAGGAAAAACTAAACCCACAGATAGAGAAGCTGCTTTTAAAGCACATAAAAATATAAAAGCAAAACAAGAATCCGAGGAAGAAGAGACATCAGATGAAACGGAAGCAAACTTTGTTCAGAAACTAATAAGGGGAAAAGGAAAATATAGAGGAAAGCTACCATTTAAGTGTTTCAACTATGGAGGCATTGGGCACTTTGCAGCTAAATGTCCACTTAATGAGAAAAACAAAAGTGATGAAGGTTCACATCAAGAAAGAAGTGACTGGAAGAAGAAACAAAATTTTAGAAAAGGAAACTTCAAGAAGAAAAGTTTCATATCCAAGAATGTCAGTCCTTCAGAAGACAGCTCTGGTGAGGATTCTGAAGAAGAAAAAGGTGAAGCTCTTTTCATGGCATTCGAAGAAGAAAAATCAGAAGAAAAATAGGAAGGTGATGAAAAATTTGAGGCTGAGGCTGAAGTAGATCTGGAAGGTGAGTTGGTCGCTGCACTTCAAGAGCTGAGTATAGAAAGGAAAAAGAATAAGAAAACTTCAAGAAAGCTTGAGGATGCCAATGAAATCATAACCAGCTTGAAAGTACAGATAGACAAATTTAAGAAAATATCTAAAGATATCGAAGTACAATTAACCGTGAAAATAGATGAGTGCAACAAGCTAGAAGAAGAGATTGTTGGTTTAAGGATGCAGCTAGAAGAGATGAATCAAAAAATGACTTGCTATCACAAACTTGAAGGAAGTTCTATGAAGCTGGATAAGATTATAAATAACCAAAGGCCTACAGGCATCAAATTTGGGTTAGGCTTCATCGAAGCAGAATCATCGAATGGATCAAAGGCCATAACTATAGAACCCATAAAGAATGAAGACAAGATCAGGGTTGATCAAGAAAAAATGAAACATTCTAAAGAAAGCAATAATGCCAGGCACGAGAAGAGTATTGACAGTGATGGATTCACCAAAGTCACTCATCAAAGGAGAAGAAGATTTATGGCGCCTACTACAAAATGGCAAAGACCATCACCCAGGTTCACTCATTCCTTTTCTGGTTATTGTTTTAAATGCAATGGTTATGGACATAAGATTTCTGAATGCAAGTACAAAGTAGCACAAAGGAACTTTTCCAAGTAGAAATGTTTTTTCACCATTGATGGATTATGCAGTAGAATGTTATAACTGTCATAATTTTGGGCACATTGCAAGAAATTGTCGAAGCACATTTGCAGCAAATAAACATCAGGGAAGAAAATTTCAACCAAATGGTTGGAAACAAAATAGAAAATTTCTCAAAAAATAGGTACAGGCCACTGACAAAGAAAAGTCAAAACAAGTGACCAAACCTACAATCAAACCAGAGTGGAAACAAAAGGAGCAACCCAAGGAAGAAAAGGAATCCTTGATTGTACAGACAACATTTAAAGCACAGAACAAATCTGCACCATGGATACTGGATAGTGGATGCTCCAGTCATATGACAGGGGATAAACAAAAATTTGAAAAGTTACAGAAATATGAAGGTGGTTCTATAAAATTTGGAAATAATGATGGAGCTAAGATAGTTGGCAAAGGATCAATTAAGATCAGTGATGGAAAAATCAAGTCGGAAGAAGTCCTGTTTGTGATTGGTCTGAAGCATAACTTATTAAGCGTAAGCCAGATTTGTGACAGAGGTCATGAAGTAATTTTCAAGAAGCAGTGGTTGTGAAGTCGAACAACAAATTGTGGAAAGTTGATAGCAACTGGATCAAGGACATCTCGGAAACCTGTATACTCTCTTAGAGACTTCAGAAAGAGCATGCTTGATTGGACAGGCAGAAGAAAATTGGTTGTGGCACAAGAGGCTCGGTCATATTAGCTTTGACAATCTAATAAAGATCAGCTCAAAAAGGGTAGTGAGAGATATTCCCACCATTGGTAAACCTTTAAATAGCATTTGTGCTTCATGCCAAAAGGGGAAGCAAACTAGAGCCACATTTAAAACAAAAGAATACTTCACAAGCAAACCTTTAGAACTAATACATACTGATTTATGTGGACCCATGAGAACACAAAGCATAAATGGTGACAAATACTTTATGTTGTGCATAGATGACTATTCCAGGATGACATGGGTACTATTTTTGAAGCTTAAATCAGATGCCTTTGAAATGTTCAAGATTTTCAAAAAACAAGTTGAGAATCAAACAGGAAAAAGAATTAAATGCTTAAGATCAGATAGAGGAGGAGAGTTCATTTCAGAAGAGTTTGCAGAGTACTGTGAAGAACATGGGATTAGGAGACAGTTTTCAGCAGCAAGGACACCTCAACAGAATGGAGTGGTAGAAAGAAAGAACAGGACAGTGCAGGAAATGGCACGGACTATGCTGACTGAGAGCAAAATAGCAGACAGATTTTGGAAAGAGGCAGTCCACACTGTGGTTTACATCCAAAATAGGTGCATGTTGAGGACGCATGAAAGCAAAACTCCGTATGAACTGTGGTTCGGTAAAAAGGCAACAACAAGATACTTTAAAGTTTTTGGAAGCAAGTGTTATATCAAAAGAACTGAAGATAATCTTGGAAAATTTGAAGATAGAGCTGATGAAGGTATTTTCCTAGGCTATTCAACAAAAAGCAAAGCCTACACTTGCTACAACAAGAGGCTAAAGAAAATTGTGGAGAGTGTCGATGTTAAAGTTGATGAAGGTAGGGAACAAGAAAGAAGCTATAAAGAAAACTACCCAATATATGAAGAAGTTATTGAAGGAGATGATGAAAAGGAAACCGAAAAGAAACAGAAAACTGACTCAGATGAGTTAAGTAGTGATTCAGAAGAGGAAGAAAACAAGAAATTCAAAATAGGCAGCTGGCAAAAAAATCATCCTACAGAGCAAATAATTGGAGATCCCACAGTTGGTGTTCAGACAAGGAGAAGAGTAGTAAGTAACTACTCTCTATTATCCAGCATTGAGCCCAAAAATATTGCTGAAGCAAGCAAAGATGAAAGTTGGATGACAGCTATAAATGAAGAATTAGATCAGATCGAGAAAAACAAAACCTGGGAGTTAGTACCAAGACCCGCAAATAAAAATATAATCGGTACTAAATGGATTTTTCGAAACAAATTGAATGAAGATGGACAAGTAGTAAGGAATAAAGCAAGATTGGTCTCAGAAAGGCTATGCACAAGTTGAAGGCATTGACTTTGAGGAAACCTTTGCACCAGGGGCTAGACTAGAGGCAATAAGAATGTTTCTGGCTTTAGCAAGTTCACAAGAATTTCAAAGTTTATCAAATGGACATGAAATCAGCATTTCTGAATGGAAAACTTGAAGAAGAGTTCTATATTAAGCAGCCCTGATGGTTTCCAACTCGGTGATAATCCCAACTTCATCTGCAAGTTGAAGAAAGCATTGTATGGCTTGAAACAGGCACCCAGAGCATGGTATGCAAGGCTAGACAACTATCTTACTCAACAAGGGTTCAAAAAGGGTATGGTAGATAGCAATTTGTATGTCAAAAAGGAAGATGGCCATCTCATTGTCCTTGTTGTATATGTAGATGATATCATCTTTGGCAGCAACAATGATAAGTCGTGTAAGGATTTAGCAAAGCAGATGCAAAAAGAATTTGAAATGTCCATGATTGGTGAACTTTCGTATTTTCTCGGACTGCAAGTTAATCAAAATGAGAAGGGCATATTTATTTCTCAAGTTAAATATGTGAAAGAAATGCTAAAGAAGTTCACAATGGAGGATTGTAAGCTGGTTAGCACTCCCATGATGACAAAGTTGCAAGTTGAGCAAGGATGACAAATCTCCCGAAGTTGATCAAACCATGTACAGATCTATGATTGGGAGCCTATTGTATTTGATAGCTACCAGACTAGATATCTTGCAGGCAGTTTGCATGGTAGCACGATTTCAGGCGAATCCCAAGGAGACTCATGTGACAATAGTGAAGAGGATTCTTCGGTATCTGAAGGGTACTATGGAGTATGGGTTATGGTATCCGAAAGGAAAGGACTTCACCCTTATTGCGTATTCAGATGCAGATTGGGCAGGATGTGTCGATGACAGAAAGAGTACCAGTGGAGGGGCATTTTATCTTGGAGACAAGTTGGTTGCATGGCACAAGTAAGAAACAAGAGTCAGTTTCTTTATCTACAAAAGAGGTAGAGTATATTGCAAGCAACTACGTGTTGTACGCAGGTCTTATGGATGAAACAAACCCCGAAAGATCTTGGCATTAACTTCAGTGAGCCAATTTTAGTTAAGTGTGATAACACCAGTGCCATAAACATCTCAAAGAATCCGGTTATGCATTCTCGCACAAAACATATTGCTATCCGATATCACTTTCTGAAGGAGAAAGTTGCGGAAGAAGAGGTAAAGTTGGATTTTGTCCCAACTACAGAGCAAGTAGCGGATATCTTCACAAAACCGCTGCCCAAAGAAATTTTTGAGTACCTTCGCAATAAATTGGGAGTGGTCATGCTTCCCAAGAACTGACTAGCTATCGGAACCACATTCTCAAGGGGAGCATTTATATATTTGATTATCTTTTTGCTCATATTTGTAATTTTTGCTAACTGTCATAACGTGTGCCTGAGAATGATGTGCATGGACTCAAGGGGAGTCTACAGCAGCCCTTTGGTATTATTGTCAAAGGGGGAGAAGAATTACAGGAAATTGCATGTGTGTTGCCAACAATTCCAAAGGGGGAGATTGTTGAGCAAGGTGCAGAAACAGTATTGTCATTGTTGTCAACACAGTCAGACCGATCGGTTGATGCAAGTGGACAGGAGTTAAGAGGTTCTTCATAGTATGTACAGTGGTTTTCCAAAAGATAGAAGTGGCCCATATACTAAAAATCAAAAGAAAAATCACAAGGAAGAAAACTGTCGCGATATCGCGACATGTTGAGAAGAAAGAAAAACTGTCGCGATATCGCGACATGTTGAGAAGAAAGAAAACTGTCGCGATATCGCGACATGTTGGGAAGAAAGAAAAACTGTCGCGATATCGCGACATGTTGAGAAGTCACTACGACAGTTACAAGTGCAGTTACAGTGAAAACGCATGCATGCACAGAAAATAAAGCGAACAGTCTCTAAGGAAAATACGAACAGTCATGACCAAGAAGACGAACAGTCATGGTAAAAGTATATGTGTCAATTCGTTGCATGTAACGTAAATGCCTACTCTATATAGACAAAAGGAGTTACATATAAAAGGCGTTACAATTGACAAGAGGCAGATGAGAATATGAAAGAAACAATTACAATTGACAAGTGGCATATGAGAAATGAAAGAAGGCATTATAACTAGAGTTACAAAGCAAAAGGATTGTTATAAAAGGAGATCTGCGTGGAGAGTTAAGAGCTACTGAAAAGAGAGAAAAAGTGTTGCAAGAAGAGGGTTGAAGAGTTTCGTAAGAAAGAGTTGAGCAGAGCCGTGAGAGCCGTAAAAGTGCAGTAAGTAAAGCTTTTAGTTTGTGTGGAAGTCTGGTGAATAGTGAGAGAGGTTGGGTAAGCAATAGACCAGTCAGGGTCTTGAATAAGTGAAGTCATTTTTATGTCAGTCTTATAGCTTAAAATTTGCAATCCATGTAGGTGCTTGGAATTAGGGGTTGGTGCTCCTTTCTATGGGTGTAGATAAATCATGGGTTGGTGCTCCTTTCTGTGGGTGCAGATAAATCAGGGGTTGGTGCTCCTTCCAGTTGGTGCTAGTAAAGTGATTGTAAAATTGATATTTTACAAAGGCTGAAATTGGATGTTAATCCAAGCAGTCAGTTTTGAGGAGTAGCCAAATTGGTGAACCTCATTACATCGTGTGTTGTGGAATGCTCTCTTGTGATACTTGCTTTATCTGACTTAAATATTCATTGTTTCATTATTAAGAGTTGTAGATTTGAATTTAAATAGGTACACTGATTCACCCCCCCATCTTAGTGTCATTATGAGACTAACATATTGGAGGTCTTAAAGCAAGCACAAGGATTGGTTGTCACATTTAGCTTAATTATTGTTAACTACTTTGGGCATGCTTTACTAATGTATATGATGTAGATTTTATTATGAGGTTGGCCTACATGCTCCATCATAAGATTCTAACCATCTACTAATGATTCACTTCTATTTATTATTCTTAGCCAACTAATAAAGGACAAGCATGTGATGAAGAATACTTTGGTCATTAATATTTTTTGACTATTGCTTGGCACATGCACTCCTATTGATGTGGACTATTTTAGATCATTCATATAGTAGATGGTGTCACAAAAGTATATCACTTATTTTTGGATGATTGTTAAGGCCAAGTATAGCTTCTTTTGGCCTACTCATATACTGGAGGGTGTTTTTTATGTTGTCTATCAGTTTTAAACTTAGAATGCAGAAACCCTAAGACTGACAAACTGTATTTGACAATTTTGTTTTTTATGTTGTCTATCAGTTTTAAACTTAGAATGCAGAAAACCCTAAGACTAAGAAACTGTATTTTACAATTTTTTTTTTGTTTTTTTATGTTGTCTGTTAGTTTTAAACTTAGAATGCAAAAACCCTAAGACTGACAAACTGTATTTGACAATTTGTTTTTGTTTGTTTTTTATGTTGTCTGTTAGTTTTAAACTTAGAATGCAGAAACCCTACGACTGACAAACTGTATTTTACAATTTGTTTTTTTTTTTTATGTTGTCTGTCAATTTTAAACTTAGAATGCAGAAACCCTAAGACTGACAAACTGTATTTGAAAATTTTATTTTTTATGTTGTCTGTCAGTTTTAAACTTAGAATGCAAAAAACCCTGAGACTGACAAACTGTATTTTACAATTTGTTTTTTGTTTTTTTATGTTTTATGTCAGTTTTAAACTTAGAATGCAAAAACCCTAAGACTGACAAACTATATTTGACAATTTGTTTTTTTTGTTTTTTATGTTTTCTATCAGTTTTAAACTTGGAATGTAGAAACCCTAAGACTGACAAACTGTATTTTACAATTTTTTTTTTGTTTTTTTATGTTGTCGGTCAGTTTTAAACTTAGGATGCATAAACCCTAAGACTGAAAAACTGTATTTGACAATTTGTTTTTTGTTTTTTATGTTGTCTGTCAGTTTTAAACTTAGAATGCAGAAACCCTAAGACTGACAAACTATTTTTGTTTTGAATTTTTGTGAATTTTGTTGTTTTTGAGCTATACATTGTTTGATGTAGTGTTGTATATTCATGTTACTGTTTATGCAGTTTTTCATGATTTTAATGTTTGTGTTCTTTTGCTGGTTGTGAAGAGCCAATATCATGTGCCTACTATTTTCTCTTAAGCACAGGAGGCGCTAGATGTGGCTGACTGGGAGTGGCTTAATGCCCTTGGGCTTAAGCAGGTGACTTGGCTAGAGCCTGTGGTCGGGGATCAGGCTTATCTGATGACCCTGATCAACTTGTGGGATCCCCAAACCAACACCTTCCATCTCCCAATAGGGGAGATGACAGTGATCTTGGAATGTGTCTATCAGATTCAGTGGATTTTGATAGATGGATTACCTATCAGGACAATGTTGTGTGATCAGCGAACAGCAGTGCTGACACGCTGCTTCGGGCATGAGGAGGAGGTGGGTGTGGACAGCCCAGTGGAGAGGGCAGAGGGCGACTACCAGATTGGCGGGATTCTAGTTCGATGGTGGCTGGAGAAGGGGGTTTTGGGAGTGAGGCACACAGTACTCATGGGCCTTATCTCCAATATATTGCTACCTGACTCGTCATGCATGAGGTTCCCGTGGAACCTATTGGATGTGGTCTATCGGTTGATGGAGTGTTCGATGCATGAGCCTTTGATCATGAGATGGGGACAGACACTACTGGCATAGCTCTATGGTGAGTTGTATGAGGTCCACTGTCAGAGGCAAAAGTGGATTAGCTATAGCTATCTGTTGTAGAGTTGGGCTTGGCAGCACATAGTGGTGGAGAGGTTAGTGGGGTTACCGTGGATGACTCGGGTAGAGATGGTGGATAAGGATATAGGTTACTTGGCTCTATGGCGGTGGTCTAAGGAGTAGAGACAGAGTCAGCGATGGGCAGGTGCTATAGGGCACTATGCTGATGCCTTCGTTCGACTTGATCCAGGGGAGGTGTTCTGGCGCACTTATTGGGACTATCCAGCCTGGCCTAAGGCTGTAGAGTGGCTTCGATGGGTACATAGGGAGTGATGGCTGATTGGGAAGCATGGGACCGATTAGGAGTTCTTCTCTTACAACCAGGTGACATGATAGTTTGGGGTACACCAGGGGTTACCTGGTGAGCCTATGGTCTATTAAAGCCAAGGGGATGAGAGGACTCTGGACCGGCCAGTCATCATGCCACTTGGTGAGGATTCAGATGCGGTGATTGATGTCTTGAACTACCACAGAGTATGACCAATGGTGGATACTACAACGATGGCATGGAGAGGGGCAACTAGGAGGCACAGAGGCAGTAGCAACAGGAAATGAGGATGCCGAGGCACCCAGAGATGATTGGGGAGCTTCGCTAGAGGATGCAGACATGGTGGAGGTCCCAAATCAGTCAGATATGCAAGATGCCCTGGAGCAGTGGGAGCCAAAGCAGGTTGTAGTCCTGGATTCTCCTATACACCAAGCAATGGCGAAGGACATAGAGGTAGGGGTGTGCACTGAGAATGCATGATTGGTGGGGCTATTGCGAAGGTGAGATGAGGAGCTAGGGGAGGCTCTACAAGAGAGGGATCTCTTGCGGGCTTAGCTAGCAGAGCGGGAGAACGCATGGGCTGCGCACCACTGATAGGAGGGGGATACCGACGCTACACGAGAGAGGGATCTCCTACAGACATAGCTGGTGTAGTGCGACGATGTAGTAGCGATGTATCATTGATGGGAGGCAAAGTGGTGTCGACACCGGATGGATTTGGAGGGAGAGATCATCTACCTTATGGGGTGGGTACCTGAGCCCTCTAGAGGTGGCTCTTCGCATCGGATGAGGGGTAGTGATACTGAGCAGTCAGCATTATCTTGTCGCAAGTGATTGGATGAGGTACGTGGTAGTAGGCATGATGCGGGGGCTAGCAGAAGCCACCCTAAGGGGTCCCATAGGACTCACACCATGGGGGGTAGTTCTCATCGCACCGATCCTACGTGATCATGGTGGTCGACACCTTAGGCTTTGGGGATTTTTGAGCTTTTAGATTTTGTTGTGGGGTCACAAGACCAGTTCATTGTAGCCTACGGGCATTTTTGATGATATATATAGATGACTTTATTTTATTTATGCACATGTCATGATTTGATGTGATGCACGATGATTGATGAATATGGATGTATGCATGTTAATTTATATTGATGGATGCATATGTTTTGATGAAATGCAAATGTTTTTAATTTATATGATATGCAAATGGAATGGATGAATTGAATTTGTGATTTTTGGTAGTTGCACCATAGACTGTTTAGAATTTATGGTTTTTTGTGTTGGGTGATTGTTGTGTGACCTGACTTTCTTTATGTATACAGGCTATTTTTTGTATTTTCTAATGGCAATGTGAGAATGAAAGATAGTAAGTTGGTTTAGAATGTAGGTAGGGTTTTTTGAGACTCAAATGTTTTAACTATCTAGCCAAGACTATACTTTTATCTTACGAGACTTTTTAACAAGGTATGAATCGGACTTTTTTTTGACCAAGTTATTTCACATCCCTGTGTGTGCAAGTGAGTTCATTTATGTGGTGTTTGTTAGGATACCGCCAGTTCCAAATAGGTTGTCAACCAAACCTGTACTGAGGATCACCTGATTAGCTCCACTAAGTTCCTTTGTTGTATTTAGTCAGATTAATCTATGGTGCTATTTAGGATACCATAAGCTAGCTCATCCACATGCAAACATTGATCTGCACACAAGTTACTATGACAGATATATCGTCATGCGGGATGTTCACCACCAATGACCAATAGGCTATCCACCAAACCAGTACTAAGGTTTGCCTCATGACCTGTCGAAATGCTGAGAGTTCCAGGGATTCAAGTTTGACTCCCTTCTTTTCTTCAATTGTATTGGGATACTTGCTCTTTTGTAGTGATAAAAATCACTGTTTATTTTTGTTTTTCTTTTGAGCAAGGGATTTGAATATGGAGTGATGAGAATCACTATTTTATGTGCTTTTCTTAATGTATGCACTTTGGTTGTGATGTAAAAAATTTTGGAGTTTTGAATTTTGCAATTTTTTTATGTTTTGCAACCTTTTGAGAAATTGGGATTCTTGGGGAATTGGGTAGGGAAGATGCTTGTCCTTTTGCCAACTCTCAGCATTCTTGGGGTCATTCACACAGGGGGATGAGCAAGATAACCGTTTTGCTTATGGTGACCTGGATTGCTTTGCAGGTTTCATATTTTGTTCACACAACTTGGGAATTTTTATGTGTTTTAATTTGTGTTGGGATGCTATGTACCAAGGTGTGATCCAAGTAGAACTCTACCTTTGTAAAATCTGTCTGACTTGATACAATACATGGCTAGAAAGCTAATGACGATTGAAGGATGAAAACTCCTAATACATTAGAGGACAATCGACTATGATGTGGGAAAATAACATGAGTGGCGGTTATTTGCGATGAATTATTGATAAAGTGGAAAAATGTGAAAAATGATGGTTTTGCCAAGTAATGGTAGTCTATGGTGCGTTGACCTTTATGACCACAAATATGTAATGTATGGATGTGATGCTTAAGGCAGTTATATATTTTTGAGTTTTTGATGGATTGATTTTTGTGAATATGAAGATGAGATGCAAAAAGATTTCTTTATTGTTGTGATGATTGTGAGTATGCATGGAAATGAGATGCAATTTTTTGTTATTTTTGATGATTTTATTGTTTTTGAATTTTCTTATTTTTGACCAAGCGATTGTGGGAACCCTTGGAGCTTTTGGTTTGACCAAAGGGGTAATGGGCACCTTTGGGAAATTTTTGGGTTTGACCAAGCGATTGCGGGAATCCTTGGGGCTTTTTGGGTTGACCAAGCGATTATGGGAATCCTTGGAGCTTTTTGGGTTGACCAAGTGATTATGGGAATCCTTGGAGCTTTTTGGGTTGACCAAGAGATTATGGGAATCCTTGGGGCTTTTTGGGTTGACCAAGCGATTATGGGAATCCTTGGGGCTTTTTGAGGTTGACCAAGCGATTGTGGGAACCCCTGGGGCTTTTTGGGATTGACCAAGTGATTATGGGAATCCTTGGAGCTTTTTAGGATTGACCAAACAATTATGGGAATCCTTGGAGCATTTTGGTTGGGCTACGACTACTCTAGATATGGAATGGCCGCAAATGACTGATGTTCAAGGGTTCTAGTTCCTTGATTCTATCAAAAGAGGCTAGCTTGTATGTTCCATGTCCTATTTTACTGTCAATTACAGAGGGACCTAACCAGTTTGTCATGAACTTGTCCCTTAGATGGGGCGGCAAGCTAGAGTTCTGTTGGTTCTCTTTTAAGACCAAGTCACCAACCTGAAAGTCCCTCAGGTGAACTTTCATGTTGTATGCTTTCTTAAGTCGCTCTTGATAGATACGTAAATGCTTGAGAGCATTAAGCATCGTTCATCAAGCAACGTAAGCTAGTCTAACCGGTCCTGTCGTGCAGTGTCATCATCGATGAACTCTTGCATTGATATGCGTAGGGAAGGAATTTCCAACTCGAGAGGCATGACTGCCTCAGAGCCATACATGAGCAAAAATAGAGTTTCCCCAGTGGGCGTCCGAATGATAGTGTGATAAGCCCATAGGGCAAGTGGGATCTGAATGTGCCAATCCTTATGACTATCTATGACTATATTTTTGAGGATGGCAACTAGCATTTATTTGACGCCTCTGCTTGCCCATTTGCCTAAGGATAATAGGGTGTCAAAAAAATGTGCTGAATTTTGTACTTTGTGGTCAAAGCATGCACGTCTTTGTTCTTGAATGACATCCCATTATCCGAGATTATCTTAGATGGAATACCAAAATGACATATGATGTTATGTAAAATGAACTCCACAATGCAGAGTCCTGTCGTAGAGGTTAGCAGAACTACTTCCACCCACTTTGTGAAGTACTCTATGGCCGTTATGATAAAAGTGTGATGACCTGACGACACAAGGGAGATATTTCCAATTAGATCTAAGCCCCACTATGAAAATGGCCAAGCTGATTGGATCAGCTATAAGGTCTGGGAAGGTACGTGTGTCAAATTAGCATGGTGTTGACATTTCATGCACTTTCGCACATATGCACAACAATCTCATTCTAAATATGGCCAGTAATAGCCCATGTAGAGAATGTTCTTTGTGATGGCCATACCACTGAAGTGGTTGCCACACGTACCATCGTGCACTTGGGCGATCACCCAAGTGGACTCCTACTGGTCCAAGAAACGAAGGAGGATTCCTTCATAGCTACGACAGTACAAAATATCTCCTAACAAGACATACTTTATCGCTTTTTGCTTGAATGATTGTTTTGCGGCATCCGTTAATCCAAGTGGGAGGTTACCTAACTTGAGGTAGTCTCTTATGGGAAAATACCAATCCTGCTAATCATAATCCTCGACGGCATGAATAGCCAATCCCTCTTGAATTTCATCCCTAGCAAAAGCTGAGCGGAAAAGAACTTGTAAGAATAGCATTGTGTTGTTATTAATGGGAGTAGGGGAGAATAAGGACCCCCAGTTGGCATGATTCAGACGATCATGGATTCAAGAGAACTTGTCCATGGATGGTTCAATCTGGATCAAGTGGATTCTTGGCGTTAAATTAGAGCTTGCTCACTCCATCATTGATTGCGATAATGTTTTGACTTGAATGGTTGTCATAGTACAAGAAATGTCTTGCGGGATTAGTGACCCCAAGGAGGCCATAGTGTCCACAAAATGATTCGATGACCGAGGGAGTGCCTCGATGTCATACCATTCAAGTTGTGCCAGGAATTTATCCACAAGGGCTTTGTAGGCCTGCAAAACTGGGCATTTACATTGGAATACCCCTTTGACTTGGTTGACGATTAACAATGATTCACCAAATATATTCAATCATTTAATGTTCATGGTGATTGTTATCTGAATACCTATGAGAAAGGCTTCATACTCTGCATTGTTGTTGGTGCACAGGAAGTCTAATTTAATGACAGAGGCATTGGAGTGCCTTGCGGTGTGAAGAATACTATTCCCATGCCAACACCTTGCTCACATTTAGAACCATCAAAAAATAGGGTTATGTCAGCCTATGACTCAGGCTCATCAGAATCTGGCGATTCTAAGACATGGAAGACCCCATCATCGGGTAGTTCTATGGTCAGAGGCTGATTGCCTTCGAGAGGAGCCTCTACTAGTTGATCGGCTATGACCTGACCTTTTATGGATTTTTGTCCAATAAAATCTATGTCAAACTCTGTCAACAACATGATCTATTTCGTCATGCGGCTACTATGATAAGTACGACTCATCATGTATCGCAATGGATTCTCCTTAGACACAACATACGTCTTGTTGCTTAGCATGTAATGGCATAGCTTTTTGGTAGCAAACACCACTGCTGCAGCGAGTTTCTCAACGTATGCATAGTTAAGTTCATAGCTGACCAGGGTGCGGCTAAGGTAGTAAGTAGCCTATTCTTTATGAAGTTCATTCTTTTGGGCTAACATGGCACCCAGTGCCACCTTAGTAGCTGAGATGTATAAGTAGAATGGTCCTCCTGGTCTAGGTGGTCCCAATACTGGCGACGAAGCCAAGTATTGTTTAATGTCATTGAAGGTTGACTAGCACTCGTCATCCCAGTGAAATGCTACCCCCTTGTGCAATAATTTGTTCATGGGTTGGCACTTGTCAGATAGTTGTGCTATGAAGCGCTTGATCGATGCGACCTTTCCCTGCAGGCTTCTAAGCTGCTTAATGGTAGTTGGGGGAAGCATTTCAAGGATTTCATTGACTTTGTTTGGATCCACCTTGATGCCTTGCTTTGAGACTATGAAACCCAAGAGTTTTCTAGATGTGATGCCAAATACACACTTCTTGGGATTCAGTCAGACTTTATGTTCCATGAGACGATCGAGGATCTTGCTTAAGTCATCGAGATGATCCGGGCACAAAAGAGATTTGGCCAACAAATCATCCATGTAATCTTCCAAAGTCTTGTGCATGTAATCATGGAAGATGTATGTCATGGCACGTTGGTAGGTGGTGCCAGCATTTTTAAGGCCAAAGGGCATGACCTTGTAACAAAATGTCCCCCAAGGTGTTGTGAACATCGTTTTTAGCTGGTCCTCGGGATTGATACAAATCTGATTGTATCCCAAAAAACCATCCATGATGGAAAGCATTTCATGGCCCACTGTAGCGTCTACCAATGCATTGATGCTCGATAAGGGGAAATCATCGTTAGGACTTGCTTTGTTTAGATCTCAAAAATTAGTGCATATGCGAATCCTCCCGTCAGGCTTCTTGACAGGCACCATGTTGGACAGCCATGGCGGATAATCCATGCAAATGACAAACTGTGCATCCAAAAGCTTTTGCAATTCATATTTGACCATTAAGGCCACTGTTGGGTGCATCTTACGTAGTTTTTGCTTAACTGGCTTGACTGTCAGATCAAGCGTTAGGTTATGCATGACTATTTGTAGATCTAGTCTCGACATGTCTTTGTATGACCATGTAAAAACCTCCTTCTTCTCTTTGAGAAGGGCAATGTAGCCAGCTTGCTCTTCGGGGGATAGACTTACCCCTAGCTTGATGATCTATGGATTCACTGGGTCCGAGCCGATGTCTACGTTAGTCGTCTCCTCGACTGACATGTGGGATTCGTCCTCCAACTGGTGTGGAGTTGGGATCAAGTGGATATCATTTGCCGAGTTTAAATCATTGTTAGGAATGTCGGATCCCTCTTCAGCATGGAAGATATCCTGAGTTGGCCCAGGGGTAAAATGAAGCATTTCACCAAAATGCTAGTACTCAGATGGGGATGGAGGTGAATTGATGTGATCCCAGTCTATGACATCTATGTCTAGATATAGTGATTGTGCTGGACCGATCGAATTGTGGATGGGGGCGGTTAAATCAATGGATATCATGTTGATGAAATTATTTTGGTCTCCATTACCGTGGGTGTGGCGACTTGAACATTCCAGATGTTCTCTGTAATCCGGGTCTAGATCTAGAGGTATTGGCACGAATGGATCGGCCCTATGTGTAGATAAGAAGATAGGATCTGCCCTCGACACTGGTATTGCTATAGGGTCTCTGGGCAGAAGGTATTCTCTGTATGCCCAGAGTTGCAGATTCAACACTTGTTCCCACCACACTGGGTCTATGTACCACTCATGCCCTGGCACTATGTTTAGTTGTTCAAATATGTCATTAATCTCTAAGGGGTATTGTTGCTATCGCATATGATTGAGATAGGCCATCTCAGTTTCATATTCATAATCACTGTCGGAGATCCAAAAGCCTTCATTGGCTCCAACAACTATTTGCGATATTAGAGGCTAGTCTTGCACTATCAATGGGAGGTGGAGTGGTGTTGACACTGGATGGATTTGGAGGGAGAGATCATCCACCTTGGGGGGTGGGTACCTGAGCCCTCTGGAGGTGGCTCTTCATGCCAAACGAGGGGCAATGATACTAAGCAGTCAGCATCATCTCATCACAGGCAATTTGATGAGGGAGGGGGTAGTAGGCATGATGCGAGGGCTAACAGCAGCTGCCCTGAAGGCTCCCATAGGACCCACACCATGGGGGGTAGTTCCCGTCACACCGATCCTACGTGATCATGGTGGTCGACACCTTAGGCTTTGGGTATTTTTGAGCTTTTAGATTTTGTTTGTGGGGTCACAGGACTGGTTCATTGTAGCCTACAAGAATTTTTGATGATATATACAGATGACTATTTTATTTATGCACATGTCATGATTTGATGTGATGCACGATGATTGATGAATATGGATGTATGCATGTTAATTTATATTGATGGATGCATATGTTTTGATGAAATGCAAATGTTTTTAATTTATATGATATGCAAATGGAATGGATGAATTGAATTTTTGATTTTTGGCTGTCGCACCATAGACTGTTTAGAATTTATGGTTTTTTGTGTTGGGTGATTGCTGTATGACCTGACTTTCTTTATGTATATGAGTTATTTTTCGTATTTTTTGATGGCAATGTGAGAATGAAAGATAGTAAGTTGGTTTAGAATTTAGGTAGGGTTTTTCGAGACTCAGATGTTTTAACTATCTAGCCAAGCTTTTATCTTACAAGATTTTTTAACAAGGTATGAATCGGACTTGTTTTTGACCAAGTTATTTCACATCCCTGTGTGTGCAAGTGAGTTCATTTATGTGGTGTTTGTCAGGATACCGCTAGTGCCAGATAGGTTTTCAACCAAACTTGTACTGAGGATCACCTGATTAGCTCCACTAAGTTCCTTTGTTGTATTTAGTCAGATTAATCTACGGTACTATCTAGGATACCATAAGCTAGCTCATCCACATGCAAACATTGATCTGCACACAAGTTATTGTGACAAATATATCGTCATGCGGGAGGTTCACCACCAGTGACCGATAGGCTATCCACCAAACCAGTACTAAGGTTTTCCTCATGACCTATCGGAATGCTGAGAGTTCCAAGGATTCAAGTTCGAATCCCTTCTTTTCTTCAATTGTATTGGGATACTTGCTCTTTTGTAGTGACAAAAATCACTATTTATTTGTGTTTTTCTTTTGAGCAAGGGATTTGAATATGGAGTGATGAGAATCACTATTTTATGTGCTTTTCTTGATGTATGCACTTTGGTTGTGATGTCAAAATTTTTGGAGTTTTGACTTTTTCAAATTTGTGATGTTTTGCAACCTTTTGAGAACTTGGGATTCTTGGGGAATTGGGTAGGGAAGATGCTTGTCCTTTTTCCAACTCTCAGCATTCTTGGGGTTATTTGCATAGGGGGATGAGCAAGATAACCATTTCTCTTATGGTAACCTGGATTTCTTTGCAGGTTTCATCTTTCGTTCACACAACTTGGGAATTTTTATGTGTTTTAATTTGTGTTGGGATGCTATGTACCAAGGTGTGATCCAAGTAGAACTCTACATTTGTAAAATATGTCTGACTTGGTACAGTATGTGGCTAGAAAGCTAATGACGACTAAAGGACGAAAACTCTTGATACATTAGAGGAAAATCGACTATGATGTGGGAAAATAACGTGAGTGGCGGTTATTTGTGATGAATTATTGATAAAGTGGAAAAATGTGAAAAATGATGGTTTTGCCAAGTAATGGCAGTCTATGGTGTGTTGACCTTTATGACAACAAATATGTAATGTATGGATGTGATGCTTAAGGTAGCTATATATTTTTGAGTTTTTGATGGATTGATTTTTGTGAATATGAAGATGAGATGCAAAAATATCTCTTTATTGTTGTGATGATTGTGAGTATGCATGGAAATGAGATGCAAATTTTTGTAATTTTTGATGATTTTATTATTTTTGACCAAGCGATTGTGGGAACCCTTGGAGATTTTGGTTTGACCAAAGGGGTAATGGGCACCTTTGGGGAATTTTTGGGTTTGACCAAGCGATTGCGAGAATCCTTGGGGCTTTTTGGGTTGACCAAGCAATTATGGGAATCCTTGGAGCTTTTTGGGTTGACCAAGTGATTATGGGAATCCTTGAAGCTTTTTGGGTTGACCAAGAGATTATGGGAATCCTTGGGGCTTTTTGGGTTGACCAAGAGATTATGGGAATCCTTGGGGATTTTTGTGTTGACCAAGTGATTATGGGAATCCTTGGGGCTTTTCAGGATTGACCAAGCAATTGTGGGAATCGTTAGGGCTTTTTGGGATTGACCAAGCGATTATGGGAATCCTTGGAGCTTTTTGGGATTGACCAAGCAATTATGGGAATCCTTGGAGCATTTTGGTTGGGTTGCGGCTCCTCTAGATATGGAATGGCCACAAATGACTGATGTTCAAGGGTTCTAGTTCCTTGATTTCATCAAGAGAGGCTAGCCGGTATGTTCCATGTCCTATTTTACTATCAATTACATAGGGACCTAACCATTTTGTCATGAACTTGTCCCTTAGATGGGGTGGCAAGCTAGAGTTCTGTTGGTTCTCTTTTAAGACCAAGTCACCAACCTGAAATTCCCTTAGGTGAACTTTCATGTTGTATGCTTTCTTAAGTCGCTCTTGATAGATACATAAATGCTCGAGAGCATTAACGCGTTGTTCATCAAGCAACATAAGCTGATCTAACCAGGCATACCACACAATTTCATCATCAATGAACTCTTGCATTGATATGCACAGGGAAGGAATTTCCAACTCGAGAAGCATGACTGCCTCGGAGCCATACATGAGCAAAAATGGAGTTGCCCTAGTGGGCATCCGAATGCTAGTGCGATAAGCCCACAGGGCAAGTTGGATCTGAATGTGCCAATCCTTATGACTATCAGCGACTATCTTTTTGAGGATGGCAACTAGCATTTTATTTGACGCCTCTGCTTGCCCATTTGCCTGTAGATAATAGGGTGTCAAAAAATTATGCTGAATTTTGTACTTTGTGGTCAAAGCATGCACGTATTTGTTCTTGAATGACGTCCCATTATTCGATATTATCTTAGATGGAATACCAAAATGACATATGATGTTATGTAAAATGAACTCCACAATGCGGGGTCCTGTCATAGAGGTTAGCGGAACCGCTTCCACCCACTTGTGAAGTACTCTGTGGCCTTTGTGATAAATGTGTGATGACCTCACGATGCAGGGGAGATCTTTCCAATTAGATCTAAGCCCCACTTCGAAAATGGCCAAGCTGATTGGATCGGCTGCAAGGCCTGGGACGGTACATGTGTCAAATTAACATGGTGTTGACATTTCATGCACTTTCACACATATGCACAACAATCTCATTCTAAATATGGCTAGTAATAGCCCATGCATAGAATGCGCTTTGTGATGACCATACCATTGAAATGGCTGCCACACGTACCATCATGCGCTTTGTCGATCACCCAAGTGGACTCTTTCTGGTCCAAGCAACGAAGGAGGATTCCTTCGTAGCTTGAATGATCATTTTGTGGCATGCATCAATCCAAGTGGGAGGTTACCTAACTTGAGGTAGTCCCTTATGGGCAAATACCAATCCTGCTGATCAGAAGCCTCGACGGCATGAACAGCCAATCCCTCTTGAAGTTCATCCCTAGCAAAATCTGAGCGGGAAATAACTTGTAAGAATAGTGTTGTGTTGCTATTAAGGGGAGTAGGGGAGAATAAGAACCCCCAGTTGGCATGATTCAGATGATCATGGATTCGATAGAACTTTTCTGTGGATGGTTCAATCTGGATCAAGTGGATTCTTGGCATTAAATTAGAGCTTGCTCACTCCATCACTGATTGCGATAATGTTTTTACTTGAATGGTTGTCATATTACCAGAAATTTCTTGCAATATTAGTGACCCCAAGGAGGCCATAGTGTCCGCAAAATGATTCGATGACCGAGGGAGTGCCTCGATGTCATACCATTCAAGTTGTGCCAGGAATTTGTCCACAAGGGCTTTGTAGACCTGTAGAACTGGGCATTTACATTGGAATACCCCTTTGACTTGGTTGACGATTAACAACGAATCACCAAAGATATTCAATCGTTTAATTTTCATGGTGATTGTTGTCTAAAGACCTATGAGCAAGGCTTCGTACTCTACATTATTGTTGGTGCACGAGAAGTCTAATTTAATGACAAAGGCATTGGAGTGCCTTGTAGTGGGAAGAATACCATTCCCATGCCACCACCTTTCTCACATTTAGAACCATCAAAAAATAGGGTTATGTCGGCCTGTGACTCAGGATCATCAGAATTTGGCAATTCTGAGACATGGAAGACCCCATCATCGGGTAGTTCTATGGTCAAAGGCTGATTGTCTTTGAGATGAGTCTTTACTAGTTGATCGGCTATGACCTGACATTTTATGGATTTCTGCCCTATAAACTCTATATCAAACTCCGTCAACAACATGATCCATTTTTCCGTGCGGCTACTATGATAAGTATGACTCATCATGTACCGTAATGGATTCTCCTTGGACACAACATACGTCTTGTTGTTAGGCATGTAATGGCATAGCTTTTTGGTAGCAAACACCACTGCAAAGTAGAGTTTCTCAATGTATGCATAGTTAAGTTCATAGTTGATCAAGGTGCGTCTAAGGTAGTAAGTAGCCTATTCTTTATGAAGTTCATTCTTTTGGGCTAACATGGCACCCAGTGCCACCTCAGTAGCTGAGATGTATAAGTAGAATGGTACTCCTAGTCTGGGTGGTGCCAATACTGGGGGCAAAGCCAAGTATTGTTTAATGTCATCGAAGGCTGACTGGCACTCGTCATCCCAGTGAAATGCTACCCCCTTGTGCAATAATTTGTTCATGGGTCGGCACTTGTCAGATAGTTGCACTTGATCAACATGACCTTTCCCTACAGGCTTCTAAGCTGCTTAATGGTAGTTGGGGGAAGCATTTCAAGGATTGCCTTGACTTTGTTTGGATCCACATTGATGCCTCACTTTGAGACTATGAAACCCAAGAGTTTTCTAGATGTGACGCCAAATACGCACTTCTTGGGATTCAGTCAGACTTTATGTTCCATGAGGCAATCGAGGATCTTGCTTAAGTCATCGAGATGATCTGGGCGCAAAAGAGATTTGGCCAAAAAATCATCCATGTAATCTTCCAAAGTCTTGTGCATGTAATCATGGAAGATGTATGTCAACATTGGTAGGTGGCACCAACATTTTTAAGGCCAAAGGGCATGACCATGTAACAAAATGTCCCCCAAGGCGTTGTGAACAATGTTTTTAGCTGGTCCTCAGGATTGATAGAAATCTGATTGTATCTCGAAAAACCATCCATGAGGGAAAGCATTTCGTGGCCCATTGTAGCATCTACCAATGCATCAATGCTCGACAAGGGGAAATCATCGTTAGGACTTGCTTTGTTTAGATCTCAAAAATTAGTGCATATACGAATCCTCCCATCAGGCTTCTTGACGGGCACCATGTTGGACAGCCATGGTGGATAATCCACGTAGATGAAAAACTGTGCATCCAACAGCTTTTGCAATTCATCTTTGACCATTAAGGCCACTGTTGGGTGCATCTTACATATTTTTTGCTTAACTGGCTTGACTGTCGGATCAAGCATTAGGTTATGCATGACTAGGTTCGAATCTAGTCTCGGCATGTCTCTGTATGACCATGCAAAAACCTCCTTCTTCTCTTTGAGAAGGGTAATGTAGTCGGCTTGCTCTTCGGGGGATAGACTTACCCCCAGCTTGATGATCTATGGATTCACTGGGTCTGAGCCGATGTCTACGTCAGTCATCTCCTCAACTGACATGTGGGATCTGTCCTCCAACTGGTATGGATTTGGGATCAAGTGGATATCATTTTCCGAGTTTAAATCATCATTAGGAACATCGGGTCCCTCTTCAACATGGAAGATATCCTGAGTTGGCCCAGGGGTAAAATGAAGCATTTCATCGAAAGGCCAGTACTCGGATGGGTATGGAGGTGAATTGATGCGATCCTAGTATATGGCATCTATGTCTAGATACAATGACTGTGCTGGACCGATCGAATTGTGGATGGGGGTAGTTAAATCAATGGATATCATGTTGATGAAATGATTTTGATCTCCATTACCATGGGTGCGATGACTCGGACATTCTAGATGTTCTCTATGCTCCAGGTCTAGCTCTAGAGGTATTGTCACGAATGGATCAGCCCTATGTGTGGATAAGAAGACAGGATCTGCCCTCGACACTGGTATCGCTATAGGGTATTTTGGTGGAAGGTATTCTTTGTATGCCTAGAGTGGCAGATTCAACACTTGTTCCCACTACGCTGGGTCTACGTACCACTCATGCCTTGGCACTATGTTTAGTTGTTCAAATATGTCGTTAATCTCTAAGGGGTATTGTTGCTATCGCATATGATTGAGATAGACCATCTTAGTTTCATATTCATAATCATTGTTAGAGATCCAAAAGCCTTCATTGGCTCCAAAAATTGTTTGTGACATTAGAGGCTCGTCTTGCTCGAGCAAATTGATCTGGCCCCATTGGGGTTGTTTTGCTCTTTACGGTGGGGCCTGATTACCTTGGAGTGGCGGTTGCTCAATTGGATCATCTAAAGGGAACATTGTCAAGAGGTTTTCTTGATAATCATCCATGGAGATCACTTGTGAGTGATTTCTATTTGATTCGAAGGGGTCATACTCTGACTCGTCCTTTGAGGACCCTTCTTGACATTGTCTAGACCCTCCTTGAAAATGAGCTCTCGAGATTTCTCCTCTCTCAAGCAAAGAGAAGGGATTACAAGGGTCAACAAGGTTGATTTCCATTAATGGGAGATAATCCCTCAATGTATATGTCATGTTAGGGTTGGCATATGGATCCGATGCCAATCCCCCCTTGTTGCCTATCCCTAGGCCTTGCATGTTCTCCACCAAGATGTCCAAGGGCAGGGGGTGGTTGAACCCTACTCCTGAATTGTCATATGGCATTTGGTATCTTGGTTGGCAAAGAACACGTATCCCTTGCTCATATCTACCTAACCCATAGCCATGCCAATTGCATTGGCCAAGGTATCTCAAAGCAAAGTCTGGGTTAGACAAATAGTTGACATTTTTAGCAAAAGGCTCTTTATCTTCATCCTGTTGCATGCATGGTGTAACGCCATGATCAAGGCCCCCATACACAAAGTTTGTTTGGTTCGGCGGGTAGACTAGGGGAACAATAGTGTCGATGGGGAGGCGAGGTCTCCCCATGTCCTACATGGACTCCAAGGCAGGTGTTGCTACAATATTCCGCACCAGATACTCCCCCAGGCTTGTATTGGCCATTTCAACGATGATTTTTGGTGGTTGAGGGGGAGGGAATGGAAGTTATCCCTGATTCCACTCCATGTCGGGTGAACTAGGAGTCTCAACTTCCATTCGAATAGGCATCTCCTTAGTAGAGATAGTTGATACTGATGGCAGTGTCTCTTCCAGAGGTTGCACCTCTTCCAGAGGTTTCTTCCCTTTGTTCTTCTGTTTGGCCCCCATAGGTGGCATTGTTGGTGGAGGACCAGACGATGAAGATGGACCCAGTTGGGTTTTTGAAGAACTTGCTAATGGGGATGCCTATGAAATCGAACCCTATTTAGATGGATTCAATTGGAAATCCAAATGCGTTGATGGAAGGGTCGACTGTGGCATCAACTGCACCGCATTACAATACTTGAAGGGTTCTAATTCCACCGGGACTACATGCGCCTCCCCTTCAAATGTATACTTTAATCATTGATGAGCTATTGAAGGGACACACTTCATGTCCCTAATCCATGGCCGACCTAGCAAGATGTTATAGGCCATCTCACCTTCCAAAATATGGCACAATGTAGGTAGTCTTTTGTCCCACTTGGATAGGTAGGACGATTGTGCCAACCATTGAGCATATCGCATCATTGAATGCTCACAGAGTGTAGGTGGAAGTTGTGATGTGAGATGCGGGCAACTTCAGATGTTTTAGGGCCACGGTTGTGATGATATTACTAGATGAGCCAGTGTCTATCAACACCCTCTTATATGGGATCTTGTTGACCCATGCGATAACGTGTAGGGGTGGATCTACCATGTCATCAGGTACTGATCTCAATTCATCTTCCTAAAATATGATGACTGGCTCAGTGCATCGTTTGGCATGCCCCACAAAGTTGTTGAAAGAATTTTTTTTGTGGGGCTGCAACTCGATGGCTTTCAATATCTCCATTAGAGCCTCTCGATGGGGCGTTGATTGTTGTATGAGCTCGTATATGGAGAGCCTAGCCGAGGTGGTCCTCAAAATATGAGTGAGTTTGGTTCGAAGTGTGGCCACTGAAGGAGGTTGTGCAAGGTGTTGTTACGGTTGTGACATTGTTGGCACCTCTCCTGTAGTTGTCGCAAGAGCATTTGTGCTCGGGTACCTCCTGTTTCGAGTCACTATACTGATCATCCCTACATACCCCGGCATGGGGCAGTTCTGTGTGACCTCATTAACTTGTAGGGTATTTGCCTATGGAGCATGAGCAGGCAAGGGGTATTTAAAGACCTCCATTTGTTGATTTCTTGGTGCCACGGGATTATCCACCACTAGTGTCTTGTTATCAATTAAGTCTTGCACCAAGCCCTTAAACTTCCAGTAGGCATTTAGGTCATGTCCCTATCGTCTATGGAACCTACAGTACAAGTCCTCCCTATACTCTTTGGGCTTGGGAGCATTGGGGTCTATGGTTTGAATCTCTAGCAGGTTGATCAAATTTGTCGCTAACAAGTGGTCAAATAGGGAGTCCCTGGACTCTATGTAGGGTGTGTATTGTCGCCTAGGGTGATGCTGCTGACTCTATTCTTGCCTCTGATTTTCCCTATCATAGTTTTTAGGAGGCACCACCTGATAGTTAGCCTTTTGGGGCTGTGTTGCTTGTGTAGGCTTAGGGACATTGATAGCAACTTGATTGACCATAGTGGGTTTCTGTTGCGTGGTCCCTATTTTAGTGTTCTTAGTCCACTCTTTTTTCTTAGGTTTGGCTATCTCGCCATCATGTATCTTGATCTCTTCAATGATCCTGGATTGCGCCAAAGCTTCTTCTAAGGTGGCATATTGCTGCAACTGTAATAGCATAGAGATATATCTCAAATAGCTCTTTGATAACATTTGAGTGAGGTCGAACATAGGAGGGAGGTAAGGCAGCTTTGAAAACAAAGTCCTCCATCGATTCCCATAGGCCGCCATGGTTTCTTTATCATACTGCCTAAGACTGGCTAAGTCACTTAGTGATGCCTTCTTCTTGGTTTTGAAGGTGAAGCGTTTGAGGAACACATCCACTAATTGATCTAGGTTGTTAATGCTATGCTTTGGTAATTGAGTAAACCAATCCGATGTAGGGCCTATGAATGTGGTTATAAATGTTCTTAATAACAAAGCATCATTGTCTTGAATGCCAAAGCATTGGCTCAGGAATCTCATCACATGCTCCTAAGCATCTTCCTCACCTCTAAAGGTTGCCAACTGAGGTAGCTTAAAGTGTTCAAGGTAAGGGGGTGCTGGCACTGACGGATACACAGGATGACTACGGAGCTGGCGTAAAGTGGGCTTTTAGGGCCCAAAATTTTTGGTTTCCATAGACTCCAGACGCTCTAGCAGTGCTTTATATGCATCTGAATATTTAATCTCTTCCTCTTTAGTTTGCTCCCGTTGTGGGTTGTGGGAGACTTGATGCCTATAGAGGGGTGTCCGGATAGCAACCCCTCTGCATTGGTAGGGTGTTTAGACCCACTCTTCTTATTGCTCATACTCCTTGTAAGCAACCTGAGGAGTCTCTGGATGAGACCTATGACCCTGCATGGGTCCCCACGGAGGGTACCCATCATTGTTTCGATGAGTGGCCTCCCGCTCAGGTCTAGGAGGTCTCGAAGGTAGCACTTGGTAAGGTCATGGAGACCTATCTCGCACCAAGGTGTTGTGCCTCTCATACGGTTCTGCTCTTTGGGTGTGAGGGTTTGGAACCCTCTTAGGCATCGGGTTATGGAGCAGCTCATCTGTTTGGCATCGAATGCGCTCTTTGCTAAGGCGATATAGATGCTCTAACTGTTGTTGGTCTTGCTCAAGCCATGTGATCTGTGCTTGGCGGGTGGCATGTCTAGTGACTATCAGGTCGATTTGTTCTGCCATCTTGAGCGTAGTAGGCCTGGATGCCTCTCCTATGCACTTACCTCGGTCACGATGATCCGAGATCTCAATAGGTTGCTTCCCTCTATCAAGGTTGGTGACATTTACCCGAGGTTCTTGCCTTAGTAGGTGATCATGGTATATAGTGGGTGCAGAATCACATGGCTCCCGCACTGTATATTGCTCTTAAGGAATGTGATGGTATTCCTCGTGCTCCCTTTCGTATGTGTGAAAGGGGCAGGCAGAGTTGGCTCGCCTTGCTTGAAGAGCCTTGCGCTCTGGGTTTTGTCTATTGGTTATAATAGTGATGGGGGTTAAAGGAGGGATGCCATAATCATGTGGCCTCTCCTCATGGACCCTATGTTGCTCTAGTGCTTCATTGCATGGTGGCCACTCATATCGAGCTTCTAAGGGAGCCTTCTTGTCTATGTTGAGTGCCACATGTAAGGACTCCTCATGAAAGGGGCTATGACGAACAGGCGTGTCCCTCAAAGGGCTGCCTTTATAGTCCCATTATAAAATGGAATGATGTGGACTCTCTTGTGGGTCAGGCTACCAAGGTGAAATGACCAAGTCCTTGAGGCTATAGCGGAGGTGACTTGTGCCCCCTTGTACACTCTCCGTAGCTTTCGCCCTTGATTGGGCTTGGCTACAGGTGGACACCATGGTGGTTTTTTTCTACAAGCTATGTAGGTTTTTATCTCTTTTTATTATTTTTATGCTACACTAAACAGAAAAGAGCACACACACACAAAGCAATGATTATCTCGTTTAAATATTAAAAGTGTGTCCTAAACCTGGTTTAGTGTGTTTTGGTTTTTGTTTTTTTTTTGTTTTGAATGTTTTTGTAAAGAACGTTTAAATGCAATATGATGTCTCTTATGACTCCCAAAAATGGTCACCCCTTCGATATACCATTTCCAGGCCGATATACCAACCTCTCTATATACCCGCCCTTACGTGAGGGAAACTATAGGTATGTGAGAGCAGATGGTACATGGAACGTAGGTGGTACGAAAGGGAAATCACCCTGTTTATGACACCTACCATAGAAGACTTATCCTCATGTGCTGGGAATCACCCCAGCTACACTCGATCAACTTTCATCAAGATTTACGTCTAGTAATAGTAGCTATCGGGGTAATGAATGCAAAAATTCAAGCCAACGTGGTGATGAAATCCACCGTTGGTCTTGATCAAGGGCTGGGGTTTTATGACCAGATCCTTGGTGTTTAATTCACCACATGATGTGTGGGGTTCTTTTTATTTTGAAAAAAGGAAACAAGCAAGCAGTAACAGAAAACTTTCCCTAAGCAAGCAAGTAACCCAAAAATAGAAAAATTGAAGACATAAAATGACAGGAAAAGTTTAGAATCCCTACCTCTTCTCTGCCAAAATCTGTTGGATCTGAGTTTCTACCCTAAAACTACGCAGAGAGCTATTTTTCCCTGGATGGGATGAATAACAGAACTGAATTCATCACAGGGTGGGGCGCATTCCCATTCGTCCCTAGATAAGATGAATTCTAGCTCTGTATTTGCCATAGACTGGAACGAACAGCAGTCTCGTGTTCGAAAAAAAATGATACCTGCAAGCAAAAAGAAATTTTTGATCAGATTTCTGATCTAAAAAAAAAAAATAGAGGATAGGGTCCCATCGTGATCGCCACTGAATGCATGAGGATACGGAAACAAAAAGGAAAAGCTCCAAATACGATGCAAAATAGAACTAAACTTAATGCTAAGTCCTACGAATTGAAAATGCATGAAATAGGAAAAGCATAAACGAATTGAAACCCAAATGAAAATCCAATGCAAAAAACAGCCCTTTATTTTATTGATATGTTTCAAAATTTGGTTACAATTCACCTCCTCCCTTTTTAGGGGCGAGGAGTGTTAAATTTGTTTCTTTGTTACATCCATGGATGCCATTCCTTCTTTCGCGTGCCCACATGTAAAGTGGGTGGACCAAACATCACCGCCACTTGTGTTGATGAGTCTTGACTCTTCATTACTCCTCTAATGTCCAGATCCTACGTTCAAAGAAACAAGAAATAGTCAGTAGCACCTGCGGATGAGATGAAACATGCAATCCCCAAGCCTACGATTAGTGCATGCAAAGAATAAATAAAATGATAACTAACATATATCCAAATGATATAAAAATTTGACAGGGGCATCAAGACCTCACAAAGGAAACACTACAAATAGAACATTTAGGAAATTCCTCATAGATTTGAATTCACTTTGGGGCGGGACGAATAGACCTGCAACAAAATGCCAGATAGCACCGCTCAAAATGTCACATCTAGACAGCTCTAGATCTCCTACAAAAGTGGGGGTTAGCTAATTGGGGGTATTTTGGGATGACCCAGATGGTCATATTTCCCTAATTTTGCCTCTAACACCCAGATTTTTATGATGCTCTTTGCAAGTAAAGACGAAAAAATGATGAAACATGATAAGATTTGCTCAAAACATTATGAAATTGAAATTGCAAACTATCTAAGCAGCATAAGATGAAATGCAAAATAAAATGACAGAAGGAAAATCTACCATAAATTCCTAATCATTCCTAAAGGGGACGATTAGATCTGCAGTAGTGCGGGGGGGTGCTCGAGGCAGGCCGCCCACCGTTTGGGGCCTGATTTCGGCACCAATCCACTTGGTATGGGTCCAAAATATCTTGTAAAGTGTTGTCAAAAAATTGGGTGGGATATTGTGACCAAATTTCAGGTTTTGGTTTCAGATTTTGTGCTTCCAATAACCACCCTATGACCTCTTTTCCAAAATAGATCAAGGATGTGAAAGGCACAACTTGAAAGGGTGTGGGTGTGAAAGTAAAATGACAGCACTTCGTTGCTCAAAAATGCTCCTTCTTTGTATATTTGGGGTGAGGAAACTCACCAATTTATAGACCTAGAGGTCTCTTGAATTGGGCATGCAGAGGTGCCACTTGGCAATCATGCCTTCCTAGGGGGAAGGAGATTCCTCCCTAATTAGGGACTTCATGACTACCCTTGCAACTGCCTCTAATGCTCGAAAATGCTCACCCACACTCCCATGGGATGAATGAAGTGTTAAGTGGTGGATTTGAGTTGCCATTTGTCAAGATTTGACTTTTTGCCCATCAAACCTACTATTCGCCCCACCCTGGAGTGAATACTGCTATTCCTCCCTGGGTGGGGTGAATCCCAGTTTGAAATCATCCTTGGGTGAAACGAGTATTGAGCAAAGTGCCTGAAGGTGCCAAATTGACTCTTGACCTTCCAAAACTGCTATGAGGATGGTTAGGACCACTTTTTAACCTTTGGGGGCTGCCTTAGGGGCTGTGCGTGTCAATGCGATCAGTGTTTGCAGTCACATAATTAGATTGGTGTTGTTTTGGTGTCTACATTAGCTTAATTATTGTTAACTACTTTGGGCATGCTTTACTAATGTATATAGTGTAGATTTTATTATGAGGTTGGCCTACATGCTCCATCATAAGATTCTAACCATCTACTAATGATTCACTTCTATTTATTATTCTTAGCCAACTAATAAAGGACAAGCATGTGATGAAGAATACTTTGGTCATTAAGATTTTCTGACTATTGCTTGGCACATGCACTCCTATTGATGTGGACTATTTTAGATCATTCATATAGTGGATGGTGTCACAAAAGTATATTACTTATTTTTGGATGATTGTTAAGGCCAAGTATAGCTTCTTTTGGCCTACTCATCATGCCTATATTTTAATTTATTCTTTTTGGGTAACTTCTTGAATTATGATAATCAATATAAAAAATCTAGTAGCTATATTTTCTCATGTATGATGCTATATACCCAGGTTCTTTGCTTTAGGACTTGATGCTTTGATATATCCCTTACCTTGGATTAAGTTTACATCTAACACTCTATTCTATCCTACCAGGTTTATGAGTTCATCATATTGACATCATCATATTTTAATGTCTAGTACCTCTGGAGGTGATGATGTTGAATATAAAGCACTTAAAACAATACATTGAGATATTTCTTCTTGCTTCAGCATTGCCAAAAAAATTATTTTGCTTTGTTAACATTAACATTGTAATCCATATAGCTATCTTCATTCACCTATCTTCACTGTTTAACTATTAGACTTTGAATTTTTGACATCAGGTCTTGTACTGTTGATTCTCCTTTTGAAAAATATTGGATTTTACTATGCTCTTGTTGACATCAACCTCTTATGTACTCAACTAGTTTTCTTTACTTATTCACATTTACTTTTTTGCTTAGCTTTTGTAGATGTCAAATTCATTAATTTTACCTTTTCATACCATTTCTAAAGTTTTATTTAATTCCTTTGTTATTTTCATCTCTATATAATATTTTAGTCTATTGTATCTGCTATAAGAACTAAATCCAAAACTATTATTATTGCCTTCTAAACTATTGCATGTCTTTTGTTGCACTACTATAAGTAAAATAACTACATAGTCTAAATTATACCATGAAGAACATAGACTTATATAGAGAGGGGGGGTTAACAGTATAAGATCAATTTTTACTTTTCTTTCCCAAATAATATTATCCAATCTTATCAATGGAAATATCAATAGCAGTAATAAAGGAAATATACAAATCAACACACACAAGAGAGACACAAATTTAATGTGGTTCACCCAATGTGGGCTACTCTATGGAGAAAATATTTCTTCTAAATTTTTTTAATAAATCTCTTGGGAATAAATTCCCTATTACAATGTTTATGGATATCTATCCAAAGGAGACACCAATCCCTTATGCTCTGATTTGTGGATATCTCTCCATAGGAGAACTCTATCCCCTAGCTCTGTATTATGGAACTTGATCTAGGAGAACTCTATCTCCTCAACGGGTTTATGGATATCTCTCCATAGAAGAACTCTATCTCCCCAACTAGTTCATGGATCTCACTCTATGAGAGAACTCTTTCCCCTTTACTTTGGTTCATGGATCTCTCTCTATAGGAGAAATATTTCCCCTTTGTTCTACTTCATCGATATTTATCCATAGCAGAACTCTTTTCCTTTTGCTCTAGTTTGTGGATCTCTCTCCATAGGAGAAGTCTTTCCCCTTTACTCTGGTTTATGTATCTCTATCCACAAGAGAAATATTTCCCCTCTACTCTGGCTGGTGAAATTTTAGAAGACTTCTACCCCCACTACACTAGCTTGTGGGTGTCTCTCCATAAGAGACCTCTATCCCTACTACACTGGATGATGGAACTCTATCCACTAGAGGCTTTTGTCCTCTTTGTTCTAGTTCATGGATCTCTATCCATGGGATAACTTTAACCTCTCTGCTCTAGCTGGTGAACTTATAGAATACTTTTACTCCCAATACACTAGCTTGTGGACCTCTCTCCACAAGATACCTCTATCTCCACTACATTGGATGATGTACCTCTATCCATTGGATATCTCTGTCCTCTTTGCTTTTCACCTCCAAAGCCTACTCTCAACTCTATCTCAAATTTTCACCAAACTCTATCCAATTTTAGCATGAATATGTTCTCACTCTACTCATAAAGCTGCACCAAACTCTGTCCCAAGTCTAGCATAAATATGCTCAAACTTGACTTACAAATTTGCATCAAACTCTATCTAAATCTACTCTCAATACTTACTCAAATCTGTGTTCAAGCCTTCTCAAAAGACTTTCTTAAATCTGCCCTCAAGCCTTCTCAAATACTTGCTCAAATCTACCCTCAAGCCTTCTCAAAAGACTTGCCCAAATATGCCTTCAATGCTACTCATAAAACTTGCTCAAATGTTTCCAAATATTGCATACAAACAAATGCTTAAATCTCTTTCAAAAAAACTTTCTTCAACTAGGCAATTCAGATATATTCTACCTAGAATTTATTTAACCTCTGGAACATATAGAGAATGATATGCTCTATCAAAAACTCAATATGTTTCACACTCACAAATTTTTTCCTCAATTAAGAAATCTCTTTCTCTTGTAAAAATCCTTTTCAAATCAAATAAAAATAATATATAACAAAATTGGTCTATATTTTTTGTAAATTTTCTCTCAAATATCAATCACACCAATGCACAATTTTCCCTTACAAAATTGATCTCAAACACTTTCACAATTGCTATCAATATCTCTCAAACCAATGTTCAAAGGTTTCACAATATCTAGTACAAATATCTCAATCTCTTTCAACAATGAAAGCACACTTGTTCTTAAAATCTATCCCATATATTTCCAAAACCAATTAATAATTAAGTACAAGAAGATATTCAAATTTTAATGCAATTATTTCAAATTTTTATCAACAATTTATGCACATGTAGGTCTCAAAACCTAACTCAAATATTTTAAAAAATGCTTACCAAAAAACCCTTTTATCTCCACCTTATATTTCAGGGACATTCACTTCAACAAAACACTTTAATAAGGAATGATGTGCTTGTACCTCATAGTTAACCCTTATGGAGATATGTCTTCAAAAACCTATTGTACAAACAACTAATTTTTCTTGTACCACTTCAAGGGCTAGATAGGAAAATACTTTCTCAAACCATCCACATAAATTTCCTTCTCAAAATATGTACTCAATTTAATTCTAAACCAATGCTCTATAACTCCCTTGGTTTTTAAAAATAAAGCATTAAATCATGAACCAAGTTATTTTAAATTTAATGCCACAATTACAAGCAATAAACACATTTTACACCTTTTATCTTCCTACTTTCATGAAATAATTTCCAAACCACTTAATGATCCATAAAATTGATTTAAATTTTTAAATCAACCATTTACACCTTATCACTCCTAATTTTGTATATAAAAATAATTTTTTAATGATAGCAATATGTTCAAAAAATTTGACAAAAATAAATTATCCTTATACCTATTATTTGCCAAAAACCTTTATACCATAGCACACCCCTCATACACCAAGCAAAGCAAATATTAAACAACCTTAGTACATACATTTTTTATAAAATTATAAATGCTAATGTGGATGGGAACCGATCCTCTGACCTCAATCTCCTAATGCAGGTACTTAACCACTTGTACTAGCCAAGCGGTTGAAACCTATCATGTAGGTCTCCCCCTTTGTTCCTTAGCGTGTTCACTGAAAACAAAAACTCTTCAAAAAACTGAAACTAGGGAGAATCAAACCGTAGAACTCCACCTTCCAAATATCTTAACACAAGCCTAGCCACCGTTGGGCCACCCTGGTAGATGACTTCAAGGGATGCACCATATTTTTATTAATTCATATTTCTTCTATGCTCCGAAATAAGTGCTACCCTCTTGTCCTTATTCATTGTCACATTTGCATGATTTATCAAATGTTCGCATTAATAATTTCACACTCTTATTTGAAAAGACCTTAGGATATATATGTGTTCCATGCATATTTTAGATGTTGTCCCACCTTTAAAATTAATTTAAAAATAATTTGATTTATTTTGGTACCATGCAAATTTAAACTTCATTAGTGATATATTATTTGATGTGTCTTGAGAATGAAATTGCTTGAGGTATTAATAGTTGTGGATAAGTTTATATTAATAACTGTAAAGGTACTAAGTAGTTTAAACGGTGATTATGAATTAGGAAAATTAATGATTCAAAGCTAATTAATGGTTAGAGTGTGAAAGCACGAGGATACGGAAACAAAAAGGAAATGCCAAGATGCGATGTAAACGAAACTAAACTTAACGCTAAATCCTACGAACTGAAATGCATGAAAGGAGAGAAACATAAACGCATTGAAACAAGGTATAAAAGAAAATATGGAGTACAACCCTTTTTATTAATATGCTTTAGAACCCAGTTACAATCCGTCTCCTCCCTTTTTAGGGGCTAGGAGCGTTAAATATGTTCTTGTCACATCAACAGATGGTATTCCTTCTTTCGCGTGCCCACATGTAGAATGGGCGGACCAAACATCACCGCCACTTGCGTTGATGAGTCTTGACTCCTTGCTGCTCCTCTAATGTCGAGATCCTACATTCAAGGAAACAGAAAACAATCAGTAGCACCTGTAGATAAAATGAAACATGCAATCCCCAAGCCTACGATTAGTGCATGCGAAAAATAAATAAAATGATAACTAAATAGCATCAGAATGATCTAAAAATTTAACAGAAGCATGAGGACATTACCAGGAGGGCACTGCAAATGGAACAGTCAAAAAATTCGCCACGGATTTCTAATCGCTCCGGGGTGGGACGATTAGACCTACAACAAAATATCAAAAAACATTGTCCCAAATGTCACATCCGGGAGGCTCCAAATCACCTGCAAAGTTGGGGGTTAGGTAAAACGGGGTATTTTGGGACGACCCAGATGGTCGGATTTTTCCAATTTTGCCTCTATCACCGGGAATTTGATGATGCTACCTACATGTTAGCGAAAGCGAGAAATAACAAAAACATGATCAAAACTGCTCAAAATGATGTGAAATTTGAATGACAAGCCTATCTAAGAAACCTAGAATAAAATGCAAAAAGAATAGAACTAAAATTTGCTACAGATTTCTAATCACTCCGGGGTGGGGCGATTAGGACTGCAGTAGTGTGGGGGGCGCCCGAGGGCAGGACGCCCATCGTTTGGGGCCCGATTTCGGCACCAATCCACTTGGGATGGGTCCAAAACCTCTTGTGGGGTGTTGTCATAAAATTTGGGTGGGATACTATGGCCAAATGTCAGGTTTGGGGTCCGGATTGTGCTTCCAATAATCACCCAATGACCTCCCTTCCAAAAGAGAGATCAAGGATGTGAAAGGCACAAATCAAAAGGTGTGAGGATGCAAAATGGCAGCACTTCATTGCTCAAAATGCTCCTTCTTTGTCTATATTTAGGGTGAGAAGACTCACCATTTTATAGACCTGGTGGTCTCCTTGGATGAGCATGCAGAGGCGCCACTTGGCAATCATGCCTTCCTAGGGGGAGAAGATTCCTCCCTGATTAGGGGCTCCATGACTGCCCCTGTAACTGCCTCTAGCGCTCAAAAATGCTCACTCACACTCCCATGCAATGAAGGAAGAGTTAAGTGGTGGATCTGAGCTGCCATTTGTCAATATTTGACTTTTTTCTTGTCAAACCTACTATTCGCCCCACCCTAGAGCGAATACTGCTAATCGTCCCTGGGTGGAACGAATACCAGTTTGTAATCATCCCTGGGTGGAACGAGTAGAGAGCAGAGTGCCTGAAAGGTGCCAAATTGACCTCTGACCTTCCAAAATTGTTGTGTGAGTGGTTAGGACCACTATTTAACCTCTAGGGGCTGCCCTGGGGGTTGTGTGTCAATGCGATCAGTGTTTGCAGTCACATAATCGGATTGGTGTTGTTTTGGTGTCTATAGATGCCCCTTTTTGGGATGCACTGTGCATGGCGTAGTGCTGAGCAAAAATAGATAACCAAAGCACTAATGATTAGGGTTTCTTAGTAACCTAACCAACTTTTGATGCCCCAAGTATGGAAAGGGCATGCATTCTTGAATCCTTTCTTCTGACGAGCGAAGGAACTTAATTCAAGTGTTAACCTTTTTCGGTGAGGTGTTACTTGAGCTTGGACATTGATCAGTCATGAATAGGCAAAGGGCGCAACCTTTTGTCTATGGGAACCTTGAGTTCATGATTCACGAATGCCAAGTGTTTGATCATCTTGTGATTATTGCTTGTTTGCTTCCCCAAGTAGGAGCGTGATTGTCTTTGTCAATGATTCTTTGAATGCATGCCATTTCCTTGATTGGGTGTGTATTTGTTGATTGGTGACTAAGTGTGACTACCCCCTCAAGCGACGAATCGATGAGGGAATGACCAACATGAGAAAAGTGATGAGTCGCTTGACCCAAGATGACTTTTGTAAGGGTGCCTTCAGTTTTTTTTCCTTGAATGCTTGTGCAGTTTCCCAACATTTAGACCTATTTTTGGGTGGGTGTTAACCCTTTTTGTGACGCATTTTGGAACTAAAATTGTTAAAAATCCGTCTTCTCGTGGAGCGGTCCGGCTATGGTAGCCTTCTTAGGGAGTAGGATAGTGAAAATTTGTGACCCCAATGTCTATTTTGCATACCAAGAATGCAAGTGCAAAGGTGCCTTGCTTGGCAATGTTATTGCTATTTTTGGGTGGGTTTGGACCCTTTTTGGGATGCCATTTGGGGATGAAATTCTCGGAAATTCGTCCTCCCGTGGAGTGGTCCGGCTATGGTAGCCTTCTTAGGGAGTAGGATAGTGAGGATTTGTGACCCCGACATCTATTTTGTATGCCAATAAGTAGAGGCGCAAAGGTGCCTTGCTCAGCAATATTATTGCTATTTTTGGGTGGGTTTGGACCCTTTTTGGGACGCCATTTGGGGATGAAATTCTCGCAATCCGTCCTCCCATGGAGCATTCCGGCTATGGTAGCCTTCTTAGGGAGTAGGATAGTGAGGATTTGTGACCCCGACATCTATTTTGCATGCCTGAAATGTCAGAGTCGCAAAGGCACTCTTGTTCGACAATTTTATTGCTTGTTTTTGGGTGGGTTTGGACCCTTTTTGGGACACCGTTTGGGGATGAAATTCTCGGAAATCCATCCTCCCGTGGAGCAGTCCGGATATGGTAGCCTTCTTAGGGAGTAGGATAGGAGTTGACATGATGCTTTAGGCATGCAGAGGAGTTGGGTGTGGACAACCCAATGGAGATGACAGAGATTGACTGCCAGATTGGCGGCATTTTGGTATAGTGGTGGCTAGAGAGGGGCATGTTGGGAGTGAGGCATGCTTTACTGATGACCCTCATTTCCAACATGTTGTTGCCCAAATGATTAGGTACGAGGTTCCCTTGGAACCTGCTAGAGGTGGTCTTCATACTGGTCGAGTGTCCAACGGAGGCACCTATGATTATGATATGGGGACAGACTCTATTGGCATAGCTCTATGATGAGTTGTATGAGGTCCACTGTCAGAGGCGAAAGGGTATTGGATGTAGTTATCTATTGTAGTGCTGGGCTTGGTAGCACATAGCTATGGAGAGGCCAGTGGGGTTGCCATGGATGACTCAGGTGGAGATGGTTGACAGAGAGATAGGGTATGTGGCTCTATGGTAGCGGTCTGAGGAGCAAGGACAGAGTCGATGATGGGTAGGTGTCGTAGGGCACTATGCCGATGCCTTCACTCGGCTTGCTCCAGGGGAGGTTTTTTGGCGCCCATACCAAGACTGTCCAGCCTAGCCTAAGGCTGGAGAGTGGCTTTGGCAAGTGTGCTGGAGGAGATGGCTGATCGGGCAACACGGGACCGAGCAGGAGTACTTCCCGTACGTCCGAGTGACATGACAGTTTGGGGTGCGCTAGGGGTTGCCTAGTGAGCCCTTGATCTATCGACGTCGAGGTGACGAGAGGACTCTGGCCTGGCCGATCATCGCACCGTTGGGTGAGGAGTCAGATGCAGTGATTGATGTTCCTGATGTGGACAACGTTGGGGTGACCGCTGAGTACGACCAGTGGTGGACTTTGCGGTGGTGGCGAGGCGAGGGGCCTCTAGGGGGTGTAGAGGCGGTAGCAGCAGGTGGTGAGGATGCAGAGGCATTAGGAGAGGGTTGGGGGGTTCCATTGGAGGATGTAGACATGGTAGAGGTGGACAGCTTTTGGGGGGATGATTTTGGGGTTCCAGAGCAGCCGAATATGCAGGACGTCCCGGAGCAGTGGGAGCCGGAGCAGGCTGCCATTCCGGAGATGTCGATGCCTCAGGCAGTCCCAGAGGATACGGAGGTAGGGTTGCATGCTGAGATAGCACGATTGGAGGGGCTACTCCAGAGACGGGATGAGGAGCTCGGGGATGCGTTGTAGGAGAGGGATCTCCTACGGACACAACTAGTAGAGAGGGAGAACGCATTTGCGGTGTACCACCGATGGGATGGGGATACAGATGCTATGCGGGAGATGGATCTCCTACGGACGTAGCTGGCAGAGAGGGAGAACGCATTGGCACAATGCGATGAGAACTTGGCGATAGTTCATCAGCGGGAGATGGACTTGATTCGACATCGATTTGAGCTAGAGGCAGAGATTATCCACCTCGATGGGTGGATCCCTATGGTTAGTAGAGGCGGATCATCGCGCCACACGAGAGGGAGCGATACTGAGCAGTCAACATCCTCTCGACGTAGGCGACTGGATGAGGGGGGTGCTAGTAGGCATGATGCGGGGGCTAGCAGCAGCCACCCTGAGGGGTCCCATAGGACCCACACCACGGGGGGTAGTTCCCGTCGCACCGATCCTGCGTGATCATGGTGGCCGACGCCCTAGGCTTGGGGGTTTTTGAGCTTTTGCATTTTTGCGAGGTCAGAGGACCAGTTTATTGTAGCCTACGGGCATTTTTGATGATATATATATACAGATGACTTTCTTTTGTTTATACACGTGTTGTGATTTGATTTTATGCACAGTGACTGATGTTTGATGGATGCATGTTAATTTACATTATGTATGGATATGTTGCGATGAATGCTAATGTTTCCTAATTTATATGATATGCAAATGGAATGGATGAATTGAATTTGTGATTTTTGGCGGTGGCACCATAGACTGTTTAGAACTTATGGCTTGTTGTCCTAGGCGATTGGTGTGGTAAATGACCTTTTTATGTATACATGTTTTTTTGTATTTTTTGATGGCGATGCAAGGATGAAAGATATCACAGTTGGTTTAGAATGTAGTTAAGGTTTTCTGAGACTCGGATGTTTTAACTAACTAGCCAAGACTGTACTTTTATCTTACAAGACTTTTGAACAAGGTATGAATCCGACTTGTCTTTGACCAAGTGATTTCACATCCCTGTGTGTGCAATTGAGTTTGTTTATGTGGTATTTGTCAGGATACCGCCAGTGCCAGATAGGCTGTCAACCAAACCTGTATCGAGGATCACCTAATTAGCTCCACTAACTCCTTTGTTGTATTTAGTCGGATTAATCTATGGTGCTATCTAGGATACCATAAGCTAGCTCATCCACATGCAAACATTGATCTGCACACAAGTTAATGTGACAGATATATCGTCATGCAGGAGGTTTGCCACCAGTGACCGATAGGTTATCCACCAAACCGATACCGAGGTTTACCTCATGACCTTCTGAATGCTAAGAGTTCCAAGGATTCAAGTTTGACTCCCTTCTTTTCTTCAATTGTATTGGGATACTTGCTCTTCTATAGTGACAAAAATCACTGTTTATTTTTGTTTTTTCTTTTTGAGCAAGGGATTTGAATATTGAGTGATGAGAATCACTATTGTATGTGCTTTTTGATGTATGCACTTTGGTTGTGATGTCAAATTTTTTTGGAGTATTGACTTTTGCAAATTTTTGATGTTTTGCAACTTTTTGAGAACTTGGGATTCTTGGGGAATTGGGTAGGGAAGATGCTTGTCCTTTTGCCAACTCTCAGCATTTTTGGGGTCATTCGCACAGGGGGATGAGCAAGATAACCTTTTCACTAGATGGTATCCTGGATTGCTTTGCAGATTTCATCTTTCGTTTACACAACTTGGGAATTTTTATGTGTTTTAACTTGTGTTGGGATGCTACGTAACAAGGTGTGATCCAAGTAGAACTCTACCTTTGTAAAATCTGTCTGACTTTGTACAATATTTGGCTAGAAATCTAATGACAGCTGAATGATGAAAACTCTTGATACATTTAGAAGACAACTGACTATGATAGGGTGAAAATATGTGAATGGCATTTATTTTTGATGGACTATTTATAGAGTGGAGAAATGTGGAAAATGATGGATTTGCCGAGTAATTACAGTCTATGGTGCCTTTGACCTGTATGACCAACAAATATGCTATGTATGGATGTGATGCTTAATGCAGCTATTATTTTTGTGTTTTCGATGGATTGATTTTTTTGTGAGTATGAAGATGAGATGCAAAAAGAGTTCTTTATTGTTGTGATGATTTTGAGAATGCATGGAAATGAGATGCAAATTTTTGTTATTTTTGATGATTTTATTGTTTTTGAATTTTCTTATTTTTGACCAAGCGATTGTGGGAGCCCTTGGAGCATTGGTTTGACCAAAGGGATGATGGGTACCTTTGGGGCATTTGGTTTGACCAAAGGGCTTGTGGGCACCTTTGGGGCATTTTTGGGTGACCAAGCGATTGTGAGAATCCTTGGGGCTTTTGGTTTGACCAAAGGGATTATGGGTACCTTTGGGGCATTTTGGGGTTGACCAAGCGATTGTGGGAATCCTTGGAGCTTTTGGTTTGACCAAAGGGATTATGGGTACCTTTGGGGTGTTTTGGGGTTGACCAAGCGATTATGGGAATCCTTGGAGCTTTTGTTTGACCAAGTTGGGTACCTTTGGGGATTTTGGGGTTGACCAAGCGATTATGGGAATCCTTGGAGCTTTTGGTTTGGGCTATGGCTCTCTTAGATATGGAATGGCCTCAAATGACTGATGTTCAAGGGTTCTAGTTCCTTGATTCCGTCAAGAGAGGCGAGCCGGTATGTTCCAGGTCCTATTTTACTGTCAATGACATAAGGACCTAACCAGTTTGCCATGAACTTGTCCCTTAGATGGGGTGGAAAATTAGAGTTCTGTTGGTTCTCTTTTAAGACCAAGTCACCAACCTGAAAGTCCCTCAGGTGAACCTTCATGTTGTATGCTTTCTTAAGTCGCTCTTGATAGATACGTAAATGCTCGAGAGCATTGACGCATCATTCATCGAGCAACGTAAGTTGGTCTAATCGGGCCTACCGTGTAGTGTCATCATCGATGAACTCTTGCATTGATATGCGTAGGGAAGGTATTTCCAACTCGAGAGGCATGACTGCCTCGGAGCCATACACCAACAAAAATGGAGTTGCCCTAGTGGGCGTCCGAATGCTAGTGCGATAAGCCCATAGGGCAAGTGGGATTTGAATGTGCCAATCCTTATGACTATCTACGACTATCTTTTTGAGGATGGTGACTAGCATTTTGTTTGACGCCTCTGCTTGCCCATTTGCCTACGGATAATAGGGTGTCAAAAAACTATGCTAAATTTTGTACTTTGTGGTCAAAGCACGCACGTCTTTGTTCTTGAATGACGTCCCATTATCCGAGATGATCTTGGATGGAATACCAAAATGACATATGATGTTATGTAAAATGAACTCCGAAATGCGGGTTCCAGTCGTAGAGGTAAGCGAAATTGCTTCCACCCACTTGGTGAAGTACTCTGTGGCCGTTATGATAAACGTGTGATGACCCAATGATGTAGGGGAGATCTTTTCGATTAGATCTAAGCCCCACTATGAAAATGGCCAAGCCGATTGGATCGGCTGCAAGGCCTGAGAAGGTACATGTGTCAAATTGGCATGGTGTTGACACTTCATGCACTTCCTTACATATGCACAACAATCTCACTCTAAAGATGGCCAATAATAGCCCATGCAGAGAATGCGCTTTGCGATGGCCATACCGCTGAAGTGGCCACCGCATGTACCATCGTGCACTTGGGTGATCGCCCAAGTGGACTCCTGCTGGTCCAAGCAATGAAGGAGGATTCCTTCGTAGTTGTGATGGTACAAAATGTCTCCTAACAAGACATGTTTTGCCGCTTTCTGCTTGAATGATCATTTCATGACGTGCGTCAATCCAAGTGGGAGGTTACCTAACTTGAGGTAATCTCGTATGGGTGTGTACCAATCCTGCTGATCGAAAACCTCGATAGTATGAATAACCAATCCCTCTTGAAGGTCATCCCTAGCAAAAGCTGAGCGGGAAAGAACTTGTAAGAATAGCGTTGTGTTGCTATTAAGGGGAGTAGGGGAGAACAAGGACCCCTAGTTGGCATGATTTAGACAATCGTGGATTCGAGAGAACTTGTCCGGGGATGGTTCAATCTGGATCAGGTGGATTCCTGGCGTTAAGTCAGAGCTTGCACGCTCCATCATGGATTGCGATAGTGTTTTGACTTGAATGGTTGTCATATCACCAAAAATATCTTGCGGGATTAGTGACCCCAAGGAGGCCATAGTGTCCGCAAAATGATTCGATGACCGAGGGAGTGCCTCGATGTCGTACCATTCAAGCTTTGCCAGGAATTTGTCCACAAGGGCTTTGTAGGCTTGTAGAACTGGGCATTTACATTGGAATACCCCTTTGACTTGGTTGACAATTAACAATGAATCACCAAAGATGTTCAATCATTTGATGTTCATGGTGATTGTTGTCTAAAGACCTATGAGCAAGGCTTCATATTCTGCATTGTTGTTGGTGCATGGGAAATCTAATTTAAATGATAGAGGCATTGGAGCCCCTTGCGGTGTGAAGAATACAATTCCCGTGCCACCCCCTTGCTCACATTTAGAACCATCAAAAAATAGGGTTATGTCGGCTTGTGACTCAGGCTCATCAGAATCTGGCGATTTTGAGACATGGAAGACCCCATCATCGGGTAGTTCTATGGTCAGAGGCTGATCGTCTTCGAGAGGAGCCTCTGCTAGTTGATCGGCTATGACTTGACCTTTGATGGATTTTTGTCCAATGAACTTGATGTCAAACTCCGTCAACAACATGATCCATTTTGCCATGTGGCTACTATGATAAGTATGACTCATCATGTACCACAATGGATTCTCCTTAGACACAACATACGTCGTGTTGCTCAGCATGTAATGGCGTAGCTTTTTGGTAGCAAACACCACTGCCAAGCAGAGCTTCTCAACGTATGCATAGTTAAGTTCATAACTGACCAGGGTGCGGCTAAGATAGTAAGTAGCCTGTTCTTTGTGTAGTTCATTTTTCTGGGCTAGCATGGCACCCAGTGCCACCTCAGTAGCTGAGATGTATAAGTAGAATGGCACTCCTGGTCTAGGTGGTGCCAATACTAGCGGCGAAGCCAAGTATTGTTTAATATCATCGAAGGCTGACTGGCACTCGTCATCCCAGTGAAATGCTACCCCTTTGTGCAATAATTTATTCATGGGTCGGCACTTGTCAGATAGCTACGCTATGAAGCGCTTGATTGACGTGACCTTTCCCTGCAGGCTTCTGAGCTGCTTGATGGTAGTTGGGGGAAGCATTTCAAGGATTGCCTTGACTTTGTTTGGGTCCACCTCGATGCCTCGCTTTGAGACTATGAAACCCAAGAGTTTTCCAGATGTGATGCAAAATACACACTTCTTGGGGTTCAGTCTGACTTTATGTTCCATGAGGCGATCGAGGATCTTGCTTAAGTCATCGAGATGATCTGGGCACAAAAGAGATTTGGCCAACAAATCATCCATGTAATCTTCCAAAGTTTTATGCATGTGATCATGGAAGATGTATGTCATGGCACGTTGGTAGGTGGCGCCAACATTTTTAAGGCCAAAGGGCATGACCTTATAACAAAATGTCCCCCAAGGCATTGTGAACACCATTTTTAGTTGGTCCTCGGGATTGATACAAATCTGATTGTATCCCAAGAAACCATCCATGAGGGAAAGCATTTCATGGCCCATTGTAGCGTCTACCAATGCATCGATACTTGGCAAGGGGAAATCATCCTTAGGACTCGCTTTGTTTAGATCTCAAAAATCAGTGCATATGCGAATCCTCCCGTCAGGATTTTTGATGGGCACCATGTTGGACAGCCATGGTGGGTAATCCACGTAGATGACAAACTGTGCATCCAACAACTTTTGTAATTCATCTTTGACCATTAAGGCCACTTTTGGGTGCATCTTACGTAGTTTTTTCTTAACTGGCTTGACTGTCGGATCAAGCGTTAGGTTATGCATGACTAGCTATGGATCTAGCCCCGACATGTCTTTGTAGGACCATGCAAAAACCTCCTTCTTCTATTTGAGAAGGGCAATGTAGTCGGCTTGCTCTTCAGGGGATAGGCTTACCCCTAGCTTGATTATCTATGGATTCATTGGATCAGAGCCGATGTCTACGTTAGTCGTCTCCTCGATCGACATGTGGGATCCGTCCTCCAACTGGTGTGGAGTTGGGATCAAGTGGATATCATTTTCTGAGTTTAGATCTGCGTTGGGAACCTCGGGTTCCTCTTCAGCATGGAAGATATCTTGAGTTGGCCCTAGGGTGAAATGAAGCATCTCACCGAAAGGCCAGTACTCTGATGGGGATGGTGGTGAATTGACGCGATCCTAGTCTATGGCATCTATGTCTAGATATAATGACTTTGCTGGATCGATTGGATTGTGGATGGGGGTGGTTAAGTCAATGGAGATCATGTTGATGAAATGATTTTGGTCTCCATTACCGTGGGTGTGGTGACTCGGACATCCTGAATGATTTTTGTGCTCCGAATCTGGCTCTGGAGGTATTGGCACGAATGGATCGGCCCTATGTGCGGGGAGGAGGATAGGGTCTACCCTCGGCACTGATATCGCTATAGGGTCTCTGGGTGGAAGGTGCTCTCTGTATGCCCAAAGTGGTGGATGCAGCACTTGGTCCAATTGTGTTGGGTTTAGGTGCCACCTATGCCTTGGCCCTATGTTTAGTTGTTCAAATATGTCATCAATATCCAGGGGGTATTGTTGCTGCATCTGCCGCATGTGATTGAGATATGCCATCTCAGTTTCATCTTCATAATCACCGTCGAGAGATCCAAAGGCCTTCGTTGGTTCCAACAACTATTTGTGACATGTGAGGCTCATCCTGCTCGAGCAAATTGATCTGGCCCCATCGGGGTTGTTCCGCTCTCTATGGGGGGACCTGATTTTCTTGGGGTGGCACTTGCTCGATTGGAGCATCCAAAGGGAACATTGCCAAGAGGCTTTCTTGATAATCATCCATGGGGGTCACTTGTGAGTGATTGCTATCCGATTCGAAAGGGTCCCATGGTGCTACCTCATATTCTGACTCATCTTCCAAAGATCCTTCTTGACCTTGTCTATATCCCCCTTGTAGGTGAGTTCTCGAACTTTCTCCTTTCTCGATCAAAGGGAAGGGGTTGCGAAGGTCAACAAGGTTGGTTGTCGACAATGGGAGATAATCCCCCAATGTATATGTTGTGTTAGGATTGGCATATGGATCTAATGCCAACCCATCCTTGTTGCCTATCCCTAGGCCTTGCATGTTCTCTACCAAGATGTCCAGGGGTAGGGGGTGGTTGAACCCTACTCCTGACTTGTCGTATGGCATCTGATATCTTGGTTGGCAAAGAACGCGCACTCCTTGCTCATATCTGCCTAACCCATATCCATGCCAATTGCATTGGCCAAGATATCTCAAAGCAAAATCTAGGTTGGACAAATAGTTGACGTCTTCAGCAAAGGGCTCTTCATCTTCGTCCTCTTGCATGTAAGGTTCAATGCCATTATCAAGGCCCCCATACACAAAGTTTGTCTGATTTGGTGGGTAGCCTAGAGGAACAATAGTGCCGATGGGGAGGTGAGGTCTCCCCATGTCCTGCATGGACTCTAGTGTGGGTGTTGCTACAATATTCCACACCAGATACTCCCCCAGGCCCGTATTGGCCATCTCAACGATGATTTTTGGTGGTTGAGGGGGAGGGAATGGAAGTTCTTCCTGAGTCCACTCCATGTTAGGTGAACTAGGAGCCTCGACTTCCATTCGGCTAGGCATCTCTTCGGTAGAGATGGTTGAGACTGATGGCGGTGCCTCTTCCAGGGGTTTCTTCCCTTTGTCCTTCGGTGTGGCCACCGTAGGTGGCATCGTTGGTGAAGGACCAGACGATGAAGATGGACCCGACTGGGGATTTGATGGACTTGTCAATGGGGATGTCTGCGGAATCGGACCCTATTTAGATGGATTCAACTAAAAATCCAAATGTGTTGATGGAAGGGTCGATTGCGGCATCAGCTGCACCGTATTGCAATATTTGAAGGGTTCCAAGTCCACCGAGACTACATGCACCTGCCCTTCAAATGTATACTTTAAGCATTGGTGGGCTATCGAAGGGACACACTTCATGTCCCTGATCCATGGCCAACCCAGAAAAATGTTATAAGCCATCTCACCCTCCAAGATGTGGCACAATGTAGGAATAGTCTTTTGTCCCACTTGGATGGGTAGGACAATTGTGCCAACTGTCGAACATATCGCATCATTGAATGCTCGCAGAGTGTAGGTGGAGGCCACGATGTGAGATGCTGGCAACTTTAGATGTTTCAATGCCGCTGTTGTAATGATATTACTGGATGAGCCAGTGTCCACCAACACCCTCTTATACGAAATCCCGTTGACCCATGCAATAACGTGCAGGGGTGGATCCGCCATGTCACCAGTCACTGATTTTAGCTCGTCCTCTCTAAAGGTGATGACTGGCTCGGTGCATCTTTTGACATGTCCCACAAAGTTGTTGAAAGAGTTTTCTTCGTGGGGCTGCAACTCGATGGCTTTTAGTATCTCCATTAGAGCCTCCCGATGGGGCGATGATTGTTGGATGAGCTCGTAGATGGAGAGCCTAGCCGATGTGGTCCTCAAACTCTGGGTGAGTTTGGTCTGAATTGTGGCCACTGGTCTAGGTGGAGGAGGTTGCGTAGGGTGCTATTGCGGTTGTGACGTTGTTGGCACCTCTCCTGTAGCTGCCACGAGGGCAGCTGTGCTCGGGTACCTCTTGTTTCGAGTCACTATACTGATCATCCCTACATACCCCTACATGGGGCAGTTCTGTGTTACCTCATTGACTTGTAGGGTCTTTGCCTATGCATCATGGGCAGGCAAGGGGTCCTTAAAGACCTCCATTTGTTGGTTGCTTGGTGCCACGGGATTATCCACCGCTAATGTCTTGTTATCTATTAGGTCTTGCACCAAGCCTTTAAACTTCCAACATGCATTAAGGTCATGTCCCTTCCATCTGTGGAACCTACAGTACAAGTCTTCCCTATAGCCCTTAGGCTTTGGCGCATTGGGGTCTATGGGTTGACTCTCGAGCAGGTTGATCAAGTTTTCCACTGACAAGCGGTCAAACAGGGAGTCTCTAGACTCTGTGTAAGGTGTGAATTGTCGCCTAGGGCGACGCTACTAATTTTTTTCTTGCCTCTAATTTTCTCTATCATAAATGTTAAGAGGCACCACCTGATAGTTAGCATTTTTGGGTTGTGTTGCTTGTGCAGGCTTAGGGATGTTTATAGCAACCTGATTGACCATAGCGGGTTTCTATTGCATGGTCCCTATTTTGGTGTTCTTAGACCATTCTTTCTTCTTTGGCTTGGCTATCTCACCATCCTGAATCTTGATCTCCTCAATGATTCTGGCTTGCACTAGAGCTTCCTCTAAAGTGGCATATTGCTGCAGCTGCAATAGCATGGAGATCGATCTCAAATAGCTCTTTGAGAACATTTGGGTGAGGTCGAACATAGGAGGGAGGTAGGGTAGCTTTGAAAGCAAAGTCCTCCACCGGTTCCCATAGGCCGCCATGGTTTCTTCCTCATACTGCCTGAGGCTAGCTAGGTCGCTTAGTGACACCTTCTTCTTGGTGTTGAAGGTGAAGCATTCGAGGAACGCATCCACTAGCTGATCTAAGTTACTAATGTTGTGCTTTGGAAATTGAGTGAACCAATCCGAGGTAGGGCCTGCGAACATGGTGATGAATGTTCTTAGCAGCAAAGCATCATTGTCCTGAATGCCAAAGCATTGGCTCAAGAATCTAGTCACATGCTCTTGGGCATCTTCCTCCCCTCTAAATATTGCCAACTGAGGCAGTTTAAAGTGTTCAGGGTAAGGGGGTGCCGACACTGACGGATGCACAGGATGACTACGGAGTTGGCGTAAAGTGGGCTTTTGGGGCCCAAAAGTCTTGGTCTCCATAGACTCCAAGTGCTCTAGCAGCGCTTTATATGCATCAAAAGATTTAATCTCTTCCTCCTTAGTTTGTTCCCATTGCGGGTTACGGGGAACTTGAGGCCTATAGAGGGGTGGCCGAATAGTGCCCCCTCTGCCTTGGTAGGGTATTTTCACCCGCTCTTCTTCTTGCTCATACTCCTCATAAGCTTCTTGAGGAGTTCTCGGGTGAGACCCATGACCATGGGTGGGTGCCCACGGAGGGTACCCATCATTGTTCCTGGGAGTGGCCTCCCGCTCAGGTCTAGGGGGTCTCGGAGGTAGCACTTGGTAAGGTCTTGGAGACCTATCTTGCACTAAGGGGTTATGCCTCTCGTACCTTTTTTCCCTCTGTGTTCGAGGGGTTGGAACCCTCTCAGGCATAGTGTTGTGGAGCAGCTCATCTGTTTGGCGCCGAATGCGCTCTTTGCTAAGGCGATATAGATGCTCTAGCTGTTGTTGGTCTTGCTCAAGCTGCATGATCTGCGCTTGGTGGGTGGCATGTCTAGAAAATTCCAGGTCGATCTGCTCTACCGTCTTGAGTCTAGGAGGCCTAGATGCCTCTCCTACACATCTGTCTCGGTCATGGTGATCCGATATTTCTATAGGTCGCTTCCCTCTATCGAGGTTAGCGGCATTCACCTGAGGTTCTGGCCTCAGTGGGTGACCCTGATAAATAGCAGGTGCGGAGGCACATTGCTCCCGTGTTGTATATTGCTCTTGAGGAATGTAGTGGTCTTCCTCATTTTCCCTTTCATAAATGTGAAAGGGGTGGGCGGAGTTGGCTCGCCCTACCAGAAGATCCTTGTGCTCTGGATTTGTCCTGTTGTTTTCGATAATAAGAGGGGGTAAAGGAGGGATGATGTAATCATGTGGCCCCTCCCGATGGACCCTATGTTATCCTAGCACTTCATCACACGGTGGCCACTCGTAGCGAGCGTCTAAGGGAGCTTTCCCATCTATGTTGAGTGCCACGTGTAGAGACTCCTCCTGAAAGGGTCTATGTTGGGTGGGCGTGCCCCTCGAAGGGGTGCCTCTATAGTCTCATTCCATCAAGGTACGATGTGGACTATCTCATGGGTCAGGCCACCAAGGTGGAATGACCAAGTCCTTGGGGCTGTAGCGGAGGTGACTTGTGCCCCCTTGTACACTCTCTGCAGCTTTCGCCCTTGATTGGGCTTGGCTACGGGTGTACACCATGGTGGTGTCTCCCTACAAGATGCATAGATTTTTATTTCTTTTTATGATTTTTATGCTACACTAAATAGAGGGAACCACACAATCAAAGTAGTGATTATCTCATTTATAGATTAAAGGTGTGCCCTAAATCTGGTTTAGTGTGTTTTGATTTTTGTTTTGATAGTTTTGTAAAGAACATTTTGTAGCAAATGCAATATGATGGCTCTTATGACTCCCAAAAATGGTCGCCCCTTCGATATACCATTGTCTAGGCCGTTATACCAAACCTCTCAATATACCCGCCCTTATGTGAGGGAAACTATTGGTATGCGAGAGCAGAATGGTACGTGGAACATAGGCGGTACGGAAGGGGGATCACCCTATTTTTGACACCTACCATAGAAGACTTATCCTCATGCACTGGGAATCACCCCAGCTACACTTGGTCAGATTTCATCAGGATTTACGTCTAGCAACAGTAGCGATCGGGGTTATGGATGCAAAAATTCAAGCCAAGGTGGTGATGAAATCCATCGTTGGTCTTGATCAAGGGTTGGGGTCTTACGACCAGCTCCTTGGTGTTTAAATTGCCATGTGATGTGTGGGGTTCTTTTTATTTTGCATAAAATAAAGCAAAAATGCAATAAAAACTTTCCCTAAGCAAGCAAATAACCAAAAAATAGAAAACAAAAAATAGAAAATGACAGAAGGTGTTTAGGACCTCTACCTCTTCTCTGCCCAAATAGGATGCCTCTGAGTTTCTATTCTAAA